>JAOTOL010001426.1:570000-992500 GCA_034440575.1 Imbricaverruca yamaguchii | reverse complement strand
GAGTCTCGAGTAGGTCTGTCGAGTGTCGAGTAGGTTTATTACGTGTTCTGGTTTTCATGGGTGTTATGGTTGGTTTGTTCGTGGATGTAGTGCTTGGTTTGTTGGTTGCTCGTGTTGTCAGTGCTTGGGTGGTTTGTAGAGTGGTTCCTGCGCTATCTGAGCTAACGTCTTCTTCCTTTGAGTCTGTGGGTGGTCTGTGGTGAAGGGGGAGTCTGAAAACTCCCCCTTGCGTGCTTGGGGTGGGTCTGGGGGGGGAGTGATAGGCGTGGTGGATTGTATGCTTCGCGGTGTGGTAAGAGGGGAGGTGCCTGTGCTTGTGCCGTAAGTTTTGTTATGGGTTCTGGTCGAATGACAATTGTAGGGTCCGTCTAGGTTTCCTGAGGGGTGGCTGAAGGGTGAGTGTGTGTCTGCGTGGGCCGGGCGGTGAGCATCGGGTACTGCTCGTCACCCCACTCCCGTGCCTGCGACGGGGCCACGCCCTCGATGTGGATGAGTCGGAGGATGACCTCCTTCCTCCACCGAGGGCAAGCCCCGTCCCGGGAGGAGTGGTTCCCGCCGCAGCCCACGCATTTCCTAACCTCACTAGTGTACTCGATAGTGTAGTGTGGTTCGGCACAGAGGCCACATGTGGGGTTTGTGTGTTTGCAGCCCCCCCTCGTGTGGCATATCCTTGACAAAAGGAACAGCGACGAGGGAGGGGTGCACGTGATGTTACTTTGTATGTGATGTAACCAGCTGTGACATGTGCGGGTTGTTGTTTGGATGTGAAAGTCAGGATGAGAATGTGAGTGGTTGGTTTGTTTGTGGGGGAGGGGGCCGGTACACCGAGGAGATCCCCTGGCTCGCAAACCTGCGAGCCAGTCTCTCCTCAGGCATCCATTCCAACTCCCATGGGTGTATTATCCCCTGAGATGTGTTGCGGTGTGTGTCTGGTGTTATGGTGACCTGTGTGTTTAAGAGGTGTGTAATCTGCTCTAAGATGTGTGCGTCCGTGGTGTCGCAGGCCTGGATCAAGAGCTCCCCAGATTTTAGATGGCGTGCGTGTAGGGGAGCTTGTGTCCGACGGGTGATCTCAGTTTCCACCTCCCAAGGGTCGAAGCTGGTCATGGGCCGACCATCGACCCAGCTACGAGAACATGTAAGCCAATTAATAAAATCAGTTTGCATGTGCCGGGGTAATTCGAATGTCTACCTTAAACAGCGCAGAGTTGCATTTGTTGTCCCATGAAAACGTTTGGCATACGTTAAGAACTTCGAATTCAGCGCGGGCTATCCTGCCCCACCCCCCACCAAAGGATTTTAGCAATGGGAACACGGGGACGAGCAGCTTAGGGGTAAGTTGCTCGTCTCACAATCGAAAGGTTGTGCGTTCGAGTCTCACCTGTCGCTACTCTTCGCTCGCGACCAATCGGCGTGAGAGATTGGCGACGCTACATGACTCAACGGTCGATGTGTCGTAAAAACCAATGACCAACCGACTAACAAAGGGAACGGATTTAGGTTAGATTTACGGTGAAAACAGAAACGTGGCCGGCCGGGAATGAAATACAGCACATTCACACAAACTGATTCGGCCGGGCGCACTTTCCGGGATCATCAGGTGACTCGCAGTACATGTACAACACTCGGTGCTCGGGAACATGAGTGTCGAAACAACAACAAAAACAAACACTCAGCAGGGAAGAGGTGACAAATCCTTACCAATACGGGGTCAGACACAATCATTCCTGCGCCATACATATGATATCGGCCTGCCACGTTCATAATATGACGCTTTATTGGCCCTCACAACCTGGAGGTGGGGGGCGAATGTCTCATCTTTTCCTTTTCCTAGGCCTGTCTATGATTGGGAATTCGAAAGTTGTTTTGGGAGAAGAGGGACGATATATTTCCTAGGCATGTTCTTTACAGTTAACAACATAAAACCCTGTCTTGCATAACACAGCCTATCTCGCGCCCAGCAAACAGTTTTCGAATCCCTCGCATAAAAGACGTTCTATGACAGTGGAGTTAGCATAGAACTGCTAAAGTAGTCGATATTATCCCATCTCTGTTGCTGAACCCAGATACGTCTACAGAGTGGCTTTCTCCTGTTCTTGCCCCGTCCCCCCGAGTGTTCCGTACATTCATCAGTATACAATGTGCAGTTCAGTGCACTGCCGGAGATCCCAGGAGTGGTGGGAAGGTCGGAATTAAATGCTGTCTGCTGGGTCCGTGATCTCTGTTTCTGGGTGTGAAAACATGAAGCTGAAAACATTCAGCTTTCCAAAAATGAGAATCTGGTCATGCACTGTTGCACGTCATGGAGTTTTTAGCTCGATTGGCCGATCCAGAGGGCCCGATTCTATTACGTTTGCAAGATATCACAATCTAAAGCTTAGCGGACATTTCATATGTCACACGCCGGGGATGGATACTACATGAGGGCTCATTGGTCCTAGACAGACCCGTTTCATAGCATGCTGGGAGGTCATGTTAACCAATGGTACGGCATATCACGATTATGCACACCGTCATCTTTTTTGGGGGGATTGAGATCTATTTCAATGATTTAGTGAATATGTATTTTCTTATCATTACATTCGGGAGTATTCTATGGCCATTCGGAAGTCGTTAGAATTGATGGACACAAATTTGTAGTAACAGATTTAGGAAGTCTGCATTTTTCGCATAATTGACTGCGCATCGGACGCTGTGATGTTGTATTTCTTGAACGGGAATAGAATCGCCAGAGGTCGGTTGAAACAAAATGAAGGCTGCGAACACATGCCAGCTGCTACAAAACTTGCACAAAATTTGCGATACAACGCATACCGACTAATTATGTGATGGTTATAATCTTCCATTTTGTTTCTTAACGGAACAGTAGCTGTTTGGAAGAGCTAGAAAACACAGAAGGAATTAGCCAAATTCTTAACGAATCACACACGTATGTTCCGATAACATAACTATAAGACAGGATTAAGACAGGAGAAATCTTAAATTCAGCTGCAATTTCCAACCGCAAAATCAAATGATGCTATACAAAAGTAGCCCGGAGCTTTTCACTTCATCGCATACATTTTAACAAGATATAGTGTCGGTGCATTCTGTAGAACTTTACCACTGCTTAACTAATTAAGCCGAGGTGCTTTAGATGTACGCAAATACAATCGTACATGATGAGTACTACATGAGTAATTATTTCCTTGAGGATTTGGAACGGTGGTCTAGCCTGGTGGTCGCTTACCTACAAAAAGCAGTTGCTTCGTCCAGCAAGCGCTATTGCGACATAAAAAAAAATCCAACACCGTGCAAGTAAAAGAGAGCCAACTCGTAATGCACCTCGAGTGCACAAGAGGCAGGAGGCTATAATGAACTATGGGTAACCCGTTCTCGCAGGTTAATGCACATTTTCACCAGCGACACCGTGACGGTTTCGCAATGCGAACAATCATCGGATTTTAATCGAAAGAAAACATGCTTTATCGGAGGAAATTCTGGTCCAACAAACATTCGGCTGCCAGCGGATTTTAAAGCAAAACACCCACAGAAACATACAATTATAGCGGAAACACTACAGCGGATAGGTTTGTACTCAAGATGAAGTTTCCATTTAGACAAAATGTGTTGCCACGGGAGCTGTGCATCCCATAATCAAAAATGAAGAAAATATGTACTTTTGAATGATCTACATTCGTCCAGTACACTCTACAATTACCTACGTTATTTGAATATAATTGTTAATCTGAAAGAAAAGTTTTCAACAAAAAGTTTCAAAAAGTTGCACAAAAGATGCGACATGGGGGCTTTCTCCGCCGGTATTTTTGGATATTTGGATATTAATATCAAAATTTGCTATGGCAAAATGTTGTTTCCGAGACGCGAACTCCGAACCACCGGCTTGAATTACATGCTTATGGTATTATAATGGGCATCGCAACCACTCAGAAGGTAAGAAAATACCGTCAAATCACCATACTTCACCGAGTCAGCAGAAATCACAATTTTTTTCAGAACAAAAATGGGGAAAAAATTCCCAAAACTGAGAATTCCTAAGTGGCCCACGACCCCAGATCCAATATTCAACCAAACAAAATCGGTCAGCGATTTTCCAAACCAAACTCCGAATCACCAACTCTGGGCAAAAGCGACAAGTCGACTCCTAATCACCCACTTAGGCTTCCCTAACTTTTCATCAGCAACACCGTGACTGGTTCGCCACGCGAACCGTCCACTTTCGCGCCACAGACGCTGCGCTTTCTCCGTTCCTTCCCAAGACAGCTGATCAATGGCGTCACCAGGGTACGACTAGTCGGCATATTCAGGGCGGACAATGCAAATGTTGCGCGAGAATCACAATGTATTCAACATTTTAGGTAGCCATCAAATCTGATACAAACAGGTCTGAGCAGGGTGTTCGTACTCTGCATCCGCCACTGCTCCGCATATCAGCTTCCCACGGGGCGACGGCCGTTTCCCGACGTCTGAAAAGTTAACAATGTGCGCACACAAAAAGCGCATTCAACGACACATCCTGCCATCTAGTGAGAAATATTGTTATCTATGCTTCAACGTTCAATCGCATGACATTCATTCAATATCCGTTGCTATAATACCTAGACCGTGCTGCTACCTAGCGATAGCTATCTGAAATGATGCTTCTATAAAATTATGTAGTTCTTGAACCTGTGGAGGTTACGACCGCTTCGGAGTCATGGAGGTTATGACCTGTGGAGGTTATGACCGCTCCGTGCTTGTGGAGGTTGCAACCTGTAGGGATTACGACCTGTGGAGGTTATGACCTGTGGAGGTTACGACCGCTGCGATGTGTTGAATTTGTGGAGGTTGTGACCTGTGGAGGTTACGACCTGTGGAGGTTATGATACGTCTTCAAAATCAAGGGGTAGTGCCTCACACCGGGATTTGTATTCTGAGAAACGTCCACTGTTTTTTTTATTTTTCGATCGTTCTGAGAAGGCCCATCCTATCTCGTTAGCGACATCCTTCGGATTAATAATATCTTGTCCATTTATGTGCAGTGTGGGGAGTGGGGTACAGATAAGTTTTCTGGAGATGTTTGATGCGAGACCACACCGATGACAGCGAGGTGGAACGGTTCAACGTGTTGACATACGCTTTCCACGATTGTCGTTTGGAATCAGCAATTGTGCGGCTCGCATGTGCCCTTGCCTCGCGAAAGGCTACGAGATTCGCCATGCAGCTGTCACGATTAAAAATACGGAATGCCTCTTTTCTACCACGCAACGCATCTCGGCACTTATCCGACCACCAAGGGACCAAGGGACTGGTACACGATGTGGCGTGCCAGACGAACGAGGAATATCTAGTTGAGCACTTTGTAACTTTGTGGTTGTAAACACCTCTATGAAAACCAATCATTCGGAGCACTCGTCGGGTCTCTCCTCGACATCGGACTGGAAGAAACTCCAGTCAGCTTTTGCAAAAATTAACTTGGTGGGTCGTCGACCAGCTTCCACACCATCAATGAAGCGAGTCCAAACGGGAAAATGGTCACTCGTACCTGGATATTCATCCACCGACCACTAAACAGGGAGAAAGTTCAGGGTTGCAAAGCGTCAGGTCCAGCACAGAGGTCTGTCCTGCTTGCAGTGTGAAGTGTGTTGGAGCTCCAGTGCTGCGAATACCAAGGGGAAAATTCCGGATAATGCGTTCCAATGCACGTCCACGACCAGTACTATATGCTGAGCCCCAAACTTGGCGATGTGCGTTAGTCACCACATAAAATCGGCGGGGGAGTGAGCTGATTTACTACTTGGTTGGTTATTGGCTCTACGACACATCGACAGTTGAGTCATGTATCATCGCCAATCTCTCACGCCGATTGGTTGCGGGCGAAAAGCAGCGACCGGTGAGACTCGAACCCACAACCTTTCGATTGTGAGACGAGCAACTTACCCCTAGGCTACACGTCCCCTCTGATTTACTACTTGCAACAGTTCTGCAAGTGGGAAGATTGTTCCTGGGGGTAGGTATATGGAGCATATGGTGGTAACACGGTGATTAATTATTATCCGAGCAGCGACAGTCTGAATGTTTGATCTCAGGTGTACTTGTTGGAAGGGTACTAAGTGGTAGACGGCAGGAAATACACCACCATGTGCCACGTATGAGTGACGACGTTCTTGCGCAAAACAAAGTAGTTTATTAAAGAAAAGGAAGCACCAGGAGATAGTTTGGTCCCCTGTAGGCATACTCTTGCCGGTGTACGACGGTGCAAAATATGTTGTAATTCAATATTACCAGTTCTCAAACCTCTACAGTTCCACTGTTGAATATTACTCATTTGTCATTAAGTGAAAGAGGAAGTCCTAAGCTAGGAGCATAAAAGCCCAAGAGTGACTAAGTCATGCTCTTGTAGTCGGGTGGTCTTGTCTTCGTGGGCTTGAGCGCGGGCTCCCAAACTCACTTGTCGACAAAGCATCGGGAAGAGCACTCTTCGTAGCGCGGTTAGGGGATGGGAAGGATACTGGTGGATGTACGGTTCGACGGGAAGGTGTCTCCGGCGGTCTCATGGCTGCTGCGGATAATGGCGTGGAGTGAGGAGTCGCCAGTGGGCGCTGGCCCTCAGTCTTGGAGGTCGCGGAGGTTGGCATATGTCGGGCGGTGCGACCCTGCGTTCCTAAATCCGGGGTTCCAGGGCGCACCTGAACCGTAGCATTTCCAATCTTTGGATCTTAAATGGTTCGTGGGGTTGGGGTTGGGGGATTGGCGTGGTTTTGGAAGGTTGGATGGGAGTGGGTTCGGTGGGTATGGTGGGTAAGGGTTCGAGAATAGTGGAGGTCTTGGTGGGCTTCTTAGTTCGCTGGACACGATGCCACTCTTCTGAAGCTCGGTCTGTAACGTGTAGTGTAACTGGGACTTCCGGGGCCCTTTGCGACGAAGCAATGCGCCCTTTGCCGTGTCGATTGTGTCATGTGCAGGATTTTGTTCACTTATGGTGGGTGGGGCGTCGGTAGTCTCAACGCAGTCTTTGGTTGGCTGCCTGTTCCTTGTTGGTGGCGTAAGGGGCACTCCAAAGGAGCGAAGTATCATTTGATGGATGAGCTCAGAAACCTTGTCGGGCTGAGTATGTTGTGGGATCACGGCATGACTTTTGGCTTTTGATGCGTAGGTGATTCTGGTTGATTGATTATTTGGGCTTAAGGGCGCGCCGACTACAAGGTCATTTAGCGCCCATTAGGTGATTCTGTGGCGAGTGTGTTTATATATATATATATATATATATATATAGGCTCACGGAAGGTTACTCTTTGTGTGTGTTTAATAGCAATAATTTCTTTATCCTTGAGGTATATCGGGCAAGTCGTGTTATAAGACAAATGGGAGTCCTGTTCTGGGCCAGTCTGCACAACGGGGGTCTCAGAGGTGCAATGTCCACTTCCGTGATCGTGAGAGGCGCACTTGCCACACGCAGGGCGATTGCGACAATACTGGTTCGTGTGACCGAATTTCTGGCATTTAAAACATCTGATAGGGTTGTGAAAGAAAATATTAACCCGGACGTATCCCACACGAATCTCGGGAGCAAGATCGCTCGTGTTGAATGTTAGTACGATGTTGTTGGTTGTGACCATCTCTGCACGTCTCCGCACCTTCAACTTCCTCGCTCGAATCACTCGTTAGTTATTAAGGTTTTAGGGCGCATCAACTGCAGTGGTTATACAGGCCCGCCCGCCCCTCCGGGATATCGGGACCAAAGAGGTGTGGTGGTCCCCCGCCACAAATAGCACCGTGCAAAGTGGGACCTCAACCTCCAGGACTCCGTCAGCCCCGGGGGACGGGCCGAGGGGGCGCGGCTACCCCGATAAAACTGAGCTGGTGGGCAGCACCGGGGAAGTTGCCCTTCCTGCTCATAGTAGGGGTAGTTGGTGCTGCAGGCCAGATGAAGGACATGGATGTTGGGATGAGATTGGGATTGGGATTGGGATTGGCATGGGGGACGAGTGAGGCACTCAATCCCCCCCCCCCCCCACCACCACCACCATCACGGAAAAGTGGTGCCTCGTCAGGGGGGGGGGCATATTTGTGATGTTAGCTGATCGTGTACAGATGCCAGTCAATTCGGCGCATACTCGCGGTTCAGTCCTGCACACGCACACGCACGCTCACTTGCTCCGCCATTGGCATTGCAGCGGCCTACGTGTAAAGTAGTTCAGGATTCATCATGCTTCTGGCCCGCGTTGAAAGGAATGCTGTCTGACTCCCCCGATGACCTTAATCAAAATGTTGTGGCTATGTGTACCGACTTGCATCCGTTGTAGATAGGTTAGGAACGCCGGAATGTGCCTTCAGCACGTGGCCGGCATATGAGTACTTGTGAATCACCATTAGCGGCCATATTGTCCGGAGGTGTGTCAAAATGTATATCACTAATCGCCGGCGGGCAATGATGTCCCGTCACTAGTCTGGCCGCCAATCATGGTACCGAGGGTGGAGCCACCTCCCCGCTGGACTGAGTTGAAATGTATTGTGACAGGGAGAACCGAGAGAGCGGCCGGCGCGCACGGGTCTTACCTGCCGCTGTTGCCGTTGCTTGTAGTGTCGGCAGATGGAGTTTAAAATTGTCTGTCGACACTTGTCACCTTTTCGGCCCTCTATTGCAACTATACAATATAAAGTAAAACGTACCGCAATCTTTAAACGGGCGCTATCGCAACGCGAAGTCTTAGACTATTCACGCAGCCAACGAAGGAGACTTCACTACATACGGTACTCATGCCTCTACCTTCATCTCGTTTCTGCTTGAAATCAAACAGTCACCGCGACAACTGGACACTTGCGTAACAACACATGATTTAAAAACTGCGAAACTTCTCAACATAATTAAGACAACATAAGTTTTCCGGGCGTGCGTTCGTGAAAAAGTTGCTTGAGCGTCGCGGAACGCCAACACGCCAACAAAGGCGAGCGTTTGGTGAGGCGCACCGCCGCCGTAATTCATTTTACGTGCCGCCTGAGGATGGAGCAGTGGACTGCCACCGCGACGACTGAGCGGTGGCCTGACCCGGTGACAGGACAGCTGCCGTGAGCCGCCACCGACGCGTTCAGGGTGTAGCGCGCCGGTCGATACGGTTCACATCAGCGTCCGAACGTCCCGGCCGGGCGGTCGCCAGTGACGATGTTAAGCGCTGGTAGCCGGCTGACAGCCGCCGATCAAGCCGGCGCCGACAACACACGCGTCAGGTCAATAGCGACCGGCCGGCGGCTGGATGCTGCTACCTCCCGGTGACAGAACGTCCCCCCTCAAACCCGACACTGTCCGGTGGGCGCTATATGACCGTCCTTGTGTCGATGCGCCCTTGAAACCCAAATAATTATAATACCAACACTGTCCGGGAGGGTACTTCGAAATACGGAATACCCGTAGCTACATTACTTCGTCATCATCTCTCAACGTCACGAGAGCAACGAATTATGCGGCCTGAGATATATAATGCAATTCTGTTCAGAATGTGCGGAAACTTTTCATTACGTGTTTGATGTATTGGTTGAAGCTATTCGGTCCAAGTGGAATTCCCATCGTTGCAGTGGGTTCAGGGGCTGTGTAAGAAGTGGTCTCTGACTAAAGAAATAATCCGAATTGTACTTTAGTCAGAATAAAGTCATAGATCGCGTTGTGGGCCGCACTTTCCAGGACATCTATTGGCCATAAAAGGCGTGATAATACCTAAGAATCTTGCCAACGAATGGTGGCGATGGTCGATTGCGATCTCTCAACCGTTGTTCTTCACGTTTTTAGACGTGGTAGGCGACTCGTCATGGCGAAGTCATGACGTCAGCGCCCGGTCGTGGCGTTTGGATTTTCCTTGGTTTCTTGGTTTCAAGAGAAACTGGGGCTCTTAGCCAGTTCTGGTGGTGATGTCGGAGTTTCCGTTCAGTCCTCCACGGAGGCCGAAAGTTCTCTCAGTCCCGCAAGAAGTTGAAAGTCTTCTTAAGCCCCTAGAGAAGCCGGAAGTCTCCTTCAGCTCCCATAGAAGCAGGAAGTCTCCCTCAGCTCCCATAGAAGTCGGAAGTCTCCCTCAGCTACAAGAGCAGCCGTGTGTCTCCCTCAGCTCCAAAAGAAGCCGGAAGTCTCCCTCAGCCTCCAGAGCAACCGGAAGTCTTCCTCAGCTCCTAGGGAGATCGATAGTTTTCCTCACCTCAAAGAGAAGCCGGGAGTCTTTCTCAACTCCCACAGAACAAGGTTTCCCTCAGCTCCCCTAGAAGCCGGAAGTCCCCCTCAGCTCCCAGACAAGCCGGAAGTCTCCATCAGCCCCCAGAGAAGCCGTGAGTCTCCCCAGCTCACAGAGCAGCCGGAAGTCCGCTCAGCTCCCAGAGAAGCCGTGACGCTGCGCCGCCGAGCCTGCAGCCGGCATCTGCCGATCGATGCACCGCAAGCCGAGGGCAGCTCGCCGCGGGGGTGCCGCTCGCACTGACGCCATGGCCGAGACAGAACACGGCGTATTTGTCTCCAACGCTTTCGGCACGCCCTCCACTGGGCCGGCCGGGCGCGCACAATCCCAGACGAATTCGTTCGGTTGACGGCCCGTTCCGGCTCGGCGGCGGCCGACCCGCGTAAGCCGGAGACACGCTGCAGACCAGCCTTCGCAAACAAAATAGCATTCCACGACGGCGCCCGAGGCGCCGGGCGGCGCGTGACACCACGTCGAAGGAATGCAATGATTGTACAAATGGCTGTGTGATCGTCGGCCAGCACCGCAGCGACAGCGTCGTATCAAATGCATCTGCATCACTTCGAAACATTTAACGCGCTGACATAGGAGCTCGAGGAAAAAATTGCAGTCGCGGAACGTGCCAAATGGTCGAAATGTTTATGTCCCGTCTTTCGCCACGCAAGATTGATGAACACGGAAGGGCAGTTGGCGCCGGACGACAGCACAGTGCGATCGGCTCCAACCCCATCGGCTACCATTTACGATCCCGAAACGATCGAAGTTTGTCTACGAAACAAATACGATCTTTCTACGAATTTGTTGCCGCGCCCGCCGCATCTGTTTCGTCGCGTTTCCCACCCATGGCGACTACTGTGACGTATGCTATGCTTTAAAATGCCACCGACTGTACGCTGCTTCATCTCGTCTCATGGCCGCACATGGGCCTGTACAGCTAGCCGTACATCCCTCAGCGCTCGCTTCCCTGACGGCCATCCCTTTCCGTTCGCAGATGCCGGCGTAACTCGCGGTTAGGCCCAACGGTTATCGACAGCGGCCGGAGGTTTGCTGGTCATCTGCCCAGCCCCGTGGCTGTCGACGGTCTCGTGGCCGGTGCCGCAGCACCAGCCACCCATAAGCTGGCGACCGTGACCATCTGAACTCGGCTACGATGGACTGACCCCCACCAACTTTGTTTGACCACGGCGAACATGGTCTGACCCAGCCCGGTCGCCCCGACCCCGCGCTGGGAGACCGCGACCTCGCCAAGCCGCATCTCGGCCGCCACCGGTCAGCGATGCCCGCCGGGCAGCGGCGGGCCGGCCCGAGTCCGACCTAGGCGACGACCGGCCGACATGGCGGGAGTCGCCGACCAGTACGAGCTGGTGGAACCGACCAACGGCGAGAAGGTGTACCTGGTGCTGAGCGTGGCGCTCGCCACCATCTGCTTCTGCAGCAGCCTGGTGCAGGCGGCCGCGCAACTGCACCACCGGCTGACACGCTCGCCGCAGATGGCGCTCCACCTCAGCCACGCGGCGCTAGGCATGCTCACCGCGCTCAACGTCGTCTACCCGATCAAGTCCATCAGCCAACCGCCTCCGGAGCGGGCGCCGGCCGCCGGCGCCGCCGGCCCTCTCGGCTCGCACGCCGGCTGTCTGCTGTTCGGCGCCGGTCTGCTGCTGCTGACGCTGACCGCCGGCTGCCTGCAGGCGCTGCTGCTGCTGCTGCACCACCTGCTACGCTCGGCGCGGCTGGGCTGCCTGCTGCTGCTGCAATCGGCTGGCTGGCTGTGGCCGACGCTGATCGCGCTGCAGTGGCTGGCCAGCGTCGGCGCCGCCGTGCTGCCGGCAGCCGGCTGGGCGCGCTGGCGTGGCGTCTGCCACCTACCGGCCGTATTGGCGCCCACATACCTGGAGCTGCTGGCCGGCCTGCTGGGCGCCGGCTGCGCGCTGGGCGGCACGCTGCTGGCGGCCGTGGTGTGGTCGCGCCGGCGCGGCCGGCCGGCCGCCGGCTCCGACCAGAGCCCGATTGGCGGCGCCGCCGGCCGCCACTACGACTCGCTGCTGGCGCGGCCGCCGCGCGCCGGCCTCGGCCTGGCCGCCGCCAACCTGGCGGCCGCTGCGCTGGCCACCGCCGCCGTGCTGGGCGCCGCGCTCTCGGCGCCCGCGCTGCCGGCCGACACGTCGCTGGCGCTGCTGCGCTGGGCGGCGCTCCTGCTGGTGCTCGTCACACTGCTGGTCACCATGGCGACGCTCTTCTGCGACGACGCGCTTGGCTCGGCGGTACTGGCGTGGCTGCGCGCCTTTTGCTGTTGCTGCCACGGCAACAACGTCGTCCATCCAGTCCCCACGGCCAGCGCCGATGACGCAGCGCCCACCGAGCTTGACGACAACTTCGAGATCTGAGCAGGCCGGGCGGCAGCGGCGACATGATTTCAACTCGCTGATCTCACCCGCCTGTGCTGGCCCGCTACGGCGCACCAGCACGCTGGGCGCTCTGACGCCGCACATCTGAGCTAACCTGCAGCGCCGGCCGTATCATCGGCCCGCCGGATTCCGACGATCGGCGCTCGCCGCAGCCGGGAGCGCCGATTGCAAAGTCTGCACACGACCGGTCGTCTGACGCCGGTCGGCCGCGAGGTGCTCGGGCATGGCAATCGCTGCGACGCGGGCCGGTCGATTCGGTCAACACGTGGCCGCCACCCGCCGGCGAGTCGTCAGTCGGCGGATCGTCAATCGGCGGCGCGCGGCTGCCGACCGTCTGTCCGGCGTGCGTGATCGGAAAGCGGTGCGTTTGTTTTACACTCTGTCCGGTCGTTGGGCGAAAGCCGATGGGCCATCATCGCCGCAGGTCGGCACAGCCGGCCGGAAACTGGGTCGCAACGAACCGACTGGTCCGGGAGCGGCAGGCCCGCCGGTGTAAAATTCACGAGACGATTATTGATCGCGGCGACGCGACTGGCCGAGGACTGACGCCGACTGCGAGTCCAGGTTGACCCAGAGACGGACTGGTGCTTCGTGTTTGACTGGGACACCACCAATTTGGCGGAAAAAAATGACTTCGACTGAACGGGGACAAATAATCCCCCCAGGGTTTCAAGAAGTTGCGGACACTTCCGTTCAGTTTCTGCTGAGGGACAGCGTGTGGAAGACCGGAAGGGACGGTCCACTACGCGTGACTGTGGCCGGAAAATGTCTCCTCGAGCCATGCGCGAGAGTGGATGTAAGGCTGAAAGCGGGAGTCCACCTGCCATTGGAGATGGCTGAGGCGGCATCCCACTGGTGGCCGAGGGTGCGCAGAAACGAACGCAGCGAAGCATCACACAGTGCCGCAGCAGTAACAGTGGAGCGTCTACGACTTACGCTAGCTTCGCCCGTACATCACTAGTCTCCTTACAGTACCCGGATTGCGCCCACAACATTGCTCCACACGATTTTCCGGCACGCGTTGCAAAGAAAATGATGTGAGGAAGGAAACAGGACAAAGCGGCCTTGACCTTCAGTTCCGTCGGGAGACCATTGAAAGAGCGCCTACCAGACCACTTCAGCGGAACCAGGCGGCGTCTGTAAAGAGTCGGTTGGTTGGTTATTGGGGTTTAAGGGCGCATCGACTGCAGAGACCATGCAGCGCCCACAACATAGTCACTCATATCAGGTTGTAGAACGGAAGTTGGTACTCAATGTGGCATTGTAAAAGCCACTGTCGTGATATACAACATAACCATACCAGTTCTACCACATACACCACCGCAAACTTGACTTCTGCAAGGAAGTGGAATAGCTGTTCCGATTGTAGGCAGGGGGATTCGTACCCCAATACTTCCCGTAACGAGACTGAACTGCGCCCGAAGTGATGTCTTCGCACAGGGGCAAGTATTGGGCACGCAACCAATATGTGTTGTACTGATAGGAGAGCGCGGCACCTTTGACACCATGGCTTTTCGTCACCACTCAGGACTGTAGAACGTCTGGAAGCCAGGGCACAATAGTGTGATGGGCGGCTTTCAGCCCATACTAAGAGGTCTGTGGGTGTTAGATGTTCACGGTGCGTGCCGCCTTGGCCGTTATTGGTCGACCAACTGTGTATATTGCATTAGCTCGGGCTTTACCCACAGGCTCCCAATAGCGACCGTAGCTGCCCACAGTTGGCTGGTCCAATTGGTGGCCTCGCACAGGTCATCCTTGCCGCGGGCCAACCCATCTGTTGCTTGATGGCATTCGCCACCTTCGCGGCGACGGCTAACTACGTGCATGTGGATTTGTGGTGGACTTCGCCGTCCACAGTGTAAGTCGGTAACGTTATATAAGTGTTACATAGTGCACGTGCAGTTGCGTCGATTCCGATGGCGTCCTGACACCTCAACTGACAGGTGCTCGCCTGCCCCACAGTGTAGTAGCTGCCGGCGCCAGGAAACGCCTGGCCACTGCCGGGTTACTGTTGCCTGGCTACCGTTTGGTGGCGGCACAACTCGAACAGCTGTCCGCGCCGACATAACCTACACCTGTGTCGCTGTCTAGTAGCTGTGCCGCGGCGACACTGCCATATCCACTGTTCCCGCTACACGTTCCGCAACGGTTCGCCTGTGGCCGGGCGCCTACAGCTCTCTCGCATCGACCCGACGTGTTCAAATTCGCTCAGCTAAGCGTCAGGACGTAAACTGTAATTTATAAAAAAAATGCTCCTGGACAATGTGTGATAGACCGTGTAAACATAAACGCAATCAGCCGATACCCTACCTCGAGCAGGCTCACATTCCGATTTCGACGACCACCTTCGTCAGGATTTGAAAGCTGTCCCAATTCGAAATTGCATTCGCATGTTTGCTTCGACGAATTTCGATGCACTGCGTCGACGTCGGCGCGACGCTGACAGCGCGGTCGTCGGCAGAGCGCTGGCGGCCCGTCGGCGTCTGTGTCAGCATCGGCCGCATCGGCCGAGCTAGTGTCCGGGAGCGGATGGTGGTCTGCTGGGACGCCGGCGTCGCCAGTCTCTGACGGCGGCCGAACTCTGTCCAAGGCTCGGCCGCCGCCGCCGCCGCCGCCGCCGCCGCCGCCGGTCGCTGCCGACTCGCTGCGGAACTCTGAATAAAGACCGGCTGTCGACTGCACTTGTCATCAACTATCACATCTGCGAAGCTAGAGACGATTGAAGTCTCGGGTATGGTTGGGAAAACGCCTGTTCGCCTGGTCGCTGCCGACTCGCTGCGGAACTCTGAATAAAGACCGGCTGTCGACTGCACTTGTCATCAACTATCACATCTGCGAAGCTAGAGGCGATTGAAGTATTGGGTATGGTTGGGAAAACGCCTGTTCGTCTTTCAGAACATCATCCTTCTCGGGAAATTATTCACTTCTTTGGCCAAAAGATTAACTGAGTTGCTTGGAACTGGCCGCGAACTCATTATTGTGCCACAAGCATGCCAGAAACTGAATGTAAAGTGAAAAGACGAGTTCTTCACGTGAGGAAGAGAAGAAGCATTACCTTCTCCCGCTTGGGATATCCCATAACTTCTCTCCAACTTCGGTATTTCAAACATAAATCCAGCTGCGGTTTGGGACGCCAACCGTCCGAAAGTCATCGCTTCTTCAGATACTTTGGCAAAGAGCAGCGCGCACAGTGGAGATGCATCTGGGTCAGATTGTATTCAGCTGATGACATTGTCGGCCGCGTCCGAGTCCACTGCAACAGCTCTCCACCACCGCCGGCTGCGACATTAACCATCCCGCCGCTCAGCCGACTGTCGCAGTTGTCCGCCGCAGCAGCACGTTATTCCGCCAGCCCCGGCGGCTGCGACAATCGTCCGACGGCCGCTCGCTAGGCAGGATGCGACGGCCGTCCGTCGGCGCGGGTGGACGGCTGAGCAAGGGCGGACGGCTGCTGCGAGCAGTAGTAAGGCGTCTGTCGCGCTACAGGTTCGGAAGCCGTTGGCGGATATCCGGCACAAATTGAGGGCACGAAGATACGGTGAGAAATGACCGAGCGGACAAGGCGAGAAGCGAGGCGGACACACACCGAGAGCCGAGAGACTACCTGAACCAGCACCGAACGGAGGTGGGCTATTTTACGAGGCGATGAGCTGCGCGGGTCATACAGCGCCAGAAGTCCCCACACCGGACGACCGCTGAGTCGCAGCACATCATTCCATGTCCGCCTGTCTTTGGTTCATCACTTTATGGTTCGTGGTTTGGAAGCTACGGTACAATTACGTTCGAACGCGTGACATGCATGCCGCTTCCCACGTCTTCTGCGAGTCACCTTGACCTCGAATGATTCGTTGTGTTTAAGGGCGCGTCGACTACGAGGTCATTTAGCGCCCGTCGCCTTGACCTCGAGGTTACATTATGATAATGGCATGGTGTTCGCCAGCAGCACAAGCCATTCACGACAAGCCCGACCACAAAATGTCACTTGGTTAGCGGCTAGCAGTCGCAAACAGACACAATAAGCCTGCCAACCGGCGACACCCCTACTTTGATTTAAGTGACCCGAGCTGGAGATACAACGGAAAAAATGTAGAACAACTGTATTTATACCACTGAACAGATCAACACTTTATAAAGCGGTTTTCGCCGGCGCTACGTTCCGGTGAAAACCGAGTTTCTCTACGTCTATAACAAGAGTTGCTTTTCTTTTCCAAACGTGATAAATATTTACGTGTCATCGATACTTGTGCATGCTAAGCAACCGATACGTGTCTGGAATGTTTACAACAGTATTCTTCAGTACATCGGGATGTTCGATATGTTCGATATGATACATTTCGATCCATAGATCAATGACCAGATAAAGTCAATTGACCTCGTTTAAAAACTTCCGAAATAGTATCGGAAAATAATAGCATATCTCACCCAGGAGTACAAATTAGAGCTAAACGTCATTCCGGCGTTCAACTTAACACTATAGTTGTTTGGAAGCCGAAGATGGTTACCTGTGGTCAGGTTAGGTCCTGACCTGAAAATATAATAACCCTGAAAAGCCCCATATCAACACCGTCAACGAGCTTTATCACCTCACTACATCCCGTATTAGCCATTTGGTGGTAATAATTGACATTAATTGCCGATAATTCACGATTTCTGCGAAGAACGACCGGACTTGTTCCTTCCTACGATGTCACAGCCCAGTAGCCCGACACACCTTCAATTGTGCAACGTCATCATAACATTGACAAAGGATGCTTCACCAGCTGCACCACCGGTCGGGGCGCTGACGGGCACCGTCGTTCTGTAGTCGCGAGCAAATAAAGAGCCTTAGCATGCGGGGGGGGGGCATTCATCCCATTAGCGATGTCAGAGTGAAGAGACGAAAGCCTT
Source organism: Imbricaverruca yamaguchii (assembly GCA_034440575.1). Lineage (NCBI taxonomy): Eukaryota > Metazoa > Arthropoda > Thecostraca > Neoverrucidae > Imbricaverruca > Imbricaverruca yamaguchii. The sequence continues at coordinate 975,012 of JAOTOL010001426.1, read as the reverse complement.
AAACACTCGACTGTTGCAATTCCCCAGAGGAGGAGATTCTGCAGTGTCCGGATGGACAGTGAAGGCGTAGTGAGACGAACGATCATGATGAAAGCAGAAACGATAATAGAGAGAAGCAAAGAATGGAAATAACGACAAAAAGCGAACGTGTCATTCACTAAAATATTCCGAACGGATGAACGCCAAGCATGGCATGTTAGTTAGGTCAACACAGCAAAAACGACATGAGAACCTCGAAGAAAAGCAAAGCGGGACACCTGATAGACCCCCAGGAACAGGTTCACTTACACATTTTCGCCTGAAGTGTGATGATAGTGACAGCCATTTTGCGCTTGATCACCATGTGGTGATCGTGGTGAGAGTCCTGCAGGACGCCCCACTCTGGCCGACGCCACCCGAGCAGGGCGACGGTCAGGGAGCGGCAGCAAAGGTGGCGCCACCTCCATCAGTCACCCTGACTGACCGTCAGCACCAGTCGACAAGTGCCACATTGCAGCACATCAGCGCCGCGAGACGAGACCAATGAGGCACGGCCGCCGCTTTCACGGCTCATGCTAGCGGGCATTATATCGTCATTTGTCGCCAAGGACATACTCTGGACAGGTCACAACACGACGCGCGGCGCCGACCAAGACGTAGCCAACGCGCGGGGAACTGTCGGCGCCTCTGGCACCGCGCCTAATGCTGAATGGCCGCAGAACACGTCGCTAGCGCCAGCTGCACAACAGCTACGGGGACTCGGAGACTCAGAGAACCGGAGACTCGGATATTCTGAGGTTCGAGGATTCGGAGACTGGAAGGCTCGGAGTTCCGCACACTTGCTACGCCGACTTCACGCTGCCGTCGGAACTGACTTACGTACAGACTATCCAGTTAGGGACGGCTAGGGGAACTGCATGGGGTAATTGCGGCAGGTTTTCGCTTTCGCGGAACGCTACTGAATAGTCATATGAATTTCAACGATGAAAATGCTGATATTTTTTTGCCGTGTTGATTCCATCATGCTCTAATTACTTCAATGGTGGCTATATTCAGCATTCTCTTCATCCACCGCACATCCATTCATCTCTACCCATTACTAAATTCATCACGACATAAACATAAGTATATACGTATATATGTATATATATGTATATGTGTGTATATATATATATATATATATATATATATATATATATATATATATATATATATATATATATATATATATGCGCGAATATATAGAGCCAGGGCCAGAGCCAGAGCCAGAGGGAGAGAGAGATCCGTCCATCAGCACTCCTGGAATACTGAAAAGCAACCCCTCTATTCTTATAACGATTGTCTATGATGTTTTTAAAGATGTTCAATGTGCTGCTACTGATAATGGTTTCTGGCAGCTGTTTCCAGTGTTCTATTACCCTGTTGTTGAAGAAAGACTGTCTTAACATTGTCCTCCTGTGGTTAACTTCAATCTTTAATTGATGATCTCTAATTGAATCATTTCTGTTAAATGAAAACAATTCCCTGAGATATCCCTTCTCCTGACTATGTAAACATTTAAAGACCTCGATGAGATCTCCTCTCAGACTTCTATATCTAAGTGAAAATATATCAAATTTCTTCCATCTTTCGTCACATACCAGGTTGCTTATACCATTAACCATTTTTGTAGCCCTCTTTTGTACTCCCTCTAAAAGCCAACAATCTTTTTCATAGCTAGGAGACCAAGCTTCGATGCAGTATTCCAAATGTGGCCTGACATATGCACAGTAAAGCATCCTGATGACTTCCCCACTTCTGTATGATAAATACCTGTTTACTGCCTCAAGCATTCTCAGTGCCTTCTTCCTGGCTTCTTTGGTCTGTTCTGATGCCCCCAATTTTGTGTTCAGAATAACACCCAAGTCCTTCTGCTGAATCACCAATAGTACCTGACCACCCATCCAGTATGAAGCCTTATCATATGCAGAGACAATCTTCATATGCTGCCTACGAACATGCGTGATTTTGTACCTATAAAAAAATGATAATTTACCATTGATCATTCGGATCGCTTTTCACTTCACAAGTTCGTCTAAGTTTTTATCCTGCGACATGTGCTAATTGTGTCCAGTTGTTGCCCTGAAGGCCTTCAAATCATCCACAAATTTCAAAACCTTACTTCTTAGGCCACTTTCAATATTATTTACAAACATAATGAAAAGTGGTGGCACCAGTACTGACCCCTAGGGGACTCCACTAAGAACATTATGCCATGACTTTGTACCATTTAGCACCACTCTCTCCTGTCTATTTGAAAGCCACAACTCTATCCATTTTAGGATGCTACCTGCAAAGCCATGGCCCTAAAGCTGCATTATTAAATGTTTATGGGGTACCTTGTCAAAGGCCTTACTAAAGTCAAGATATGGCACATCAACCTGATTTTCCTGATCAAATTGTTCTGCAGCGAAATTCAAAAGTATAAGAGATTTGTGAGACACGATCGCCCTTTTCTAAGCCCATGTTGAGTATCTTGAATCAATATGTTTCCTTTCAGATAAGTATTCTATCCTTAATAATTGATTCGAGCACCTTGCAGACTAGGGATGCGAGGCTCGCTGGCATATAGTTTTCAACTGTTCCTCCTTCTCCTTTCTTATAAATGGGAACTACATTTTCGCTTTTCCAATCTGTCGGAATTTCATTTTGTGAAACTGATCTACAAAATATTATACTAAGTGGAAATGCTATTTCCTTTTCAGCTTCCGCAAACCCTAGCATAAATTTAATCAGGTCCTGCTGCCTTTTATGGCTTTATTTTCCTTATATGATTGAAAACAACATAACATCACTGTCAATAAAATCAACACCGTTTATCCGAACACGTGTCCCTGAACTGTGGTGTACGGTTGTCAGATTAGTCATATTTTCCAATATAACACTGATTTGAACTGTTTGTCCAGCTCCTGAACCAGCTCACCATCCTCACCCAATATAGTCCCATTTACTTCCAGTGGACCAATTGTGCCAGAAACTTTACTCAGCTTGTAGAAACTAAAGGACTTTGCTGTTCCCATTACAGTTCTTACCAAAATCAAATTATTTTGCTCGCCTTGCTTATCTGGTTTTCTGCTTCAGTGTCTCCAGCTTTTTGGTACCACCTGAGATTTACGATATCTGAAGCTTCCTTAAACATTCTAAATGCAGCTTTCTCGACCCTAATTGCTAGTATTAAATTTGGCGTAAGCCATGCTGGCTTTTCCTACGCTTCGTTTGGGCCTTTCCTTTTGGGGAAATGTCAACACAACACAACACAACACAACACAACACAACACAACACAACACAACACAACACAACACAACACAACACAAAACAAACAACACAACACAACACAAAAAAACACAACACCAAAAACACAACACAACACAACACAACACAACACAACACAACACAACACAACACAACACAACACAACACAACACAACACAACACAACACAACACGCGCACGCGCACGCGCACGCGCACGCGCACGCGCACGCGCACGCGCACGCGCACGCGCACGCGCCGGCACGCGCACGCGCGCACGCGCACGCGCACGCGCACGCGCACGCGCACGCGCACGCGCACGCGCACGCGCACGCGCACGCGCACGCGCACGCGCACGCGCACGCGCACGCGCACGCGCACGCGCACGCGCACGCGCACGCGCACGCGCACGCGCACGCGCACGGAACAGTGCCGGCAGTAGCACAGCCCCAGGGGCCGCAGCCGCGCGATGGCGACCACTCGGCGCCGAGCACAGGTTCCGGTCATCCCCCGTGTGGCTCGGTTGTCAAGCGCGGGAGCGGTTCGATCGGAGACGTATCATAACCTCCACAGGTCGTAACCTCCACAGGTCACAACCTCCACAAATTCAACACATCGCAGCGGTCGTAACCTCCACAGGTCATAACCTCCACAAGCCGGCAGCGGTCATAACCTCCACAGGTCGTAACATCCACAGGTCGTAACCTCCACAACTCCGAAGCGGTCATAACCTCCACAGGTCATAACCTCCACAGGTCGTAATCCCCACAGGTTGCAACCTCCACAAGTACGGAGCGGTCATAACCTCCACAGGTCATAACCTCCACAACTCCGAAGCGGTCGTAACCTCCACAGATTCAAGAACTACATAATTTTATAGAAGCATCATTTCGGATAGCTATCCCTAGGTAGCAGCACGGTCTAGGTATTATAGCAACGGATATTGAATGAATGTCATGCGATTGAACGTTGAAGCATAGATAACAATATTTCTCACTAGATGGCAGGATGTGTCGTTGAATACGCTTTTTCTGTGTGCGCACATTGTCAACTTTTCAGACGTCGGGAACCGGCCGTCACCCCGTGGGAAGCTGATATGCGGCGCAGTGGCGAATGCAAAGTACGAACACCCTGCTCAGACCTGTTTGTATCAGATTTGATGGCTACCTAATGTTGAATACATTGTGATTCTCGCGCAATATTTGCATTGTCCGCCCTGAATATGCCGACTAGTCGTACCCTGGTGACGCCATTGATCAGCTGTCTTGGGATGGAACGGAGAAAGCGCAGCGTCTGTGGCGCGAAAGTGGACGGTTCGCGTCGCGAACCAGTCACGGTGTCGCTGATGAAAAGTTAGGGAAGCCTAAGTTGGTGATTAGGAGTCGACTTGGCGCTTTTGCCCGGAGTGGGTGATTCGGAGTTTGGTTTGGAAAATGGCTCACCGATTTTTTTCCCCTGAATATGGGATCAGGGGTCGTGGGCCACTTAGACATTCTCACAGTTTTGGGAATTTTTTTCCCCATTTGTTTTCTTCCAAAAATTGTGATTTCTGCTGAGTCGGTGAAGTAGGGTGATTTGACGGTATTTTCTTACCTTCTGAGTGGTTGCGATGCCCATTATAATACCATAAGCATGTAATTCAAGCCGGTGATTCGGAGTTCGCCTCTCGGAAACAACATTTTGCCATAGCAAATATTGATATTAATATCCAAATATCCAAAAATACCGGCGGAGAAAGCCCCCATGTCGCATGTTTTGTGCAACTTTTGAAACTTTTTGTTAAAAACTTTTCTTTCGGATTAACAATTATATTAAAATAACGTAGGTAATTGTAGAGTGTACTGGACGAATGTAGATAAGTCAAAAGTACATATTTTCTTCATTTTTGATCATGGTATGCACAGCTCCCGTGGGAACACATTTTGTCTAAGTGGAAACTTCATCTTCAGTACAAACCTATCCGCTGTAGTGTGTCCGCTATAATTGTATGTTTCTGTGGGTGTTTTGCTTTAAAATCCGCTGGCAACCGAATATTTGTTCGACCAGAATTTCCTCCGATAAAGCATTTTTTTCTTTCGTTTAAAATCCGATGATCGTTCGCATCACGAAACCGTCACGGTGTCGCTGGTGAAAATGTGCATTAACCTGCGAGAACGGGTTACCCATAGTTCATTATAGCCTCCTGCCTCTTGTGCACTCGAGGTGCATTACGAGTTGGCTCTCTTTTACTTCCACGGTGTTGGAATTTTTTATGTCGCAATAGCGCTTGCTGGACGAAGCAACTGCTTTTTGTAGGTAAGCGACCACCAGGCTAGACCACCGTTCCAAATCCTCAAGGAAAGAATTACTCATGTATTACTCATCATGTACGAATGTATTTGCGTACATCTAAAGCACCTCGGCTTAATCAGTTAAACGGTGGTAAAGTTCTACAGAATGCACCGACACTGTATATCTTGTTAAAATTTATGCGATGAAGTGAAAAGCTCCGGGCTATTCTTGTATAGCATCATTTGATTTTGCGGTTGGAAATTGCAGCTGAATTTAAGATTTCTCCTGTCTTAATCTTGTCTTATAGTTATGTTATCGGAACATACGTGTGTGATTCGGTAAGAATTTGGCTAATTCCTTCTGTGTTTTCTAGCTCTTCCAAACAGCTACTGTTCCGTTTAGAAGCAGAATGGAAGATTCCAACCATCACATAATTGGTCGTTATGCGTTGTATCGCAGTGTGTGCAAGTTTTGCAGCAGCTGGCATGTGTTCGCAGCCTTCATTTTGTTTCAACCGACTTCTGGCGATTCTATTCCCGTTCAAGAAATAAAACATCACAGCGTCCGATGCGCAGTCAATTATGCGAAAAATGCAGACTTCCTAGATCTGTTACTTCAAATTTGTGTCCATGAATTCCAACGACTTCCGAATGGCCATAGAATTCTCCCGAATGTAATGATAAGAAAATACATATTCACTAAACCATTGAAATATATCTCAATCCCCCCAAAAAAGATGACGGTGTGCATAATCGTGATATGCCGTACCATTGGTTAACATGATCTCCCAGCATGCTATGAAACGGGTCTGTCTAGGGCCAATGCGCCCTCATGTAGTATCCATCCCCGGCGTGTGACATATGAAATGTCCGCTAAGCTTTAGATTGTGATATCTTGCAAACGTAATAGAATCGGGCCCTCTGGATCGGCCAATCGAGCTAAAAACTCCATGACGTGCAACAGTGCATGACCAGATTCTCTTTTTTGGAAAGCTGAATGTTTTCAGCTTCATGTTTTCACACCCAGAAACAGAGATCACGGACCGAGCAGACAGCATTTATTTCCAACCTTCCCACCACTCCTGGGATCTCCGGCAGTGCACTGAACTGCACATTGTATACTGATAAATGTACGGAACACTCGGGGGGGGGGGGCAAGAACAGAAGAAAGCCACTCTGTAGACGTCTCTGGGTTCAGCAACAGAGATGGGATAATATCGACTACTTTAGCAGTTCTATGCTAACTCCACTGTCATAGAACGTCTTTTATGCGAGGGATTCGAAAACTGTTTGCTGGGCGCGAGATAGGCTGTGTTATGCAAGCCAGGGTTTTATGTTGTTAACTGTAAAGAACATGCCTAGGAAATCTATCGTCCCTCTTCTCCCAAAACAACTTTCGACTTCCCAATCATAGACAGGCCTAGGAAAAGGAAAAGATGAGACATTCGCCCCCCACCCCAGGTTGTGAGGGCCAATAAAGCGTCATATTATGAAGGTGGCAGGCCGATATCATGTGTATGGCGCAGGAATGATTGTGTCTGACCCCGTATTGGTAGGGATTTGTCACCTCTTCCCTGCTGAGTGTTTGTTTTTGTTGTTGTTTCGACACTCATGTTCCCAAGCACCGAATGTTGTACATGCACTGCGAGTCACCTGATGATCCCGGAAAGTGCGCCCGCCGAATCAGTTTGTGTGAATGTGCTGTACTTCATTGGCTTCGCGTACTTTGACGTATATGCATGCAAATTGTGCGCACACTCAAGTCTACGTAAGCACGAAAGCACACATGCGCAAATGTAAGTGAGCGCAAATGTATGGAGGCCAAAGTTGCGTATATGAATATGGGTCAGCGCAAATGTACGTGAATATGCGGAAATGTACATACACAGATGCAACGGAACTTACCCATGTTTGCATGCACAAGCGTACTTCGGAGTAGCTCCACGTAAGCAACCATACGTTAGAGCACAGGCATGCTCAGAATATTTTTAAAATGTAGTTGTATTAAGAAGACCAGAGGTGTCGGTGGATTTATTACATTTACTAAAGTGGGGCTCGTTTAGGCCTGAATCTATGGGGTGGATCCCCCCCCCCCATCTATCCCCTCCGTCTCGAAATCTATTGGACACATATCGAAACTGGACAGCTCAGGTTCCTCTAATATACACTTTAAGAATGTCGAAATGTCAACCTTCCCAGTCGAGAGCTCAGGAGGTAAAACGATTGGTGGATTGATAAAGGATATTTGGGCTTGCGTTTAAATTTTACGTCGACAAAATTGTCCTAGCTCGGAACAAATGATTTTTAATGGTGTAAAGCACTAGATGTCCGTATATGCACATGCAAAACATCTAATGGTGCAGCCAGAAGCCTGAGGAAGGGAAGGCATCATTCGTTCCTTGCTGCTGATCTTCACAGTCAGTGCCACAAACTTGGACGTAGCTAAGAGGGTGACTGGATCGGTCACCCCATTCTTGGGATTCTACGGGTCCATGACACGGCCCGAGGACCATGCTAGTGGCCCATTCGCACTCCTCTACGTTATTGTCTTGGAGGAGACAGAAAATTCAACATAACTTTTTTAGGTGTTGTTTGGAGCCTAAGAACGCCTCCAACCCCTTGCAAATAATAACGGGCCCTTTGAGATGTCTGCGATGTACACAAGTGGTGGGGAAGGAGGTAGATTGGGACGCTGGAATCCCTCCCACACATCTATGATTATCTACAATTAGTTATGGGAACATGAATAGGGAACAATTATTGAATCAGCAACACATCCCTGACATCGAAACTATTCCTTTTATAAGCAACTGTATTCGTGATCCATGCTTCTGCAACAGTATTTTGGCCAGTTGGCCAACAGTTGGACTTCTCATACTCGCACAAAAAAAAAACAATGAAATCAAAACATAAATAAACCCAAATGTAAACCTAGACGAGATCATTGTTTTCGAACAAAGTCTCCTGTCGAAACCCAGCGTATTCAGATACAATCGCTTCAGTCAATATGGAAGATGGCTCATAAAATGGCCATACAAGAGATATCGAACGAGAGCCATGCGTGGAGCAGCAGTATCGTGGAGGCGGCTGACAGCTTCAGTGTGTACTGACATTCGGTTGTGAACACATAGCAAATATTAATCAGCAAATATACATGGCTTTGTATCATCGGGGATCGATATGGCATGTACATTATGGCACCAACCCCGCCGGTCGGGTTCAGTGTGACCCGGCGAAGTAGCTGATGACTAGCGATTGCAATAGAATCCCACAACTTGTGGTCGACCACGAGTCGCTAAAGTCACGGCACCAGCCTACCCCAAGGCTCCGTGCCGTCTGGAGCGAGCCGTTCCGTGGCGGCGGCACCTATTTGTAGACGTGGTCAGCCAATATACTGACACGCACATGACGGCGCACACGTGGCCGGCTGGACCTAGCTGCCGACGTGGTCAGCCAACACACTGACACGCACATGACGGCGTACACGTGGCCGGCTGGACCTAGCTGCCGACGTGGTCAGCCAACATTCTGACACGCACATGACGGCACACACGTGGCCGGCTGGACATAACAAAACTTTGGATTTCAGCCACTTCCTTTTCAATGTCATTTTCAGACACGTCAATTCATTTCAATTCCAGTGTATTTCAATTTTTCAGATTTACCATTGCTAAAAATGAAATTTTGGTGACTTGTGTTGGACCTGATTCACCATCACCATAGTGAATCAGGTCCAACAATGTTCCAGCAATGTTTTAAGTATGTTTAACGTTGCCCTCTTGTAGCAGGAAAAACATAAATTATCGGACGATGGTTTTATGGTAGCAAAGATGAACATGCAATTTCATTTCCCATGCTATCCTGTTTTATGGGTACACATTCCCCCAGGCCGGGAAATGCGTCCCTCTGAAAAGGTTCCAGTGTTCCCGCTCGCATTTTTCAGCTTCAGGCGCCTCTATTAAATAAAAAGGCTCCCCTTGGAAGGAAAGGCGCCCCTTGCGGAAGAGCCGAGTACATCCCTCCCCCTGGAATTTTGCAGCGAGAGGCGCCACTTCAGGCGCTTTCACAGTGGAGCCGATCCAAATAAATGCGCCTCTCCAGACAGGTGCCCACATGATAATTCCTGGGTTCTACACCTGATTACAACATTGCTCTCTCGCGGTTATGAACTCGGGCTAGTTATAAAATTGTGCGCATTCACGTGTGGCTTCTCTTGCAAATTTGACAACAACAGTTGAGTCATCCAGAGGAAAGCGGTCAAACTGAAAAGAAAGTTATATGTTTTGTATGTCCGTAACAGCAATGTGGCAGCATAAATTAAAAACCGGCGATGAGTGCACCGTCCGAACAGGTTACGACGGATTTCTTGGGGAGCCCTTGTCATATAGGATGCGAGTGACTGCTATCACAAAGGCTGCAAACAAACATAGATCTGACCGTCCTATTCCTACTACACTCAATAATTGTAAACACGCCGGACCTTCGACATTTTTGAAATTACTTCGATATCTCAACATTCTGATACCGTACGGCAAGCCACGTCAAGTGATACCCACATGATGCAAATTGAAGCCATAACCACGAAACGCAAGGACTCTGAAAATTAACACACGCCCTGGAGGGAGGGGGGTGGCGAAATCCGCCTACCCCTCCCGTTTTTCGTACATCACTCCAGATAGTTACTGGCAGATAAACACCATTGTTTGCGTACCTGCTTAGAATTGACAGGCGCGTTGCTTAAAGCATGAAAAACGGAAATTGGACAACACATTTCGAGTTAGGGGCCGTTAAAATCCAAAAATCTCGCAGCGCCAATCCACAAAAATCGGCGCTGATGCGCTTCCCATATATATGGATGACCTGAGGTCAAATGTCGGGTCTAGCATCTGTACTGCATCAGTAGTAATGTCCAAAACACATTGATGCCCATTTTGGAGCGTTCAAACACAATCACAGCGATCCATAACAATGACAAGCCAAGCCACGCAAAACCAGAACATTTTGACATATTTTGACCTAGTATGTCCTTGAAGATATTGGCCATGAAATTTCCACACAATACAGTTCACTATCGTACCCATCTACCCTGCGAATTTCGTTTCACCAGCTTTAATAGGAACCGTGAACTTAAGGGCGGAATCCGCCCCTCTCCAGTGCGTGTAATTTTCAGACGCTCTCCAGCGCGCATGTTAAATTAATTTTGACCTTGGGGTTTGATCTGACATTCCCCAGATTGAAATGCTACTCCAGAGTTTCCCACAGGCTATCTCTTGATACCAAGCATGGGTAGCTTTTGGAGAAAACGAAGGAACGTTGGGCGACAGAAGAAATGAGTTCGACTTTGACTTTGAAAATTAAAGTGATTTCTGAACAGTTTGATGGAGTACGACACGACACGTTGAGTCACTCTACTGCATGAGAATTGAAGACATAGCGACGAGGCGCGAGGACGTCGAACCATTTAAACTAACCTTCGGTCTTGTGCTTTGACATTGACATTGATCCGGTTTGAAATATTGCTTGAGGTGCACCACGGGCTATTGCTTGGTATCAGATGCGAGTAGGTTAGGGCGAAGAAGAAAATGCGAGGCGACTAAGGAAATCGGTTTGACCTTTGTCCATAGAAATTAGTTATATTTGGTAGCATTATGATACGGCACAAGCCACGTCGAGTGACACCCACTTGGTGCAAATTGAACCCATAGCGACGAATCGCGAGGACTTGGAAAAGTTAAAACTAGCCTTTGAGCTTTAGGATTGATCTTGCCACATCCTGGTTTAAAAATGTTACTCGAGGGTTCACCATGGGCTGTCGATTGATAGTGGATCTGGGTAGGCTTTGGCGAAAACCACAAAAAAATATGAGGCAACCGAAGAAATCAGCTTGAATTTTGAGCCGTCAAGACTATTTCTAAATTTAAACTTTCTGAAAATGCACAACAAGACAACACGAGTGACACAATACGAATGACATCCATTTTCTGCAAATTGAAGCAATAACGACGAAACGCGAGGACATCGAAGAACTGAATCAAACCTTTGACCTTGACCTGTCCCGGTTTGAAATGTTACTCGAGTGTTCACCACTGATTATTGCCTGATGTCAGATTTGGATAGGTTTGAGATAAAAAGAAGAAAATAGGCGATCGAAGGATCAGCTTGGCCTTTTCTCTTGAAAAATAGATAGCTTAGCTTTCTGATACTGCATAGCAAGTCACATTGAATGATCCTCATTTGATGCAAATTGAGGCGAATGCAACCGATTCTCCCGTTCGGTCAATATGACTTCAATGTCACCATCTAATAAATCAAGCTAACATTTGACCTAGAAGTTTGACCTTGACATGTGCCGATTTGAAATGTTGCACGACGGTTCACCACAGGCTATTGCTTGATACCAGATGTGGGCAGGTGTGGGTGAAACAAATTGGAGACGACCGAAGAAACCGGTTTGCGTTGCACCTTGACTGTTAAAGTTGTATTGTGAGACCTATGTAGTTCCTTCCGGTGTGTTCAGTACAGGCAGAAGCATTCGTGGCAATTGATACGAACGATCTTAAAACCGTCGCGGAATGCGGATGCCATTACAAATACGCCTCTGGCGAACTCGTCATTGAATACGAATACGAATACGACATTAACTAGACATACGTGCTTACGGCTCCCCATGACTTCCCTGAATAGTCTCGAAAGTACCCAAGAACACCTAGAGTCACATTTGTTCAAAATATATCAATATATGAGCAGGTGAATGCAACCTAAGACGTATAAAGCCCTGCGATAATGCAAATTTCTTGCCTAGCAGAGCACAATTTTCTACGCAAGTGAAAACAGAAGATGGTCAAGGTTCATGTTCTTCAAGAATTGGCTGGAAGCAAAAAAAACGTTTCCTGATTTATAATTCGGATATACGCATGGGAATATAGATGAATATATCATATACGCATGGGAGTTGGAATGGATGCCTGAGGAGAGATTGGATCGCATATTTGCGAGCCAGGGGATCTCCTCAGTATACCGGCCCCCTCCCCCCACAAACAAACCAAACACTCACATTCTCATCCTGACTTTCACATCCAAACAACAACCCGCACATGTCACAGCTGGTTACATCACATACAAAGTAACATCACGTGCAACTCTCCCTCGTCGCTGTTCCTTTTGTCAAGGATATGGCCACACGAGGGAGGGGGGCTGCAAACACACAAACCCCACATGTGGCCTCTGTGCCGAACCACACTACACTATCGAGTGCACTAGTGAGGTTAGGAAATGCGTGGGCTGCGGCGGGAACCACTCCTCCCGGGACGGGGCTTGCCCTCGGTGGAGGAAGGAGAAGATCATCCTCCGACTCATCCACATCGAGGGCGTGGCCCCGTCGCGGGCACGGGAGTGGGGTGACGAGCAGTACCCGATGCTCACCGCCCGGCCCACGCAGACACACACTCACCCTTCAGCCACCCCTCAGGAAACCTAGACGGACCCTACAATTGTCATTCGGCCAGAACCCATCACAAAACTTACGGCACAAGCACAGGCACCTCCCCTCTTACCACACCGCGAAGCATACAAACCACCATGCCTATCACTCCCCCCCAGACCCACCCCAAGCACGCAAGGGGGAGATTTTTTCAGACTCCCCCTTCACCACAGACCACCCACAGACTCAGAGGAAGAAGACGTTAATTCAGATAGCGCAGGAACCACTCTGCAAACCACCCAAGCACCGACAACACGAGCAACCAACAAACCAAGCACTACATCCACGAACAAACCAACCACAACACCCATGAAAACCAGAGCACGTTATAAACCTACTCGACACTAGACAGCATAGGAACAAACATCCGAACAACTCCTCAACCCAGTCTCTCCCAACTCTGCCCATGACATGTGTTTATATTTTTTTTTAATCGAAGGAAGCTGGTGCCAGACCGACATCAGAACCTCAAACAAACGTAACAAGGAATGTGGAAAAAACAGAAAAAACCAAAACAAAACCAAAACTAAAACTAAAACAAACAAACAAAAAGAAAGGAAAAAAGTACAAAAAGAACCGAAAAAACAACAACAACAAAGAACTAGATAAAATAAATAAAAAGAATGTAAGAGACAACTAACAGTGTATGACCATGTGTGTTTGCAATGTTAATACCAAAAGCGATGACCCCCAACCCCCTCCACCAACTACTACCAGGCACCGTCCGGACCACCACCTCCAACCGACTTCAAAGTCGTAAACAGCCGAAATCACCACACGGTGGCAGGCTGTTATAGTTCACTTACACACACGCACACTCCTAGCTGGATGCTGCATGCGAGTAGAATGATTTCAAGGTTAAAAAGCCATATATTTGACATATCGTTCAACACCTTGCACTATGCATATGTGTATCGACCTTAAACCAGTCAACCACGTCGGCCATTGAATAAGCCAGACCGTCCGCTGGTGTCAGTTCCATGTAGCCCTGTCCCAAGCCTGCGTTGGAAAACAACGCATCACCTACCCCTCCCCTCCCCCCAGACGACCGCACGATGTAGTGCCTCACCCTCGCCGTATCCAGTGACATGTGCAAGTTGCCAGTGGCGTCTTCAGCTTGATCTCCAAGGATACATCCACATGACTGACAGGGAAAAGATGATGCGCCAACAGCACAATAGCATATAGATCTGAAGATACTGTACATGTTGACAAAATGATGAATAGTTCAACAACTGTGTCCGCCACTGCAGTCGTCCGATTCCCAGCCTGCGTGGCTGGGCGCTCGACGCCGCAGCCCGGCTCGGATTTCCCCGAAGAGGCGAGCTGGCCGCGATCTGAACGCCAGTCTGCTTCTAAAGCAGAGCTGATCTAGAAGCGGCTAACTAATGGCGATCTTGCAATTTCTAATGGAGCACTGAATCGGTACAAAGTAAAGGAGAGTACTCCATATAGGCTCACAATTACCTCTCGTATTCTCTTCCTCAATCAACAAACATAAAGATATGTCATTTGTGAAGGTATTACTGAAGAAAAAAAACACTAGGTGGTCATGAATATTGCGGAGGATCGAGGAGGGACGCTCTGACTTATTTATGTATCCTGGTAGATCTAGAGAACCAGGGGATAAGCAACATATTTTGTGCCGTCGCAACAGACTAGATGACAGCCTGCCCTAGCTCTGCTGTTAACGGACCAATAGGTGACTGAGCCACAGCCGAGCTCGGCACCTAGTAATATGCAGCGTGAGTGTAAATGTGTGTGTATGTGGGTGTGTAGGTATGTGTGTATGTATGTGTGTGTATATTTGTGTGTATGTGCATTTGTGTGTTTGTGGCAGGAGGTGGCTTGATCACTAGAAGTCACTATGATCACTAGCTACCCGCTCTTCGGCGAGGGGTGACGTCGCGAAGCACGAGTCTCTGGGATGGCTGCCGGGCTTCCAGCGCTGAAACAAACGCTTGCGAGTCCTGCAAAACTATCGTGAATTTAACGTCGGCGAACACAAGGCACAAGAACAACTGAAGGCGCGGCATATACCTAATCTATATATGTATATCTAAATACAGGTCCATGTCTTCATCTACAGATATATATATATATATATATATATGCATACATACATTGATATCTATATCCATATATTCCTCTCCCTCTCTCCCTTCTCCATCACTCTTTTCATCTCTTGATCTCTATATCTCTTGATCTCTGCACATCTGTATCTCTGCATACATATTTGTATCTAAGCCTCTCTGCATCTATCTATCTATCTATCTATCTATCTATCTATCTATCTATCTATCTATCTATCTATCTATCTATCTATCTATCTATCTATCTATCTATCTATCTATCTATCTATCTATCTATCTATCTATCTATCTATCTATCTATCTATCTATCTATCTATCTATCTATCTATCTATCTATCTATCTATCTATCTATCTATCTATCTATCTATCTATCTATCTATCTATCTATCTATCTATCTATCTATCTATCTATCTATCTATCTATCTCTCTCTCTCTCTCTCTCTCTCTCTCTCTCTCTCTCTCTCTCTCTCTCTCTCTCTTTCTGCATTTTCGAAGTGGTGTCCTTCGGACATGGCCGCCGTGTGCCAATGTCTGGGTCTGCACCTGGCCAAAATAGAATGTAATTCTTAAAAAGTTAATTTCATACTATGCACTATTTCATTCAGTGATTCAATCTTGCTATTCGGGGCAGCATCGTGACTAGGGACTGTCTAAAGTAGAAGAGCGGGCATCTGAAGTCGAAGAAGTGGTAGGTTATAGAGGGTTCATCTAAGGTCAGAGTGACGACCTAGCGGTGACATCGTACGTAAATGAGCAGACTTCATTTGAACACGGTCACCCAGAGGTACCATCGAACGAACTATGAAACATCATGCGAACCTCAACACATCTCCGCATTATATCACCCAGAAGCCAATAGACGGCACGATACTAAGTATGACTAACCTTGGGTGTAGCCCATAAAATACTTATTTCCATAATGTATTATGGTAGCATAGGTACAATAATGAAGTCTACACCTTACTACATCAACTTCAAGTGCGGGAATGCCACAAAAATTGCGTCAAAGACCCGAAACAGATGTCGGGCCTCGGAAGGAAGTGCGTTTGAGCACGGACAAAATACACCAGGAGCCCGAAGAATCGCACCGGGGCTCACAAATATCGCGCAGGAGGCTAACAAAAATAGCAGTCGATCCCAATAAATCACAAAGGGATTCTATCGAGTTCACCCGAGCACCGGACAATTCAGAAGAGGTCACGAAAGGAAATTATCCTATCATCCGCTGGAGAAAAAAAAAAACTCGTTGAGCAGCTGCAGTGGCATGCTAAAGAGGAAAATCTCCCTCCGTCCTAGCAAGGCGGGCTCCGAAGAACCCAAGAATCGCGCCTGGGTCCACAAAAAAGGTTCTAGGGCAAGATACATTCGCTTCGGGCCCCCATAATTAATGGTTTTAAATAAATACAGCGGACACCAAAAACCTTGCTTCGGGCTCTAACATTTGCGCCGGGGAACGTTAAAATTAGTCTGGGCCTGGGGTCGGATTAGCACAACGCGACCTGTGAACTGGCGCCAACACCCCCACCCACAAATGTCGCGCATGGGACCCAAAATTCCCGTCGGTAGTCGCGTAAGTTCTGGCCGAGGCATCAATAATTCCTTCGGGGCTCACAAAAATTGGCGTTGATGTCCCCAAATAAGCACAGCGTGGTCCCAAAGTCGCAACGCAACCCGACAAGAATTAAGCCAGAACACTAAACAATAAAGGAAGGTACCGAAAAATAAATGTTCCGACCAGAAAAATAACCCCTTAGTCCAAACATACTACGAGATGCCTTCACAAATCGCATACGACACCGAAAAACATTCCGGAGCTCGACAAATCCCGGCGGGACATAAAAATACAGAAATATCGCCGAGGGCCTGAAAAATCAGGCCTTGGCTGGGACTTTACATCATTCAGAATCAGTCACTAAAAACTGTCAAGCCCAGAAAAGTGACGTCGGATTCTGCCGGAACCACGCGACTGGGCCAGAAACGTCGAGACCGGATCCAAAGAAATTATACCAGGCCCTTAATATTGTGCTGAAGTCCCACAAACATGAGTAAAAAACACAGCGGAACTCAAAGAGCATAACTGGAGGACGAAAATGCGCCGAGCGCTTCAAAGCTTTCCGAGTCTGGAAAGAAGCGGCATTGCCTTAAGACATTCTGCTGCTCTAAGTATACACACCGGAGCTAAAAATCAAGACAAAACGGTCCCTCAAAGCACAGCGGGGTTTGATACAGTATGGGGCCTCAAAAACAGGCTAGGTCCCTAAAAAATCGACATGGTCCTAGAAAAGGAATGAAAAGACAGTGCACTAAATGAACACTGCGGGGCCTACGAAAACGCACCGATGCTTACAAATTATCGTCAGTACACAAAAATAAGTAACAAAACTTTACTTTTGTTTAAAAAGCCGGTATCGCATACACGTGTCGAGCCCCAAGCAAAAAATTGCTGGTGCCTTAAAACACATCCGAAGACAAAGAAAATCGGAAAGGTTAAAAAGAACACCTAACTGGAGTCTCAGTTCGGTACCCAATCTGGAAGCGTTGTTATTTAATCAGAAATGAGGTGCGTCAAAGCTAAGCGGTTATCCGGATTTCTTAGCCACTAGAAAACGTGGGAAGGAGAGAGCGAGTCATCAAAGTGAATTCAGGATGGGCCCTTGCGGCCCTAAGTCTGAACACGTTATGACTTTATGAGGTGTCGTGTGTTGTCACCTATCAGCTGTTTTGCACTGCTCTGTTGGTTCTCAACATATGCGCTTTCATTCCGCTTCAGCCTGGTGTCACGTGATGCAGTTGTAGCATTTCGTTTCAAGTGGCAAATATTCTAAAGTGCACGATGTGCACTACACAAATGTTTGAGGTGACTGATGAGGCCCTAAGGACGAACACAATACCATATGTTATTATTTATAGAGCTTTTGTTTTCCCCATTCTGTCAGCTTGCCAATCATGGCCTCCCACAAACCGGATCAAAGCATCTTCAACCAGCGATCACCCGTCTTTCCTTTTCTCATCATCTCCAACAATAATCAAGATAATTTCTTCATCGGCCAGCAAGTAGGCTTCGTTCTTACTAGCAGCCAGTGCAAACTTGTAAGGTGAACACTGCCTTAGAAACGTCTGTGGGCCAATAAGTACTAAGTATAGCTATATCTGGCAATGTTAATAAAATCAAACCCTTTCTCACCTTCACATTCAAGTAACTTGCCATGAAAATATGAACGTGTGAAGAATGTCTAAGGGGAAAAACTCAACTCAATGAACAACAATCTGAATTGTGGAAAAGCATAGATCGGTGAACTCATAATGACCCCCTACAGCTTTTGGCCATTTCAAAATATTCGTCTACGGGATAATTTGGACTGGCGTTCTATTCTTTCTCCCCATGAACATCGGTGAACAACGGATGTTCTGTAGCGGTCCCCATCTTAGTGGTAAAAGTTGTGTGTTTACAATTAAAATTATCGGGTTATCAACCCAAAAGTGCTCAACCATGGTATTTTGCGAAATTCCTTGATGCGTCCCTGTTGTTCACCCTGGCCCACTCACTTTTGGGGACGTTCCTACGCCTGACCAGGCCATGAAAAGGCATCGTTGCATTTCATGGCCTGGTCATTGCATGGCATATTGCAGACGGATAACATGCAAATGTCTTGCCATCATCCGCCACTGCGTGTCGCATTATTTTCCCACGCGTCGACGCATTGCAGGCGAAAATCGTGTGAATGTTATACGATCATCGGCCACTGCGCAACGCCTTACTTTCCCACGCGTCGATGCGCGGGCTACCGAGCTCTCTAACAATAGGACAGCTGCACGGAAAGAGCACGTACTCAATTGTATCATCCTGCCATCTGGCGAGAAGTATTGTTACCTATGATTCAGCATTCAATCTCATGAGTGTAATACGTAGACCGTGCTGCTACCTAGCGATAGCTATCTGAAGTGATGCCTCTGGAAAATTTAAAAAGTTATTGAATCTGTGGAGGTTGCAACCTGTGGAGGTTACGACCGCTGCTGAGTTGTGGAGGTTATGACCGCTTCGTACTTGTGGAGGTTGCAACCTGTGGGGATTACGACCTGTGGAGGTTATGACCTGTGGAGGTTATGACCTGTGGAGGTTATGACCGCTGCGGACTTGTGGAGGTTACGACCTGTGGAGGTTATGACCGCTGCGTACTTGTGGAGGTTGTGACCTGTGGAGGTTATGACCTGTGGAGGTTACGACCGCTGCGATGTGTTGAATTTGTGGAGGTTGTGACCTGTGGAGGTTATGAACTGTGGAGGTTATGATACGCTGTCGTTCGATCAAATTCGCGCGGCGTCCGCGCCGTCTAGGTGACCGACTGCACCCAGTCGACAGGCCTGCCGTTCCATAGCCATAGCTCCCACCCCAACCCCCCACCTGCAACGGCCGGCAAAGGGACTCCAGACGGATAGAGGCGTAGACCCGTCGTGCACGTATACCAGACATGGAAAAGCGTTCAATCGTACCCACGGAAATACGCCCACAGGCACACAGGCGGAAACGATGACTGTATGCGAGAGCACACACGCACGGAACGTAGATCAGGGATTGGAAGTCGCGAGCGCAAGCACATATGAAGCACAATCAATACTCATACTCACAGCTCAGGCGCGCATACCTGGCAGGGTAAGCGCTCCGATAATCAGGGCGAAGTCTGGATACCGGAGAGCTGGTTATAGCGTGCATATCAGAGTATGAACAGCAGTATGCCAGATATTGCTTACAAACTGGCATGTGCATAGCGGAGTGTCGGTCATAGCAAATAGACCAGGGTCTGGATAGCAGAGCGCCAGTTATAGTGCACGGACTAGGGATTGTATAGCGGGGCGCCAAACATAGCACAGACTATGGTCTGGATAGCGGTGCGCCAGTTATAGCACAGACGAGGGCCTGGATAACGGCGCGCCAGCTATGGCACAGACCAGGGTCTGACTAGCATGGCGCCATCCATTGTGTGCGGACTGTAGTCTGGAAAGGAGTGCTTGCGCTGCCTCAGCAACGCACCACCCCGCGCGGCGCCGCGAGCAACATTGGTTTGCTTCGGACCACGGGTCTGCAGACAAATGTGATCAGTGGTTCTTTGTGCGCACGGCTTTGCCATTACCGACTAATTGGGCGGTCGATACGCGTGCTCGGTATAGGGGTCGATGATTATTTTCCCATGTCCGCGATAATTTTCCGTACCGGCCGAGACGTCACCATTTGTCCGTGTCGTCCGCGATCATTTTCCGAGTCGTTCGTGACATCAGCATTTCTTCGTGTCGTCTGCGATCATTTGTTCGTGTTCGTGCTCATTCGTGTTCGTGATCATTTTCCGTGTCGTCCGTGACGTCAGCATTTGTTCGTGTCGTCCGCTATAACTTTTCCGTGTCGTCCGTTGATTAATGATTATTGGTTTTACGACACATCGACCGTTGAGTCATATAGTGTCGCCAATCTCTCACGCCGATCGGTCGCGGGCGAAGAGTAGCGACAGGTGACACTCGAACCCACAACCCTTCCATTGTGAGACTAGCAACTTACCCCTAGGCTACTCGTCCCCTCCGTGTCGTCCGTGATCATTTTCCGTGCCGTCCGTAATCAGTTTGCTTGGTCGTTTATTGTGGCTCAGGGTCGCGTCGACTGTCAGGGTGACCCCACCGTGGCCTGCCTGGCCGAGATGAGCAGCGGAAGGGACTGACCCCACCGTGGCCGGCTGGGCCGAGATGAGCCGCGTGCACGCAGCAACTCACCTGCACCATCCTGTGGAACTCTGCCTGCATGGTGTCGTTTAGTCGGCTCAGCAGGTCGGCACAGCTAGTAACCTTGTCACCGGACCGAATCGTCTCCAGCGACGGCAGCCCCGCCTCCTGCTGCTCACGCGGCAAGGTGGCCACCTGAAGCATAGCGTCGGTGTCGGTGTCGTTGTCAGCATCGACATCGGCACTGGCATCAGCATAGGCATCGGCATCAGCATCGGCAGTTGACTATCCGCCCCCATTCATTCAGTCTCGCCGCCATTCTACCCGGCGGCGAGACTGAACAGTCAATGTCACCGTCATCAATTAGGCTATTCAGAGACAGTCGGCGCCATCGCCATCCGTATGTAGCGCTCGGATTCACGACTCCGGGCTGGAGCAGCTTCAAGAGCCCGTCCACTTGTCTGCGGGAAAGTGACGGACAATATCCCACCGCTGCCACCAATGTAACGCTCCGAATCACAACTCAGGGCTGCAGCAGCTTCTGTATTCGCTATGCCATCATGACGTCTGTCTCGGCCGGTCGTAGCCGGACAGCGCACCGCACCGACGTGACCTCGCGCTCTCGCGTCTGGAGTCCGACCTCCGCTCCGCTCTGCCAAGGCGACCGAGGTCACCTCCGAATGGCATCGGGCGCGCCACCGCAGAGGCGCACCCAGTGCAGCAGCACGCGCGCACACCACGTGGCGCCTGCTGCACCGCCGGCCGCACCCACACACCGCTGCTACCACCGCATACCGCCGGGTACAGGGGGAGGTAGGCGCGTCACATCCCCTACACATATGTCCACCTCGGCAATCACTGTTACATGCTCTCGAACAGTCGCGGCCGCTCGCTTGCATCGATCCATCTCCAGACGGTCGCTGTCGCTGCCACCCGTCCATCATCTACAAACATGGTGTACCCGTCCACCATCCTCAAACATTGTGCTCCGTGTTTGTGGATGACACAGACACCGTCTGCACTGCATCAGCCGTTAATCCCCCGGCAGGGCAGCTTTGGCGTCGCCACTTCCCCCAGATTTCGTTAGCGCGTCTAATCGATCCAGTTTTGAGTTGATCTCACACACTCCGACCTTCCATTCGTCTCATCGGGTATTCATGAATTCGTCAGTGGAATGGAGTCGAGGCGCGATTCGTCACAGCCAGACGCCCGCAACTGGACGGGCTCTACGGTCCATTCATGAAGTCGGCAGTTAATTTCGGCGCCACTCGTTCGCAAATTCGTCCCTGAATGTCGACGGTCGCTACACAGAGGAGACGCTAGATTCCGCCAGCACCCAGCCACTGGCGGTGGCAAGCTGAGGTGCCGTCCGAACCCCATAATGGAGTCGCTCCTGCTTAACTGATTGATTATTCAGGATCATCGACTCAGGCTAAGCTGAGAAGATCGGCTCGTAAAGTTTACCGTTGATCGTGGCGAGTAATGAACAGCCTGTGGAAGTATGAGACGGACAGGTTGTGGAAGCCTGAAGCGGACTCTACCACCTTGATAATTTTCTTGAAGACGAGTTGGCCATACAACCAGTTAGTACTTAATTTATATCCTTTCCAAAGAAACTTTGGCATCGTGCTCGAGGTACGCTTATGTAGTCTCCATGCTTAGGTAATATCCATACCTAGGTAGTCTCCATACTTTGGTAGTGTCCATGTCTTTTCCAACAGCATCGTCGATGCTACACACGACACTGTTAGATTTCATACGTCTTTCATATAATGTATGCATGCACTACACATGCATGCATACATTAATTGCGATTAGTGATTCACGTCCACCTGGTAATTAAAATGCAAGCAACACGAATACCTACGATAATTATATTATACAATAATATTCGTAGACAACATTGGTAGCGATACACCCAAAAAAGTACTGTTCCAAAAACCTGATGTTCTCCATATTCGGTCTGGGAGAATTGAATGATATTTGAAATGACATTGCTCTCATCGTGAACTTCTACCACGATGAGATCCTATCCTAAGTTATTCTGGACAGTACCTGTGCTGACTGCTTCGCGAGGTGGCCGTCGGCGGGCGCGTCGTTGGGCGGGGGCGGGGGCGGCGGTGCCAGAGAGGTTGCCCCAGCTGGTCCGACTGGCGCCGCGACGGCGTGCGGCTCTCCGGCGGGGAACAGCCACACCTCCAGCGCCGGCTCCGGACTGCAGCCGTCTGGCGGACACCACGGGACGGTCAGCGGACACCACGGGACGGTCAGCGGACACCACGGAACGGTCAGCGGACACCACGGAACGGTCAGCGGACACCACGGAACGGGCAGCGGACACCACAGAACGGTCAGCGGACACCACGGGACGGTCAGCGGACGCCACGTGACGGTCAGCGGACACCACAGAACGGTCAGCGGACACCACGGGACGGTCAGCGGACACCACGGGACGGTCAGCGGACACCACGGGACAGTTAGCGGACACCACGGGACGATCAGCGGACACCACGGGACGGTCAGCGGACACCACGGAACGGTCAGCGGACACCACGGAACGGGCAGCGGACACCACAGAACGGTCAGCGGACACCACGGAACGGGCAGCGGACACCACGTAACGGGCAGCGGACACCACAGAACGGTCAGCGGACACCACGGGACGGTCAGCGGATACCACGGGACGGTCAGCGGACACCACGGAACGGGCAGCGGACACCACAGAACGGTCAGCGGACACCACGGGACGGTCAGCGGATACCACGGGACGATCAGCGGACACCACGGGACGGTCAACGGACACCACAGAACGGTCAGCGGACACCACGGGACGGTCAGCGGACACCACGGAACGGTCAGCGAACACCACGGGACAGTTAGCGGACACCACGGGACCGTCAGCGGACACCACGGGACAGTTAGCGGACACCACGGGACGGTCAGCGGATACCATAGGAAGGTCAGCGGATACCATAGGAAGGTCAGCGGATACCACGGGACGATCAGCGGACGCCACGGGACGGTCAGCGGACACCACGGGACGGTCAGGGGACACCACGGAACGGTCAGCGGACACCACGGAACGGGCAGCGGACACCACAGAACGGTTAGCGGACACCACGGGACGGTCAGCGGACACAATGGGACTATTAGCGGATACCACAGGACCGTCAGCGGACCGGCTGGCGAATACCACAGGACGGTGGGCGGATACCACAGGACGGTGGGCGCATACCACAGGACGGTGGGTGGATACCACAGGACGGTGGGTGGACACCACAGGACGGTTTTCGGACGCCACAGGACGGTGAGCGGACACCACAAGACGGTGGGCGGACGCCACAGGACGGTGGGCGGACACCACAGGATGGTGGGCGGTCCGGCTGGCGGCTCAGATCCGGCCTCCTCCGTTTCAGTGGATATTCCGGCTATCAGCACGAAGCAATATCACATCCGGTGCATATTAACAACAACAAATAATAATCTCTGCTCAATAAGTTGACAAAAAATGAACACATCTACTTAGTTCACATCGACTGCATGGAACAAATACATGCTAAATTACCAGATGCAACAGCAAACCACCTGCGTCATCATTGGGAGTGGAGGATTTGTGGTTAGGAAAATCCAGCTAAACCTCTCTTTCGGCAGCAATCAGCGTGCGTATACAGCGCAGCGAACAAGACACCGCTGGTGCGAGCGACGCTATCAGCACGAATGCAATTACGTTAATCTTGTATACTGAAGGAATTGAGCTGTACTTTCCACGGTCCGATCCATTAATCACACAGCGTGCACGGCACCAGTTATGAGCGCTGGCTGGTTGTTCATTGAAGTTTACGGGCGCAACGACTACTCGGGTCATACAGCTCCCACCATCTCGTCAGTCCATTAATGAAACTTAAAGTCGTCGAAACGACAATTACAAGTCACGGGATAGAATCCTCCCAGCGTCACGTCATGCCTTGCGATCGTTCTGCTTTTGCCATAAATGCAACAGCGAGTTAATGAGGAGCATATATCACATAAATCTTCATTCCTGATAGGAAAAGGGAAAATTGTCCCAATTGAACGATGCCCAAATACTTCAAGAACTGAGGACGAAGCACGTGCCTCCAAAGTAACGGTCGTAGTGCCTGTATAAATATCGGGCAGGCAACCAACACATGCCGCACTAGCAGTGTAGCATGGCACCTTGGATACAGCGGGCTGTCACGGCCGCTCAAAATACAGCGGTGGGTCTCACATGTGTCGCTGATTCGCAAATGACAATATCGCCTCCCTGTGTCTATTGATATGTGAAGATCATTCACCTGGACAGCGTTTGATTGCTCTCGCTTTCTGGGTTTAAGTCAGTGGCAGGGAGAGCGGAACATCGTGCGCAAAGAGCATGAGCAGCACACTTCACAGCAGCCTAGTGGCCGTGCCGCCAAAGATACCCACGTGGCTCAGAATCGAGCAGAATACTACTTCTTTACCTCCGATAGTCAACGATGTGAATCTGTACCGAATTTCCTGCAGTATTGTGTTCCATGCGTGATGAAGGAACTAATGAACGACCATTGATGAAGGAGAGCCCCACGAAACGTACAGCTCAAAGTATTCAAAAGTATTCAATTAACGCGTTTAAAGCTGGCTGCTGATGAATCGCACACATGGACCAACGTGGTGGAAGTTAACGGATAAACCAACCCGACATAAAGTCACACATCACGGTAAGCCAGATAGACATAGATAGCCAGTGGATCCCTGCGAGGCTAGGGAGTGAACCCCTCCCGAGATAGACAGATCCACGAACTCACGAGGCATGAGATATACACATATGTGGCCATACAAGACCCGTTATGGCCTGCAGAACGCAGAGATCATGCCAGCCGCACATCCCCCCAACACATACCACATCGATCAGAAAGCCGGCAATGCCGAGGGCGTTATGCTCGCCAAGCCCAGCGGCGCTATACACAGCCACATCGTCGTACTTCAGTGCATATCCTAAGGCGTTCACCTCTTCGTTATCGCCAGACAGAAGACATGAACTTTTGTTTTGCAAAATTCGAAGTTGGTAGATTGAACATGACCTCGGTTCCAGTAGTACCGTCGTCAAAAGGAAACCGAGGAAAGATTCGTCGTCGAGAGAATGGATCACAGACCTTGTCAACGGTCTGCACGGACTAAAAACTGCACCAGCAAGGCAACACAGCCGGTCAGCGCTCCAAAAAACACCGCAAGCGCCACGTTTGCCGCAATGGTCATGCGGTGACCCAGCGGCGCACGCCCGGTGCTTATTCGCCGTTCCCAAGCTATTTCGCGCCAAAATTGTGTGGCGGTAGTGAAAATGATGCATTCTCAGAGCTGGCGACGTATGGCGTGAGGACTCGCCATGACGGCCCTATTTGTATGCTAAAACCGCCAATCCAACTGCGCAGGGGATCTTTTTCAGCGTGTGTGCGGCGTGCAGTGTGGTGGGTGAGTGCCACCCCGGCCGCTCCCAGCCGTTGCCAGCCAACTCTATCGACCAGTCGCCGACACGGCGACCTTCGACAGTCGCGTCCCGGCAGACACCGGAATTCTCCAACATCATCCATCGTCTTCGGCGGCTGCGGCAGGTCGAGCGGCCGGCAGCCGGCGGCGCGCCTGGCCCGGGCCACCCGCGCTGCCACCGCGAGCGTTCTTGTGCGGTGGCGCGGACGGGACGAGCTGTTCCCGCAGATCAATGCACTGACGCTCGGTACCGACAGGGTGTGGGGTCGCGGTCGCGTGGCATGGCAAATCAGAACGGTTCGAGAAGTCCGACCGAAGCCTGCCTCTGAGAATGTTGGCAGGCTCAGCTCTGGTGCTCCGATTCCCCCACCCCCGGACAGAGCCGACACGGCCGCGGCGCACGGCATCGGACCGGGCTCAATTCAAACTGATGCCGCTCGCCGCCCTCGCCACCGGGCGGACACTGAAAAACAGCATCCGCCGGGGAGCCTATAAACAGATTTGATGCGAAAATCAATGGCGGCGCCGGGCGCTGGCGGCCTTTGGCTTCCGGTGTCGTCCGCCCACCGGACTAATGACAGCCGAATGGGCGCATACCTGGGCCGCAGGCACCGCCAGGTTCAACGAAAACGCGCCGACAGTGGCGACAATGCGACAGAAGCAGCACAAACTAGCTCAAATGGACAGATGAATGAAGCCAGATTTCCCCGGGGCCACAGGTGCGGTGCGGAGTTGGCGGAGCCACCTCGTGTGGCGGCGTTTCGTCCCAGAGTGCCGACAACATTGGGCGATGCCACACCTGAAGAGAAGAACAGATACACAACCAGCGGCCAGATACAAACTGGCAGGTGGCCATATGATCTCCTTTCTTCCCTTCTCCTCTCACTCCCCTAGTCCCGTCTCGCCTCGTCCCTTCTCTCTTCCACTTCACTTCCCTCTTTTCTGCTCTTCGCTTCTATTTTCCTCATCTCTTCTATTCTCTTCATCCATTCTCTTCTCTTTTTATATTATTCTTTCTGTTCCTTTCTATTTTTCTTCAGGCTTTGCTCTTATTCTATTATTTTTTGCTCTGCTCTGTTCTCTTCCTGTCTCTTCATTTTACTCTAGTCCTTTTTCCGGAGGAAACAGCCAACAACACGCATACGCACCCGCTGTCCGGTGAACACTGAATGGCAGAAAGGGTGTATGTGGAAAAGAAGCATGCAGATTGATCAGCTGGAGTGAATGGTCCTTTGTGCGATCAACTTTAGAGCGTGCGTGGGTATGTGCATATACGCTGCATTAGCTTGTGCCGTTGGCTCTCAGTACTGTGTCCCACCAGTACAGTGCAATACAACTAAAGAGTAGTATCGCGGATGGCTAGCACACCACTGTGAAATGCCCACTGAAACATTCAAGGGTTGGCGAAGTTCGCCGTCAATGTGGAGTTCACAATAACGCCGGGGCCATTGTGGGCCAATGAATAGCTACAGTTGGGCCTGCTAAGCAGCGGAATCGCCGAATTTATACATCCAGCTTTGTCCGGGAAGGAAGAGGTCAGTTAGCTGGTCAATATAAGTCACATCACATCAGTAGAAGTCAGTAGAAGTCAAAATATCCGAGGAGTTGAAACAATAACTACGATTATAGCAGGACGGCCGATTGTTAATTGTTTTGTCGATTGGGCGGTTCATGGCACACTTTATGCACTGGCACTGCTGATGGCGCCGCCCACACTGTTCGGCCGGTGAGCCGCGGGTCCGGAAATGCCCAGAGTGGCGCGAGTGCTGAACCCGGGACCTCTGTATCCAGAGCCCAACACCCTAATCTCTCAGCCATCCCCGCATCGCAGGGCAGGAGAGGGCAACATCTCAGCCCAGCGTGTAGTCGGATGCACCGTCTTTGTTTCGCGAGTCGTTTTGCATACATTTACGTAGCGCCAATAACGCAGAGCACAGAAAGCGAAAAACAAGATAAAGGTGATAAATGATTGTGCTGGTCGGCAAACTCCACGCGCCAGAAGTTACGTGATCACCCAGCGCGCAACGAATGCTTGCAAGGATTGCTTTTACTCTGCATCGCTCGACAGGAAACTTCCTCAAGGAAAATATAGCAACTGTCCAACTGTGGACTTATCAGTCTGCATAGTGCGCATGTAATACATCACAGGAGGCATGAAGAACCGACTCAATTCATGGCTCCGCGCGTACAGGAAGCACAAGCAGCCAGAGGATACAGCGCTCAGCCTCACACCACTTGAGGGGCGTGGATGGCCGAGTGGTTAAGATGCTGGGCTCTAGGTACCAAAGTCCCCGGGTGCGGCACTGGCGCCGCTCAGGACATTTCCAAATCCAGCGGTCCACCGGCGAAACAGTGTGGGTGGCGCCATTGGCCGTGAATGTGCATAAAGTGCGTCGTGAACCACCAAATAAACAAACAATAAACCCACACCACTTGCGATAAATTTCCTATCGGTGGAACCTCCCTAGTCAGGTGTAATACTAGGATCTTATTTCAGAAATAAAACCAAATTCTTGTAGCTCGATCAGATGCGTCTGTCTTTGGAGTGTAACAAAGGCAAGCGAAGTGGGGACTTGTATTTGAGGAGCCTACCTATAGTCCTTAGGGGACGAGTAGTCTATGGGTAAGCCGCCTGTCTCGCAATCGAAAGATTGTGAGCTTAAGTCTCACCTGTCGCTACTCTTCGCACGCGACCAATCGGCGTGAGAGATTGGCGACGCTACATGACTCAACGGTCGATGCGTCATAAAGCCAATAACCAACCAACCTACAGTCTTGGAGCACCAGCGTCTGGAGCATGGAGTACCAGAGTCGGCCGTCGATAGCGGCGGAAATTCCCACAAGCCCACCGACTCGCCGGCAAGTTTCCCTATTTCGAAAGTTTGCCGATCGCCACTGAGCCTCGGTGGTGCCGAGCGCGTTCCCGACAAGAAGCCATCCTGAGCGGCGGCAACGCTGCCGAGTCGCGTGCAAGTTCTCCCGCGGGGCCCGTGTCGGTCGGCCACGCGCTAAAGCAGCACTGAAGGCCCGGCCAGAGACGGTCCACGCTCACCTGTGGGAGTGCCCTCTGCACAGCCGGGCGCAGCGGCCAGGAAGTGCTGGTATATCCGCTGCTCGTGCTCCATCAGCTGATGCTGGGACTCCACCTGCCACAGCGCCCGCTCCAGGTCCATAACCAACTGATGAAAATAAGATGAGACGGTCATAATCACTTAGCTGACCATGATCCAGGCCCAGAGCCAACGGACAGCATATCGAGATGATTGTATTCGCTGTGCTTTATTACACATACTTACAATTACATCCGCGAATCTCGCGACTCTTATTACACAGGATGAAATGAGGAAATAAGTTGGCCGGCATGACGTCACAGTCATTCACCTGGCCCCAGTAGTTTCAGCGTCAGATCGAACGCCGGCTCCGGGTCCGACGTCAGCCGGTGGCGTTTCTATCACGCAGCTATCAAGACGACGCACGGATATTACATCGGTCAAACGCAACACGACCAAAGGGCGTACCGTCGCAGACGGGTGTCAGCCGACACAGAAACCGATTCGGCTGCCGGCCGACGGGTGTGCGATACTGGAACTTCACGCTGAACCACCGGCAAGCGCCAGCACCCTGTGCGAACTGCCCGTTGGGCCGGGAGCGGGACAGTACCGACGGCATCAGAACATGCCACCAAGTCTCTGCTTCCACCGCTCGTCTCTAACGTCACCTGACTACGTTCGTCGTCAGGCCAAATGGAAAATACCGCATATCGCTCCTGGGACCGTTATCCACGTGTCGTAGCATCAGACGACATCGGACAACATCAAACAACACCACCGACACAGACAAACTCATAGAACGGTGTTGCGATTAAACTGGGATTAAACTGCGGTCAGGTGATTCGAAGGACGACGAATCGGATCACGGCTTAGCGGTGCAGTCTTCAATGCCGAAACGCAAGCAACAATGATTAGGATCAGTAGCTCACGTCAACGTGAGCACAACCTATAAAGAGAGCATAGAAAAGCCAAGAAAAAGGGCAACAAATTACTTGCTCCCTATATTCGGCATGCAGCAGCCGTGTATAATAGCAACAAATTAGCTGAAGACCTCCACCCCGTGCCACGCCAGCCTACTGTCAGTGCGTACTCACACTTACACTCGCACTAACTCTCACTCCACAATGCAATACCCATCCTTCCCCACCAACAGCTGACCTCGGAACGTCGCACGTCCCCGTCCAGCTTCCGGCACAGCCAGTCGCAGCGCCGCTTCTCCCGGTGCACGCGCGCGAGCGAGGCCTCGGAGCACTTCAGGCGGTTGGTCAGGTCGCTGCTGGCGCGCTGCAGTCGTTCGCAGTCGCCGGACAGCCGCTGCCCACCCGGACACGTCACGTGTCAGGTTATGCATGTCATGTACACGGTTGGATTTGTGTTTTGTAATCAAGAATGTGAGGAGGGACATTTTTGGATAATCAAATATGGAGAGGATATTTGTATTCCATGCTGTGACATCAGATGATGATGATTATTGGGGTTTTATGGTGCGTCAATACTTGTGGATTATATTGCACCCATAACAAACTTACTTAGACATGCGTCAGATTGTCACATTCGAGTAAAAGATGTCTGATAGGGTAAGATCACCTTAGCAGGTGCATATATCACTTGGAACCGTATCTCAGCGAGGAATCCCAAAACTGCTCTGTTGTATATAAATCGGGAATCGTTTTCCAATAAGTCAACTAATCTCAGAGTATTCGCGTCATATCCGAAGTGCCGCCTGCGTCCTTCTGCATATGCTGGGCACGTCACCAGCATATGGTGCACAGTCAGCGCGCCATTACACTTCGCACATCTCGGTCTGTCGTCCCCGCACACTAAGTATCTGTGTGTTGCTAGCGTGTGACCAATTCTGAGACGACAGATGGCCAATTCTTCCCTTCTAGTTCGACTGAATGACGAGGGCCACAGTACCAGGTGTGGTTTGATTTGCTTCAATTTGTTTGTTTCCATTCGGTCTCAGCTTTCCTGCCACTGCTTGAAAAGAAATGATGACATTGTTGGGTAGTGGTCACTGGCAAGAAGTGGAAGCGCACGACGTTATGTCGAGTGTGCCGCACGACCTGCAGCCTGATCTGCCAGCTCATTTCCACGGATTCCTGCATGTGCCGGAATCCAGCAAAGTGCGACCTGCTTTCCCATACGATGAAGCGAAGTGAGTTGCAATAAAATGTCTCGTACAATGGCGTTTTGTGGATTGAAACTACGCAATGCCATGAGACCTCTGAGGGAGTCAGTCAGAATAATATGTAAAACCTCGTTATCAACCTCGATGTATGCCAGTGCTTTGTTGATGGCGATCAACTCGGCACTGAAGATCGTGGCGCGTGGAGACAGTGAGAATGATCTTGTGACGGATCCTCTCACGAAGGCACCACCCACTCCGGTGTTTATTTTGGTGCTATCCGTGTAGGTGACGACGTGATTATGATACGTCTTGTATATATGCTCTAGCGAGTGTAAGTGTTGCTCCTCTTTTGTGACATCTCGCTTTCTCGTGTCAGCAAGGGAAATGTCGACTGAGGGGGAGATAAGCTCCCACGGAGGAGTAGACAGTTATTCATATTGTCGAATTCCTTGCAGTCGTATTTCCATTCGCCCCAGGAGCGTCCCCATTCGCACACAGTAAGGAGTTCCTCTCCTAGTGCGATTACGAAGGACTGCAGGTATGTCATGAGTAAAAACCGCCGGATATGACGGATGTGTCGGGAACTGGAGCATTTTGCAGGCATATCGAAGATCGAGCATGTCGCGTCTCATAGACAGTGGAGGCTCATGCGCATCCGCTAGCACGCTAACCGTTGTAGAAGTGCGAAATGCCCCTGTAATTATTCGCACCGCAGCATGATGTACTGGGTCGAGCATTCGCTTTGTAGCAGCACACGCGCCATCGTATATAAAACAAGCGTAGCCCAGCTTCGAGTGGATCAGACTACGATACAGCAGGTGTATTGTCTTTCTATCAGCACCGTATTACGTACGAGATACACACTTCAATATCGCAAGTGCTTTAAAACATTTGTCTCTGGGTGTTTTAATATATTCTTTGTATGCAAGACGATGATCAAACTGTACACAAAAAAAAAACGAGTCACCGGTGCTGTAGGCACATCTTGCCCGTACAATACCAACGCCATGTCTCGGCAGTTACCCCTACGTCGACAGAAGTGTACTGCAGATGTCTTTGCTATAGAAAACTTGAATCCGTTTGTGTCCCCATTTTTCAAGGCGGGAAATTGCAAGCTGCAGCTGTCACTCCATAAGATGGGTCGACGAGCTGTGCGACCAGATAGCAAAATCGTCAGCGAACAGAGATCGTCCGACTGATGAGGGGAGTGAGTCACCGATGTCGTTTAAGATAAGATAAAAGAGTTGTGCTCAATACGCTGCCCTGAGGAACTCCCTCGATTTGGCGCAGCCAACCTGAAGTCTGGTTGCCTACACGCACACAAAACACTATCTATCTGTCATGAAGTTCTTTAGGAACATGCTCAAAGCTCCGCGGAGTCCATACTGATGGATCTTTAGCAGTATCCCATGTCTCCAGGCGGTGTCAAAGGCGCTCACAATGTCGAAGAGTACTGCCCCAAGGTGCTTGTTCTTCGCAAAAGCCATACGAATTTCCGTGTCCAGTCTTAGCACGCGGTCTACTGCACTGCTGTTTTTCCGAAAGCCGCACTGGTCGTTTGTTAAAATGTTGCGAGTCTCCAAGAACCAGGTCAGTCGAAGACTAACCATTCTCTCCAATACCTTACCCAATGATGAGGTGAGCGATATCGGGAGGTAGTGAGTGGTGTCGTGGCCACTTTTTCCTAGCTTTAATATTGGTACTACGATTGCTCTTCTCCAGATAGACGCGAAACTTCCCTTAGTCCACAGTGTGTTAAAAATAGTGAGGAGAGCATGTCTTGCGCATTTCGGTAGGTGCTACAGCATCTCATTATGTATTATGTCTGGTCCCTCAGACACACTTCTTAAACCGCTGAGGGCGGAGGCAACCTCAGCTTGTGTAAACGGCAGGTTGTAGTTCAGTTGTTCAGATGTACTAAAACTGATCGCATCATTCGAACACCGGGCACGGTGTTGCAGAAATTTTGGATCGGTATGGTGACTTCGCTTCGCAATAGCATGAGCAATGTGGTCTGCTACCTCGGCTGGGTCAGTTATGCTGTTTCCTCTAATATTGAAGATCGGCAGTGGGACCGAATCAAACCGACCAGAAATCCTTGTCATGCGCGATCACACCTCTGACGTTGGTGTTGTTCGGTTAATTTTCCCTATATATGATATCCAAGACGCACGTTTTGCGGTACGTACAACTCGTCGAGCCAGTGCCCTAGCCCTTTTGAACGCTAACATATGTTAGCCGTAGTGCTGTGCTTACTAAACTCTTTGAGAGCCCGCTTGCGGTTGCAGATAGCTTGCTTGCATTCCTCAGTCCACTGAGGAACTGGAAGACGGCGCGGAGTTCCAGAGGTGCGTGGAATGCACATATTAGCGCAGTGAATAAGCCGTGATGCAAATTCTTCGACACTTGTAGAGGGATTTTCAATGTCTGTTGTAAAGGCTATCTGTGCCCGTGATTCAAATTCTGCCCAATCTGCCCTCTTCAAGTTCCAGCGTGGCGGCCGTACCCCCAGAACTATGTTTTCCCGAAAAGTCAACCATATCGGATAGTGGTCACTTCCGAGGTTGTCATTGTGAACTGACCATTCGAATTGCTGAGTCAATTTGGGGCTGGCAATGCTCAAGTTCACTGCTGAAGTCCGGCTCGATTGCAGCGCCAGGTGGGTGTGCGCACCTGTGTTTAGGAGGCAGAGTGGCTCATCCAAGATTAGATCCTCCAGAATTCGACCCCGCGTGTTGGTCTCTTGGCATCCCCAAGCTATGTGGTGGGCGTTGAAATCTCCTAGTAGGAGTACTAGTGGTGGTGGTGGTGGATTGGAGTTTAGGGGCGCGTCGACATCAAGGGCCATTTTGCGTCCATTAGTACTGGTGGTGGAAGCTCAGTGAGTAGCTGTTTCAGCTCTGCGGTAGGAAACTAAATTCCTGGTGGCAGTTACAGGGAGCACAAGTTTATCCGATGGCGGCCAAGCGTCACCTGCGCTGCCACTGCTTGTAAAGGTGTTCGGATGGCAAGCCTACGTGCTGGCATTCTGTGGTGGACGGCAAGTAGCACGCCTCCATGCGAAATGTCTGCAGAGTGTACATCGTTACGGAACACAGTGCAGCATTTGAATTTCACTGTGTCCTCCGGTGCTAGGCTTTGTCTCTTGGAGACAAATAACTGCAGGATTGTGCCGATTTAAAACGGTCACGAGATCGAAGACAGAGGTTCTCAGACCCCGGCAGTTCCACTGTAGTATGGACGTAAAAGGATCCAGTTAAAACAGGTTAAGACGCTGCGGTGACTCACTCAGTGGTCACCGCAGCATTGTGGATCCAGAATGGGTCCGTGACCTTACCCTAGGGCCTGCTCCATCGGTACGAGACACCTGCCAAGGTGGAGCTCGTTTCCTGGCTCTGGTCGCGGATGGGGGCCCCTGGGCATCGCCCCCACGCGATGGGATGGGTGGTGGGATGGGTGATGTCTCAGTCTCAGCTGAGGAAACACCAGGTACCGAAGCTGGCTGAGCGGCTACCTGGGGAACATGAGCTCTCGGTCGCACACTCGGAGACGTGTTGCGGCTCGCGCGCCCTACCGGTCCCAGGTCCGGGGCTGTTTGGCGAACACTGGCCGTCGAGTCTCGTGCCGCTGTTGGAGGCATGACGGGGGTGCGTCGCGATGGCACACCGTAGACCGTTGGCGGGGCGGGGGAGGGGGAGGAGGAGGGTGAGGGTGGATTGTGATGATGCGGGGGTGGAATGGGTTACTTTTGATGTGGAAGTAGGGGTAGATGAGGTATTCAAGGGTTTGGTATTTTCCTTGGCACGCTGTACCAGTCCAATTCTCCCCCTCCTTTTGTTACTCAGGCCCAGAAACTTTATCAGAAGGTCGTGGGGGGAGCTATGGGTGGCGTTGCTTTGGCCTGTTCCGGCCTAGTCGATGGGACTGTGGGTGGCACTTCAGGTGCCCGACCCCGTGGAAGGGTGTGTGTACGCGAAGCCGAACGAACCAATAAAGTACTCAGTTGGGTAAGCAGTTGTGTGACGCTGGTGGGCTGCTGTGCGAAATTTGTCAGGATACCGCGAGTCATGTCCGCGCAGGACACCTTCAGATGGCTTTCCTCATACGCCTCGCGTGCTTGCCGAAAGGACAGATTTCTTGTACTTTTTAACGACAGTATCTGTTTTTCCTTTATGTACGCTGGGCAAGATCGGTCAGTCGCGTGTGGCACTTGTGCTCTACTACAATTGACACACTACAATTTTTCCGATTCGCACTTCTCAGTAATATGATCTGCCGAGCCGCATCTTCCACACGCAGGGCAGCCGCGGCAGTATCTAGTTGTACGGCCATACCGCTGGCACCGGAAACACCTCATAGGATTCGGAACGAAGACGCGCACCTTGCCTCGTATGTAGCCTATTTGAGCTGTTGATGGTAAGTCAGTGGAGCTAAAGGTGATGATGATGTTAATAGGGTGAAGTTCCTTTCTCCTTCGCACCTTCATCCTCTGCGCTTCTACTTCTACTTCCTTCCGTATTCCGTCAATCCATCGACTATCTCGGCATCCGAGACATCCCCGAGACCATAACAATTGAGCACTCCCTTGCAATAGTTCTTTGTACTGCGTGGGTCCACTTTTATTGGAATAGAGGTATTTTTAGTGCCGTCTGGGGTTCATATGCTGTATACGAACTTGACTAGACCTAAAGCCATCATTGCGTCCTCTTCGTATCTAAACTCCACTTCTATCCCTCAGTCACTTAGTTTATCGCAGGGAGTAACTGACCCGAGCCGGTCGCACCCTCTCTTACGCTGGAAGGGCGAGAGAGATGATAGTGTCTTTTCTGTGTCGATGGGTACAAATATTAATATGCGTGGGATGGATCTCCTTGTCGTAGAGGTCCAACTCGTGTGACTAGGTTATCGGTCTCTGTTTAGCGGGTTGTCCTCGGAACGTGCGGGGTGGTATGTCTCTGCTGGTGTCGGGTTCGTGACTTGATTTCCGCTGTGTATACTGGTGTTCTGGTCCCCTAGAGGCCCAAGGTGGGTTTTTGGACTGTGAGACTTCATGTAAATGTGCTTAGTTTTCACTCCTCGGGCGCCCAACAAGGGGGCCCTACTGGGGGGACGCCTGTGTCCCGCGGCCGGGAGGACGCCAGGCGCCCGAGGAGCTATACGGGGTAGGCGGCGCCTTCGCCCGGCCGGGAGAGAGATACTCACCACCCCGACCGGGATCCAGTACCGCCCACCCCTTGACCACAGCCGGCCGGGCCGGCACACTGGAAAGAATCCCAGGTCCCCGGCCAGAGGCGACTAGCCACTTGGCCCGCGTGAGGCCCCACGGGCCCGCCCGCCCCTCCGGGATATCGGGACCAAAGAGGTGCGTTGGTCTCTTGTCACAACTAGCACCGTGCGACGGGGGACCTCAACATCCAGGACTCCGTCAATCCCGGGGGACGGGCCGAGGGGGCGCGGCTACCCCGATAAAACAGAGCTGGTGGGTAGGACCGAGGAAGTTGCCTGCCTCCTCATAGTAGGGATAGATGGTGTTGCAGGGCCAGGTGAAGGACAGGGATGTTGTGGTGAGATGGGTATTGGAATGGGAGCGTATGGATGCAAGGACGAGTGAGGCACTCCTAGTCTGGTCCCTCGCCGGATCACCGATGGACTGGGTCCGGGTCTTCAGGGTACTCAATCCCACCGCGCAAAGGTGGTGCCTCGTCGAGGGGGTTGTGACATCAGATAGCCTGCTGAAGTTCTGATGTTGTGACATCAGAATGTCAGGTTACACTTTCCAGTGAATTTTGAGCATTATTGCATAGCAGCTCATAGTCATATAGCACCATTCAACCTCCAAATGAGAAAGACGAGAACATAATTGTCTAGAGAGGATAGTGTTCTGGATGTCCAAAATCAAGGAGCAGCCGATCTATCCAACCTAGGGTATGTGGTAGGGATCTGTTGCAGTGTCATACAGGCTGGCGGTCGGGAGGTTTGTCGTTGGATTCTCATCCAACGGCTTCTGCGTTATTTTGAGTCATGCGAGGCTGAGACCACACTGGCTGTTCAAGAGGCTTGACGCAGTTTATTCGTCTGATCTGAAACTGGTATCGATGGTTGCGATTTACGTCACGTTATTCGTACGGGACAATAAGACGTCAGAGCGGTGTCTAAGGAGGAGGTAGCATCCACGACGGCATCTTAATCGCCTGTCTCATGGTTGGCAGCAATCACCTACACAAGATAAATTATCTTCAGTTGCGCCAAAATATCACAAACCATATCTGCATAGTAAGAAATGTGAATTAATTCGTTGTCGATTTGTACATTGGGAATTCGCCTACATCTTAAAAGAGTATCCTTCTATTTACGAGGCAATAACAGAGAAGAAAATGTCGCCATCGTCTAATTTTATGATAGCAGAATGGTTACAGTGCCATAATGTATGTATACAAAATCGTCTCACTTAACCACATCTAGAAAAAAAATCTCAGAAATTCCCGGTAGTGAAGTAGAAATTCCCACCAGCACAAATGTGATGTTCGATTGTTACCCTTGACACGCAACTACCTAGAAATAATCAGTACTTCTTAGTCAATATGTTCATGGCTTCCAGAGTGCTCTCCTGGCTAGTCGAGTGTTTAAATAGTCTCAGGACGCACTTTATAGTGTATAAATAGTATTCACCTTTTTAACACAATAACATAGGGCATTCTCAGCACACTTGTGGTGACCAGAGGTAGTGCTTAGTTACCTTGGCGAAGTACCGCACGGAGGCGTGCTCAGGTGGTGATCAGGGTTAGTGTTTAGTTGCCTCGGCGAAGGACAACATGGAGGCCAGCTCGGGTGGTGACCAGAGGTAGTGCTTAAATACCTCGGCGAAGGACCGCACGGAGGCCAGCTCCCGGTCCCGCAGCGACAGCAGATGGTTCGCCTCATCCAGCTCCAGCTTTCGCGTGGCCAGCGCCCGGCCAATTTCCTCCCGACGCTCAGTATCCGGCTAAAAATGGGACGATTTCAATCACCGGCATTCAAACGCCTTAAGGCGTCGGCTAACATCGTGGTCGGAATGAAAGGATGCGTCCGCTCGCTTTCGGTCGGACTGGCCACAAACTTGGCTAATATGCCTTGTATCGATAGGATTCGCGCGTTTTTAAGTCGGACTTGGCGCAAGTCGACGAACCGGCTTGCCGCCGTTGGAATTTCCTCAGCTGAAGCTTGCATAAATCCGACACAAGCTGGTCACTTTCAACTTTCAACCACAGATTTAATCAACTTTTTAAGCAAGAGATCACTTCCGTTTTGAAACACGATAGCCTTTCCAAAATTAGAGTATCATACTTGGAAACCACTTGATACACGAAGCAGAATAGAACTAGGCGACGGAAAGGTGAGCTGCAACTGCTACCATACAATCTGTTTTAGTAATATTTGAATTGGATAATTTTATCTTATGTTTCTAACATCCCGAACCCCTTTGTGTACTTTACAGTCAGCGTGAGGCATGCCTATCAAACATCAATAGGCTGCAGTTGTTTTCAAAGAGCACCATTCAAGATACAGTCGAAAAAGGAGCGGGGAGTTTTCGGGACCGGGTTCTGGATGACAAATATCCAGGACAAAACTATGTTGCCAACCATGCTCCCGAGTGTCCCCGCAAGAAATTGCTGGATCTGCCCCTGTGAGCATATCATTGTACGACAGTCAAATGCGGACAGGGTGTCCAAATGCGGCATTTTAGGTGGAAAACATAACGCAACAGGGAACATATTTGCATCCGGGTCAGTCAAAAGTCAGATGTTTATCTGCTCACTTAGCTTCCGCCGGGCTGTATCAGTGCACCTAAACAATAAGTACATCACAATAAAGCACACCTAGCAGGAATGCTATTCAATCTTTTTGACATACACATTTTCGAAGTGATGTTGCACAGAACACCGGCCGATAATGACGTTGCACAATTGCATTAAGTCGGTGGATATATACCACTCGACATGTTAGTTAAATCTTCGACAGCAGAATTAAATTATTTTGATTGACATGGCACCTGTGTGGAAGTGAATCTGGACGCACGTAACGCGGAGACCGCAATTACCACGTTGAAAAATTAACCTAAAATTGCGGTTTACGTCCCAGTCCCGCTCCGCTACTGCCGATTTTCCTGCTGTTGTCAGATTTGTGGCGATGTTAGCAGGTGTTGACCCATTTTAGCTTCTAACAGCCAGGTTCCGCTCCATTGAAGCTCAGTGTATCCTCCGATCGGCGTAAACGCTGTGTGAACTGGATTTGAGCCGGTAGCTGGGAGCATACTGTTCCACAGAGCTTCTGACACTTCCGACACACGTACCTCAGGCTCGGTGGCCTTGTCGGTGTGCTGTACGTGTTCAGCCAGAGCGGTGTAGTGTGCTCGCAGCGCATCCCGGCATAGGGTCATCTCCGAGGTCAGGTCGGGGGCAGCTGTGCAAGGGTCGGCAGAGCCGAGCGACTTCTGAGGAGCACACACAGGCGCACAGTAGTCAACCACGTCAGACAACATCAGTCAGCATCATCAGAATACATCAGTCAGCACTATCATAAAGCACATCAGTCACCACCATCAGAATATATCAGCCAGTACCATCAGAATACGTCAACCGGCACCCGCGAAGCATAGCAGTAGACGCTATCAGAATACACAAGTCAGCACCATCAGACAGTATCAGTCAACACCGTCAGGATATTACTCAGTACCGTCAGGACGTATCAGCCAGCAACGCCAAAGCATATCAGTCCTCACCGTCAGGATATCAGTCAGCACCGTCAGAGTATCAGCCAGCAACGCCAAAGCATATCAGTCCTCACCGTCAGGATATCAGTCAGCACCGTCAGAATATCAGCCAGCAACGCCAAAGCACATCAGTCCTCACCGTCAGGATATCAGTCAGCACCGTCAGAGCGTATCAGTGCGCACTGTACGGATGAAATTCAGCATCGGCAGATATCAGTCCGCATCATCAGAATACATCAGTCGGCACCATCGGAGCGTACCAGTCCGCAATGTCAGAGCATGCCAATCAGATCCACAGAATGCATCATTCAACGCCCCTGGACACACCAGTTGGCACCCTCGCAACGTAGACCCCCACACTCCGCATCGCTTACATGCACAGCAGAAGGAACAGCTCGCACACCAGTAGGCTGCATGCCACCCCCAGCGGTGGATGCCAGTGACCAACGGCTGTAGCACTTCCCACGCCGCGAAACTCCACTAACAAACTAGATCACGTGCCGGCCTAGACTACACCCTAGCCTAGACCACGAGCATGTCTCTGTGTATATGTGTGTCTGAATGAGTACGTATATGCACTTGGATGAGCATGCATGTATACATCGCGTTTGGACAATTATGTTTCAATATTCATGTATCTGAATGACTGTGTATATGCCTCGAAATTCATCCGAGTATGCGCCGGCATGCATCCGAATACTAGCTTGAGTATGACTGAGTATCTGCCTCTCAGTAGGTATATAAGAAGGCCAGGCGGTATCGGTGCTCTCAGCCCTCCCCCTGACGGGACGGAAGTGGCTCCCACCCACCTGCAGGCGGGTGATAGCCTGCTGCTGCCGCTCCACACAGTCGAGCAGGCGAGCCTGCCGCTGGTCGGCGTCCTCCAGAGCCGCCCACCAGCGCCCACAGCGCCCTCTGCTCTCAGTTTCGGCCGCTAGCAGACGCTGGCCGCGCTGTTTTTCGTAGAGCAGCGCGCGCCGAAGTGTGTCGTTCTCGCGGACTAGCAGCTCAAGCAGGGCTGGGTCAGTGAGCGGCGACTCGTCGAGCGGAGCGAAGCGGTCGGGCGGCGGCTGTTCCGGTGCGGCGGGGTCGGCCGGCTGGCAACGGCCCGCCCCGGCGGCGGGCGGCTCGGCTCGCTGATCGGGCGATCCGGTCGCGTCACGCTGCACCGCCTCGTCGGCAGGCGAGTCGGCGCTGCTACGAGCCGACTTAGCCCACCGAGCGACGTCGAGCGGCGGAACCTGTGGCGCCTCTGCCTCGTCGTCTGGCGCGTCCGGAGCAATGCTCGAGTCAGCAGATACCGCTCGCAGCTGACTGAAGTCGAGCTCCCACGGCGGCGACTGCCACTGCTTCTGCCGCTTCGTCAGCGGCAGCAGCTGCGGCTCTGTCAACGCCGTCTCGCACAGGCTGCGCGCGCTGAGCGGCGCCTCGCGCAGCCGCAGACTGGCGGCCGACGCCGGCCGCAGTATGGGGTCGCTCAGCTGGCCGGCATCTCTGGCGCTGTCCGGAAGCAGCGTGTCGCCGTCAGATTCGCTCGAAGGCGACGGCGACAGCGTCAACCATTCGGGGCCGCCGAGTGGCCGTGGCACCATCGCGTCCGGAGAACCCGCCGGCCCACGGCGCGCCCGGCCGTCCGGCGCCGGTCCGGGCGGCGAGCCCAGCTGCCGGCTGTCGGCCGCGACGGTTGCCAACAGCTGCAGCAGCTGCAGCAGCAGCCCACGGTGCTGGTGCAGCTGGGCGTGCAGCGCCGCGCTGATGCTGCCGCATGCGGCCAGCTTCTCCTTGAGCAGACGCACCTCGTACGACGAGTCTATGAGCACGATGTCGGCCGACTGGGTGGCGCTGTGGTGCACCGACGCCTTGTAGTCACGCCGCAGCTCCGCCAGCCGATCGGAGACGCTCGTCTCCAGCTGCAGCAGCCGCTCTTGGTCCCGCTCTGAGGCGGCGAGCGCTGAGATGACACGCTGGGTCGCCTCCTCCGAGCAGGATGGTTTAATCGCGGCATCTCCCTGGCTGGGCGACTCGGGCCTGTTCTGTGTCTCATCACTAGCACCGGTGACTTCTTGTACATCACTGGCATTGGAAACCAGCACCACACCATAGGTGCTGGGGGCCTGCGGCACAGGACTGGAGCCGGGTACTTGCTGCATAACACAACTGGCGCTGAGGGCTTCCTGCTTTGCAGTACAGGGACTGGAGGCCCCCTTATTTGGGACTGGTTGTTTTGGGACTGCTTGTTTGGGACTGGTGACCTCTCGATTCCCTTGACTAGGACTGGATACTTGCACATTATCGCTGATGTTGGGAACTTTCTGTACTGTGTGTTTTGGACTTAGAGAGGCGCACACATGGTTGAAATGACCTGGCCAAGAACTTGGGGATGACGACAGCGATCCAGCCGTAAGCACGAAGTGGCGAGAACTCTGTCGGTCGGACAGACAGCCCGCGCCATCCGGCTGGGCAGCACCCTCAAGAGTCTCAGTCTCGACTGAAGCGCTGTTACCCCGCTCCGGACTTTTACCTTCGGAGTCGGCGGCGCGGGGAGTGTGACGTTCCAGTTGCCGCAGCAGCCGGCGCCGGTCGCACTGCGCGGCGGCCAGTCGGGAGGCCAGCCGCCGCACCAGCTCCGCCACGGCGCCGGACGGCCGCGCCGCCGCCGGCTCGCCCCGCCGCCGGCCTGTGCCGCAGTCCGGTGCCGGCGGACCGGCGGCGGTCGGCGGCAGACTCTCTAGCCGCATCGGCTGGATGGCGCTCGACTCCGGTTGGCCCGACAGCGAGGTGAGACCAGAGTCGGCGGCGCTGCGCGGCGTCACTGTCCAAGAGTCGGCCGACAGACTGGCCGCTGCCAACAGCGCGTACACCTCGCGAGGCTCACCCATCGCCTCCAGCATCTCCACCCCCGGAGAGATCGCTCGCTTCGTGGGTGATGTCTGATCACTCACCCCCCTCGTCGGCGAATTCAACCCGAACAGCACTCGTCTCGGTGCTATAGCGCCCTCCTTCCTCGGTGATGTCGCATCCTCTGTGTTAAGCAACGTCGCGTCCACCTTTCTCGGCGATATCGCGGCATCCTTCCGTGGCGGCGCTACGCCCTCCCTAAGTGACGTCATACTTTCCCTCCTCGGCGACGTCAGACCTTGCACCAGTTGGCACGTCCTGAGCTTCTCCACCTCGGCGTCGGCGACGGCCAGCTGCGCCGTCGTCTGGCGAGCGTACCGCTCGTGCGTTTCCACCAGCATGGCGCGCTCTCGCTCCAGCTCGTCGATGCGCCGCTCGGCCTCCTCCAGCCGACGTGACGTCATCTCGGCGCGCGCGCGCAGTCGGATGACCGTGTTGTCGGCGTTCTTGGCGGCGCTGCGGTCGCCAGCGGCGAGCGCGGACATCTGCTGTCGGACGACGGCCAGTTTGGTTTCGGCTGCGGTCAGCCTGTCTCGGAGGCCGGCCTCGCTGGTCGTCAGGCGAGCGAGCTGGTCGCGCTGGACGGACAGCTCAGCCTCGGCCGTTGCCAGCTGGCTGGCCAGCTGGGTCCCCGTGGCCTCCATCTTCGCCAGCTGACCGGTCAGCTGAGCTGCCGAAGCCTCTTTCTCCGTCAGCTGACTGCTCAGCTCGGCAGCCACTGTCTCCTTCTCCTCCAACTGGCAGGCTAATTGGATGCCTGCACTCTTCTTATCTGCCAGCTGGCTTTTCAGCTGGATGGATGCAGCTTCACCCTCTGCTAATCGAGACTGCAGCTCTTGAGATGATGTTGTCCGGATACGACGCTCCGCCTCCAGAGCCTCTAGGAGCCGTGCTTGTTCGCTAGAAACAGCCTCTAGCGCTACAGTCAAGTGCGACTTCTCAGCCATAATGGCTTCCAGCATTTCTGCAAGCCGCGCTCGCTCTCCGGCTACGGCTTCTAAGGCTTCAGCTAACTGCACTTTCTCGCCAGACACTGACTCT
This sequence comes from Imbricaverruca yamaguchii, assembly GCA_034440575.1. NCBI lineage: Eukaryota > Metazoa > Arthropoda > Thecostraca > Neoverrucidae > Imbricaverruca > Imbricaverruca yamaguchii. The sequence goes on along the minus strand of JAOTOL010001426.1, from coordinate 930,842 downwards.
AGCATCTCAGCGAGGCGCGCTTCTTCGGCAGTACCTGTGTCTAACGCATCAACAAGCCGGAACTTTTCATTGGACGCTTTCTCCAGAGCTGCAGCGAGGTGCGTTTTCTCACTCGACACCGCATTTATATTTTCGGCAAGCCGTGCTTTTTCGCCGAATACGGCCTCGAAAGCTTCCGACAAGAGCGCTTTTTCGCCGGCGGCTGTGCTCAGAGCATCAGCCAGCTGTACTTTATCGCCAGTGGCTTTGCTGAGAGCTTCGCACAGCCGCTGCTTCTCCTGCACAGCCGTGTCCAGAGCCGCAACCAGTCGCGCGCGTTCGTCGCTGACGGCCTCCACAGCAGCGACCAGCCGCGTCCTCTCGCCGATGACGGTGTTCAGAGTGCGCCACAGCTCCGCCTGTTCGGTCTGCAGGTGCGCCGCCGCCACCTGGTGACGGGCCACCTCGGCGACCGACTGGCGCACCACTGCGCCGCTCTCCGCCGCCTGCTCGCCCGCTGCCACCAGCTGCACAGACAGCGAGTCACGCTCCTGTACAAGCACGTCTCGCTCCTGAGCGATCGAATCTCGCTCCTGAGCGATCGAATCTCGCTCCTGAGCGATCGAATCTCGCCCCTGAGCGATCGAATCTCCCTCCTGAGCGATCGAATATCGCTCCTGAGCGAGCGCATTCCGCTCTTGAACGACCGAGTCGCGCTCCCGTGGGACAGAGTCCTGTTGCCCTTTTACCTTGGCTAGAAGCTGCTCTAGGGTCGCTATGGTCCGGGTGGCCGTTTTCAGCTGTTGGGCGACATTTTCGCCATCGTGGGATGTTTGCCGGAGCTCGTCGACCAGGGTGTCACGCTGCTGCGTCATCTCCACCAGCTGCCGGTTTAGCTGATCTCTGTGCAGACCCACCGACTCGAGCTGGCGCGAGCTCCCCTCGTGCTGCCTGGTTTTTAACTCCAGGTGACCGGCGATCGTGCTGTGAGCCTCGTTCGCCGACTTCACCTCCCTTCCGAGCTCGGTCGCCTGTTGAATGGCAGCCGCCAGCTGGCGACTCAGCTCGTCCCTCTGCTGAACGGCCGCTTCCAGAGCTTGGCAGAGCTGATCGCGCTGCCGATTGGATTCTGTCAGCTGAGAGCCAGCCTCGGTGCAGACCTGACCGATAATTTCTAGGCGTTGCGTGAGCAGGTCCCGTTCTTCGGTGACAAGCGCCAGTTGTTGTGCCAGCGTGTTGCACTCCTCAGAGATAGACTTCAGCTCTTGCGTGAGAGCGTTGCGCTCCTCAGAGACAGATTCCAACTGCTGTGTGAGCGTGCTACGTTCCTCAGAGATGGATTCCAGCTGCTGCTTCAGCGTATTCCGTTCTCCTGTCAAGGCCTGCAGCTCCGGTATGAGCGCGTCGCGTGTCTGCGTAGCCAGCTGCGTCTGTTGTTTACTCTCCGTCAGCTGCTGTTGACTCTCTGCCAGCTGCTGCTGCATCTCCGCCAGCTGCTGTCGACTCTCCGCCAGCCGCCGACTGTCCACCAGTAGACCGGAGGCGACCTCCGTGGATCTGTCGGCTGCTGCTTCCAGTTGGCTCCTGAGAGTGTTGATGAGCGCCAGGTGCTGTTCGCGGCAGCGGCGCAGATCCGCCAGCTCGGCGGCGGAGCCTCTCAACGCCGACTCGTGCTGTTCTAGTGCTGCATGGTGATCCAAGGTCAGGTCGGCCAGCTCGACCCGGTGCTCCTTCAGCAACGTCAGCTGGTTGACGTGGGCCGCTCTGAAAGCGGGCATAACGGTGAGACGCTGCAACGGTGCACAGCTGTATTGGTAGGTCAAAGTTGTTTGTGCATGCAATGTATACACACAGAAAGACAACCCAAAGTCATCAGTTGGAACACCTAAGCAAGTCATGTGACACTGTTTCACATGAAAGGTAGGGCTGTATGGTTCTGTTAGTTAGTTATTAGGGCTTTAGGACGCATCGACTACATTGGTCATGTAGCGCCCATAACAATACAACTTATTTACACGTCGATATATCGCACATGCTAGCTAGTTAAACTTGCAGAATAATAGTTGACACAGCGAATCGTGCATAAAATGAAATGTGGCAACATTCAAGATTTTCAACGTGGTGCATATATTACTGAAAATGATATTTCAGCAAGGTAGCCAAATAGTCGCCCCGATCGAACAATATCCGAGTCGTAGCCTAAAGCCTCACTGAGTGACAAAGACTGAGCACGCCCAAAGTGAGTCTTACGCTCCTCCTCGTAGCCGGGACAGGACAGCAGGATATGCCACGCAGATAAGCGGGCGCGACATCTGGGGCAGCGTGGCACATCATCGTCAGTTAGCAAATAAGTGGCAAGTAAGTGGCATATGTATGTCCGATTCTCAAGCGACATAGTGTCACCTCATCTCGCCTTATCCTACGCGAGCACGAACTCCATTTACCGAGGCGATTCTTGATCGCTTTCAACTTGTTATCGGGTATTGTGTTCCAAGAGCCTTGCCACTTTGTGAGCATAGTCAGAAATGGTTCGGAAGTGGTTACGGGCAGGGAGTGGTAGAGTTCGTGAGCACGGAGTTAGCGACGCACGTTTTGCAGCAGCATCAGCTAGGTCATTTCCGGGGATCCCCACGTGACTCGGGATTCAACATAGCACCACTCTTTTACCTGTCTGGTACACAGTGGTAAGATGAGTTAAGACGTCCCGTAAAATGGGGTTTGACGGATTGTGTCCTCAACACTAAAAGGCTACTTAAAGAGTCCGTCAAAATGTGAAGTAGATCGTCTGATACTTCGATGAAACAGATGGCTTTCAGAATTGCAATACGCTCGGAAGAATACACAGAAGCACGTGCTGGAAGTGAAAAGTTCCTAACCACAGTACCTGAAATAAAAGCGCTGCCGACGCCGATCTCAGTTCTGGATCCATCGGTGTATGTTTGAACAAATCCAGTGTAACATTCGATGTGCTCCATGACAATTGCTCTGAATTCATGTGGTGTAATATCGGATTTATTTGTGTAAGCGAGGGATGTGTCAACTTCCGGTGTGATCAGTTCCCAGGGAGGCGTTGAGATGTGCTCAGTCCTTCGAACTCCCTGGAGCCGGAGACCGCTTTCAGAAAAAAGTCGTCTCATCCTCACTCCGTACGGGACTGCTCTCGCAGGGTGTTCGTTTGAGAACAGCGTTACTATCCGGTGGGAGAATACATGGGTGTAAGCTGGGTGGTCCGGATATTGCCGTAGCTTGCAGGCATATCGCATGCCAAGCTGTTCACGACAAAGAGTGGAAACTCGTGAATTTCCGCAAGGAGACTCGCCGTTGGAGAAGTACGAAATGCCCCCGTAATGATACGAAGGGAAGAGTGGTGGACCGCAACCAAGGTGCGCTTATTCATCAAACAAGCTCAGTCATAAATAAAACACGCGTAATCAAGCTTTGACCGAACAAGTGATCGGTATACCAGAAGCATCGATGCGCGGTCTGTTCCATGGATAGCACGAGCCACACATTTGAAGATATTCGGAGTATTTACACACTTATTTCGTAGCGTTTTAAGATGCTGTCGGCATGCCAATCAATCAAATTCAATCCCCAGAAATATCACTTCCGGTTGCACTGGTATCACCTGTCCGTACAGTATGATTTTCATATTCCGACATAACCGGCGGGACAGAAGTGTACGGCAACGGTCTTCGCTGTAGAGCAGCCGAATTAATTCGTGTTTCCCCATTTCTCCAAACGCCTAACTGCTAGCTGTAGCTGTCGCTCCATCGGCGATGTACGTGGGGCAGATGACCACATGGCGAAATCATCAGCATACAGATTTCCCAACGGTCGCAAGAAGCGAGTCCCCAATGTCATTGATCATCACCCCGAAAAGGGTCACACTTAAGACACTCTCCTGTGGAACTCCATTTTCTTGGGTAAACCAATCAGACAGGCAGTTGCCGACTCGTACACGAAAAGAGCGATGTGCTAGGAAGTTGTGTAAAAAGGTGCCAACTTGTCCTCGAATTCCATGCTTGCAAAACTTCATCAGGATTCCCCTGCGCCACGTGGTGACATAGGGCTTTTCGATGTCAAAGCACACAGCGCCTAGATGTCGCTTCCTCTTAAAAGCGAGGCGGTGTCCAGTGTTATAATATGGTCATAATATGGTCTCTTATTTTTGTGTAACCCGCACTGCGTATTTGCGAGGATGTCATGTTCTTCTAAAAAACAGGAGAGGCGTCCATTCACGATTTTCTCCATTAGCTTCCCTAGTGCAGACGTCAGAGATTGGGTGATAATATAACGGGTCCCGGCCGCGTTTCCCAGATTCCAAGAGTGGGACAACAGTAGCTTGGCTCCACGATGGAGGGTACTCGCCATTCACCCATATGTAATTAAAAGTATGCAAAAGCTCCGCGACCACAGAGGGAGGCAGGTGCTTCAGCAGCTCATTGTGCACTACATCAGGTCCTTCGGCAACACTACGCAACGAGTTAATCGCTGATTCCATCTCAGCCTGGGTAAAACAGATGTTGTACGATAGGTGCTCTGGAGTGGAGAAGTCCATCGAAGTTGATTCACAGCGGGCTATATAACGCATAAATTGTTCGTCTACGTTGCCGGCGCGGCTAACGTCTGCCAGCGCACGTCAAATCTCGTTGGCCACATCAATCGGGCGAGTGACCTCACGGCTACCGACCGTCAACGTGGGAAGCGGACCTGCACTGAATCGACCAGAGATACTCTAGCAAGACCAAATGAATGAGGTTGGCGAAGATCGATTGAGTGAACTAACATACTCAAGCCACGAAACACGCTTGGCTTCTCGCATAGTGCGCCGGGAGAGGGCTCGAGCACGCCTAAACTGTACGAAGTTGACAGTGGTGCTGTTACGATGGAAGGCACGAAGCGCACGTCTTCGACCACGAATAGCGTCACGGCAATCTTCCGTCCACCACGGCACAGGCGTGCGTTGAGGAAATCCAGAGGTCCTGGGGACGCTTGAGTGCAGGGGAAGTGCAGTGAATTCGGTCACTGGTAGTGGCGGAAACCTTAGTTCGGAGCGGAAAGCAGCTTGATCTTTCTCTTGAAGTCTACTCCAGTCCGCTTTCTTAAAATTCCATCGCTGCGGGCGCGGGCCTAAAACTGAGCCGTCCAGATAACTTAACCGGATTGGGAAATGGTCGCTGCCCACTCGAGGCACTCAGTTAGCTGCGGGCTGGCCAGGCTGAGGTTCAAGGTGGAAATTGTTCCAGAGGCTGTGGAAAAGTGTTCGTATTCCCGTATTAATAATGCAGAGCATTTCGTTAAGGATTAAAGATTTCAGGTGTCGGCCACGGGTGTTGAAATCGTCGCATCGCCACAACGTGTGTTGAGCGTTAAAATAGCCCAAAAGCAAGACCGGTCGAGGCAGTTCAGACACCAAGTTGGTGAGTTCCACGGTGTGGAACACATTCCCTGGAGGCAGATATACGGAGCACACTGTGATGAGTCTGCGCCCAAAAAGCACTCGAGCGGCAACCGCCTGGAGCGTAGTACGCAAGGTTAATACTCTCATGGGGATGCTATTGTGGACCGCCAGTAGCACTCCACCGTGTGCCACAGCATCAGTCACCATATCCTTCCGACATATGCAGTATCCACGCAACGATACCATATAGTTAGGCGAAAGCTTGGTCTCCTGGAGACATGCCGCCATAGGGCCGTGCCGATTTAAGACCACCTGGAGGTCCTGGACGCTAGTTCTAGAACTTCGAAAGTTCCACTGTAAAACTGTTCATGTAGAGGTCATAAATGTCTCAGAATTTCAAAGTGTTCATGTGTACAAGTCTGAAGGAAAATGGTGAACCAGAGTTAAATAACATACGATAACCAGAAATGGTTATGATAAAAAGCAGTTAAAAACCTGGCTCCGTCCTCCGCCCAAGAGACTCTGGCAAGCCGGGAGTTTCAACCCGACCCGGTCCTAGGAACTGCGTCCTTGGGCGGGAACTTGGCGACTCACCCCCTGGTGGAGAGCCTGATGGTGGTAGGCCTCGTTTTTGGGGGCCAGAAGGGGCGAAGGCTGAGGAGGGCCCATCTCGTTGGCGCATGGAGCCGGTCCCTCCACTCGCCGTTGTGGCGATGGGATGGCCGGTCTCCGAGGATGAGCCTTCTCGGCTCCTTGGTGACTCTTCTCGCGGGCCCCTTCCATCTGCACAAGGCGCGCTCGCTTTGCCTCGCGGGCGCGTCTGTCGACTTCTTGGTATTGGAGGTTGATGTTTTGGATTTTTACTGGTCGTCAGGATGGAGATGTAGGTGCGAACGTGGAAGTCGGGGGTGGGGCGAGGCCTGGCTCACGGGAAGGGGAGAAGGTTCAAGTAGGGAGGAAGTGGAAAGGGGAGATTTGTGGATGACGCTGGGGGATGTGGGGGGCGATGGGACGTTGGGGGCGGGCGGGACATGGGAGATGGCGATTTCTGGGTAGGTGATGAGGTAGATGGGGAGGGCCTAGGGTTGGACTGAAAGGACCGAGGAGGCCTCTTGGACCGTTGGACCAGAATCCACTCCCCACCCTCGAGGGTTGATCTGGGATGGGCCTCAGATGTGCGAGCGGGGCATCCACTCGTGGAGGGTGGGATCTCAGTCGCCTCACCGTCAAGTTGGGTTGGCTGCCCTTGCCTTCCAGGCGACGACAGGGTCACCCCGAAAGATCGCAGCAGGGTCACAAGCTGAGCCATGAGCTCGTATGCCATATCGGGGTGTATGTCTTTAAGACCTTCCGGAGATTTCTTGCGAGTATGTTGTGTGGTTGCAGAGTTCTGTTGTGCTTTTGTCGCATACGATACCCTTGGGTAGGCTGCATCATAAAACCACATGCTTCTCTAAATGCGATCTTTCTAGAAAATTGAATTGCAACTATCTCCTTCTCTTTCAGCAAAATAGGACAGGAACGGTCATCAGCAGCATGGGGTGTTTGGCTGGGGCCACAATTGCAACGCATTGAGCTCACCGCTTCGCATTTATCTTTGACATGTTCGGTTGAACCACATCTTGCACATGCTTTACGATTTATGCAGTACTGAGAAGTATGTCCGAAACGGGAACACCGGTAACATCTCATCGGGTTAGGTACAAATACACGGATATTTACACGGACGTATCGAACGGTGATGAACTCTGGGAGATCAGTCGTGCGAAATGTTAGTATGAAGTTGTCTGTTCGTCGAGTGTCTTGCCCTTTCCCAATCGTTATCCTTCGCGCCTCCACCACTCCCCACTCTGCCAAGCCATCCACCACGTCAGCGTCCGACACATCCCTGAGGTCATAACAGTTGATGACGCCCTTTAGAGTAATGTTTGGTATTGTGTGTAAAAAACTTGCATATTTACGGTGACTGTTCTCCTACTACCTTCATTCCGTACAGTGCATCTTAATTCGGTTGCTTCCATCGCCCCCCTTGGGTCATCTGTAGTTTTAAATTCCACCTCCAGGCCTCCGTCTCTAAGTTTTTGCACCTAAGGACCACCCCCATCCAGTCGTACCCCTCTTATCTGTGAAATGGTATAAGTGCTGATAGACTTTTACCCTCTTCTACGGACTTGATATGAGAATGTGTGGCGCGGGAAGACTGGTTGTTGACTGATCTGTGCCCTACCGGAGGGAATAGGGGAGTTTTTTTGTGTTTCTGAGTGCCATGTAGTATGATTTGTTTCAGCTCCTCGGGCGCCCCATCCCATAGGGGCCCTACGGGAGGGGGGCCTGGGTCCCGCGGACGGGAGATCGCTACGCGCCCGAGGAGCTATACGGGGCAGGCGGCGCCTTCGCCCGGCCGGGAGAGACTCGCCACCCCGACCGGGATCCAGCACCGCCCACCCCTTGACCCCAGCTGGCCAGGCCGGCAGACACTGGGAGGAATCTCAGGTCCCCGGCCCGAGGCGATTCAATTCCATTCAATCCTTGTATTGGTACCAAGAGACACTAAGCATTAAACGTCAAAAACGCTTTTAAAAAAGCGGTCGGCAGGAGACACTGCAAGATGAACCAGTGAGCAATCCCTAATGTCGACAAAGCGTTGAAAGCTGGGCCAGCCTAACCGCTCAATAACATGCGATATATGACCAGAGCGAGAGGCCCTAGTTATGATCCTAGCCGCTCTCACTTTGACTTTTTTTGGATTCGCACGCGCTCGGTGTCACATGCAGCAGACCAGATTGAACAACAGTACATTGCATTGTGGAAAACCAGTGCAAGCACTAACTTCGACAGCGTTTCTTCAGTAAGAGATCGCACATGCTTGGCTGGAGGAAAGATAATGCGGTTACATTTCTTAGCAATATCGTCAATTTGTTCACTTCATGTTAACGATTCGTCCATCGTCACACCCAGGTTCTTGATAGATGAGACACGTGAAATATCCGATCCAGGAACAGAGAGACTGACGCTAGGTAGCCGCGCGATCATCTGGTGGGAACCAAAAATCCCAAATTGCGTTTTAGATGGGTTGAGCTTGAGAAGATCTACACGGTACCACGAGCTCATAGTTTCCAAGCACGATTCGGGACGATGTTTTGCATATATATTATGTCCTCCAATTTCGATGACAAGATCGCCTGCGTGTCGTCAGCGTAAGCAACGACTTTAAAGACATCACTTATGCGCGAGAGAAGATCATTGGTGTACAACGAAAGCAAAATTGGACCGCACAAACTTCCTTGGGGAACACCACAGGATACGTTGCATACAAGTCTTCCGGGCAGAACTACCTGTTTGCGATTTGAAAGGTAAGATCTAAACCAAGAGCTGTCGATGCCGTGCCACTCTAATTTGGTTAAGAATCGGCTATGAGACACGTAGTCGAAGGCACTAGACAAATCTACTGATGCGAGCAGACAAACGCGGCGCCTTTCGATGTAATTTGTGACATAAGCTACCACATCAGCAAGGGCAGTTTCAGTAGCGAAGTGGTCGATAGGCATGTTGCGAGTTGTAAAGAAGACCATTTCGGTGGAGATGCGCAGTGAGCTGGTTGACTACTATCTTCTCGCACAGTTTTGTCACGCCACTCAAGATCGAGATGGGCCTATAACACTTGGGATCGTCATGGTAGCCTTTCTTGAAGATTGGTACGATTTCAGCCAACTTCCACAGTTCCGGAAAAGTACATGACGACAAACTGAAGTTGATTATGTGCAAAATATGTACACACACCGAAGGAAGCGACATATTGAGCAATTTCAGGGGCACATTGTCGTTACCACGAGCATTGGTAGATATTAAATCTCGCAGGGCGTGAGAGCTCGGGAAGAGTGGCGGGCTTCAGCTTGATTGTTGAGCTAACAACGCGCGGAGCGCGAGGTTGATGCGATGTATTTGGGCCTAAATTCCCTAAAGAATGCAAAGCAGCAGCCATGCGCTTGCCAGTTGAAGAAAAATGCCGGTTTGGGTCGTCAGCGAACAACTTTCTCCTGGTTGGAACGTGATGGTTCAGTTGATGGTGGAGTTCTTTTTCTGAAAGAGATGACGTCGAACGTGCGGCCAGACTTCATTTTCTTCCTTCGTGACGGTAGGGCATTGAGCATCCATGACGCATTTCTAGATGTTCAACCATGCGTCCCACTTGTCGTCAACTGCGTTGGCCTCATACATGTCATACCAGTCCACTATGAGAAAAGCTAGGGGCAGCTGACGGGGCTGTCCATGAAGAGAAAAGCTAGGGGCTGTGCACCTCCATGACGTCACAAGCCAAAATTTTGACGTGGCGTTGGAGATCGCGATGTCGAGAAGCGTTTTTGAAGTGTGCCGTGTGTCATCCCGGAGGTTAACCGTCTGTACGCGGGTGGGCTTCTTCACGAGTTGACGCAGACACAAGTCGTTCAAAATTGTGGTGAAACGTTCAACCCCCGGTTTTGAAGCGTCTAACAAATTGACATTCACATCCCATCGCCAATAAAGACAAGCCATGGTTAGTTCGAAAGTCAATTTGGTGCTCCAAATCATCCAGATCAGCATCTACGGTTCCATGGGGTGGGCGGTAGAGGCAGCCTACGATGGCAGAGGTATCGCGCCGCAGCTTCACCCGGATCCAAAGGGCCTCCAGGGCGGAGCGAAGTGGTCCGGGAGGGGGTGTCAGTAGCTGGACTCCGTAGCACTCTCGGTCGGCGATGGCGACGCCACCCCTACTCTCTGTGGACGTCCGCTCCTCATAGCAGTGTCCATCGGCTCTCTTGATGTTAAAAAAAAACGGGTATGCAGATGGCTTCATCTGGATGGTTTGAAGACAGGTGTGTTTCCGAAAAGCAGAAGACATCAATGTCGCTGTTACTGATTAGCTGATTTACACTATCCAATTCTGGAATCAAAGAGCGCACGTTTAAATGGATCACACGTTTAAAAAATCACCGCCAGCTCTGCCTCCATCCCCGCCATCACGTCTCCGCGCCGCCCGGTGGCCGCGCCTGGCGCCTTCCACGCGGGAGCGCTCCCGCCGAACCACCGGCCGGGTCACAGGGGCGCGGCCCAGTCCCGGCGTTCAGCTGGCGCACTCCGGCCGTCTCGCGCCCCGAGGCTGTGGGCCACTTGGCCCGCGTGAGTCCCCACGGGCCCGCCCGCCCCTCCGGGATACCGGAAACAAAGAGGTGTGTTGGTCCCCGGTCACAATTAGCACCGTGCGACGGGGGACCTCAAACTCCAGGACTCCGTTAACCCCGGGGGACGGGCCGAGTTGGCGCGGCTACCCCGATAAAACTGAGCTGGTGGGCAGGACCGGGGAAGGTGCCCTGCCTGCTCATAGTAGGGATAGTTGGTGTTGCAGGAAGGAAATGTGAAGGAAGGACCTGATGGACATGGATTGGGATGAGATGGGCATTGGAATGGGAGCGTGTGGATGGAAGGACGAGTGAGGCATTCTTCGTCTGACCTCTCCCCGGCTTCCTGGTGAGCTGGCTGCCGGATCCTGGAGGCACGCAATCCCCCACCACGAAAAGGTGATGCCTCGTCGTGGGGCTTTATGGTTCTTGTGGTATGCTATAAGTGCTGCATGGTCTACGAACAAGGTCACCTGTGGCAGTCCCATCAACAGAATATTGTTCCCGCCCGCCATTTCCTGCTACCCATGGATCCAGGTACACTGACGTCTCCTGTTTACACCCACCGTCTCTTGGTTCCGCCCACCGTCTCCTGATTATATCCAACGTCTCCGGTTCCACCGAAGATCTGCTTTCGCTCCCAGTCTCCGAATCCAATAAACGATATTCAGATCTACCTCTGCCTTCGCAATTACGACACGTGGGCTGTTGTGAAATCAACCTAACCTACCGTGTAATAATCCAATGCACGATCTACTATTTTCCTCATTATCTCTTGGTCCAGACCAGTCTGCCACACTCAACCATAGCCTGTCGGTCCCGTCCACGAGCCCCCGCTACGCTTATTCTCCCGTGAGGGGTCTACTTCTGAACACTAACCGCAGCTCGCAGGTGTCTTGATTCAGCTGCTGGCCGAGCTTCTCTTCCAGCTCGGCCGTCAGCAGGGGCCCTGCCTTCCCAGCCGTCGCCGAGGAGTCCGTCAGACGCTCCTCCAGCTGTCGGATCTGTGGCACAGACAGCCATCACACACCAGCAGCTGCTCCGCCAGCTGTCGGACCTGAGGCACAGGCAGCCGACACATACCGCAGCTGCTCCTCCAGCTATCGGATCTGAGGCACAGGAAGCCGTGATACACCAGCAGCTGCTCGTCCAGCTGTCGGATGAGGCGTAGACTTACGCCGCAAGCAGCATGACGTCGGTTGGTGTCTCAGCGGGTTCCGACATTTTCGGAGCTAGCAACTCGCCGTGGTGGTGGATTTGGGTGTATGGCGTGTGTTGGTGTTGGTCATTTTGCGCCCATGTAGCAACTCTCGGGCGTCATGTCGGAAATGTCGGGTCATTCTGGATTTCGGCTCTGGAGGGGACGAGCGGACACCTCAAGCCTACGTGCAGGAAGCCTCCACCTATCCGGGTGATACCATGCAAGAATGGATTATCCATCTATTTGTTTCCAGAGCGTATTCAGTGATGTTCAGTGTTTCCGACCATGACCGAGCGGCAATGATAGTTGTGATCATTTCATGACTCGACGTCGATATGCGTTATCAGCACCAGCTAATCAACGTTTCCAGACAAGTTGCCGCAACGCACATGGAGCAAGTTAAGTCATTTTCGTTTGTCATATGTGTGTCATGCAAACTAATTGTAAAAATTCGCGACATCGTTCTGACATGTCCGGGAGAAAATTGGGCGCAAGTCAAGGCATATATTTCGAGAAGTGATCTCGTTTGATCCAGGGTGACATACACCCTCTTCCGTCTTTAGCATATACCTTACCACATCTCCGTCATTTATGTGGCAGCATGTCAGCATGTCGGCAGTCATTGGCACCATCCGCTCCACCTGCATTACACCGTGTCGCCAAGTCTCATGGCACCCGGACCGATGCACAGTGTGACATCTCATGGGAAAACTGGCCATAAATGCATTTCTCGACTATTTTTATGCCGTATTTCTGGTGCAAATGATTGAATCAGCAATCGTATCAGCAAATGATTGAAGCAGACGAAGTCACAGTTTTTATGAATTTTTTAAATAATATTTTATATAGTAATAAGTCAATGAACATGTACAGCATTATTTGTGGAAAAACGACGCACACGTGCGCAAATGTTGACGATTGATAAAGGCACTGCGTGAGGAGAAATATACGACCTTCAATATACCAGGAGGTGCTGAGTTTACATCAAAAACAACGTTAGGGATTATGCTATATTACTCAACGTTTTGGCCAGGGGCCATCATCAGGAGATAATGATCTTCGAGGGACTAACAAGTTGAACGACTATTGCAATTACTGATTGTTTGATAACAAATAGCATATTGTTAATTGGTATACGCCCTTTTGAATTGCTTAACGCAATGAGAATGTTCAACTGTTGGTTGGTTATTGGTTTCACGACACATCGACCGTTGAGTCATGTAGCGTCGCCAATCTCTCACGCCGAGTGGTCGCGGGCGAAGAGTAGCGACAGGTGAGACTCGAACCCACATCCCCTCGATTGTGAGACGAGCAACTTACTCCTAGGCTACTCATCTCCTATGTTCTCAACTGTCATTTCATATCTCACTTGTCCTTGTTTTCCAGGGTGTCATCCAGGTTTTCCATGTTGCCAGGGGCCATCATCAGGAGATGATGATGGCCCCTGGCCGGAACGTTGAGTAATATAGCATAATCCCTAACGTTACTTCTGATGTAAACTCAGCACCTCCTGGAATATTGAAGGTCGTATATTTCTTCTCACGCAATGCCTAAAACCCAGGAGCACTTAAGAGCCATTCTTGGTTGCATTAAACAAGATTGATAAAGGTAAGGTGCATTCTGAAAACCTGGACAAGTGAGATATGAAATGATAATTGAGAACATTCTCATTGCGTTAAGCAATTCAAAAGGGCATATACCAATTAACAATATGCTATTTGCTATCCAACAATCAGCAATTGCAATAGTCGTTCAACTCGTTAGTCCCTCGAAGTTCCAATAAGGTTTTTTATTTAAACGCACAACAGCGCACAGGCAGATACCAATCCCAATGAAATCGGCGATCCTTTGACATTATGTGCCGCAAATTTCAGCTGCACCTAGCTGCTCTAACACAGATAGTGATCAATTGTATACCGACAGGCCACGATGCGGTGCGGTGGCCAGCCCGGGCGGCACAGGGAAGCCCGAGCCGGACGCCGCGACGCGTCGGCTGGTGGGGTGTTTTGACCGGTCAACCTGATTCAGCGGTCGCTATGCCAAAGTCCCCTAACTGACGGGGCGACTGAGTCGAAATAGGTCAGGCACAGCGTCTCCCACGGCAGGAAAGCTGTCTTTGCCTGTAAGGTTTGTGTCATTGTGGTTGGATTTTGCGTACAGTGAACATGGAGGTGCGGGTCAGCAGATTAATTGGTGGACTTATTAACCAGTGCAAAAGCATCTTGGCGTGGGAACTATTATGTTCATGAGTTTAATTATAGTTTGCACTTGATAATCCAGAAAATCCCTCGGGGATGCCTCCGAAGTGAGTCGTCGATTGTGCACTTGAGAAAGGCGAGACTTATCGCGAAGAACTTAAAATGAAAATGGGTTAAGCCCAGGGCAAATTCAGAAGTCAGTTTACGACTAATTTTTCGGGAGACGAGGTGTTCTCCGTATCCCTGAAGCGTGGTGACCACGTAGTGAGTGATGATGAAGCCAAGACTCGCCTTGATGACGAGACCGTGGAGGGAACGCGAGGGCGACCAACTAGAATCTACGATCACCTCAGCGCCCGTTCTCAGCGTCGGACATTCTCAAGAGTTGCTCAACAGTACAGTTCTCTGCAGCTTGTGGATGTTGCCGGGCAAAGCGCCCGTGCTAAGGGCATGAAGGACGCAGCTTTCGTGTCGCGACCAAAGGGGTCATCACCGAGTCGGCCCAGCAAGATTTGCGAGGTTCTCAGCTCTGAAGTGAGCCAACCTGAGTGCATATCTTAGTGATGTATTTTGGCGTAATTTCAGCCACTTAGGACAAGATCTTGGATCTATTCTGCATAGCAATTATTAGGTCGCATTTGCACTACAGAATACTCGCATAACAAACGCTGACTAATAATCATCCAATATATGAGCGTCAACGGAATTCGCTTATGACGTTATCATGATATCATGGGTGACCGGACGTCGATGTTTTAAAACAAGGTACACTAGATACTCATGTAGATGTGTGCACAATTTGAGCTATCTATCTCAATTGGTTCTCGAGATATTTCGCGGAAGCAAAATGAGTGGAGTGGAATGCTCCCTTCCCTCTAGCAGGTATAACCTCTGACATTCCTGGATTAGACAATATTTAAGGCTTCCTTGTGTGACAATAGTCTTCCCCATATGATCAAAACTTGAAGCTATTTCGACCAAGACCAAAATCGCCCCGGTAACTAGTATATTTTGTCCGCTATGATTTATTGCGTTTTTCCTTCGTTATCACAACGTGCAATGTCATGACCCATCCGTCCCGTCTCCTCTGCCCGTCCACTGACCTACGTCGCCCTGTGTCAGCGCGAGGCCCACCTTGTCCCGCAGTGCTGCCTCCGTGTGGGCGGCGGCTGCCGTCACGTTGTTTAGCTGGTAGGCGGCCGACTCCAGCTGCGAGGTCAGGTCACTGACCCGCTGCTGGGTTGCCGACAGACTCTCGTCCAGCAGACTCTGCTCAGACAGCTGGCTGGTGCACTGTCCGGTCCCGTCAGGTCGGGTCGGGTCAGGCTGGGTCGTGACGCGATACGATGGAGAAACATCGTGGATGGATGCAGCTGAGTGTCTCACATTTCACACAGTTTAAGGTGAAATGTGCTCAAGCAAAGGTACAGCTTGCTCGACAACGTCGGTCGAACAAGCTGTAGAATTAACCTTCCATCCTTGAACACTGTTATCTACCTGATAGCTAACATGCAGCAGACGCTTACTCATTCCCCACGCCCTCTACTATCATGAATGACTAGCATTTACTCATTCCCCAGTGTAGAGTCTTTGCCAATTTGCCAAAAATACAAGTGAAAACACTCTTAATGTGTCCATGTTCTGTCCTGATGTGGCTGAAGCCATACCAGATCAGTTGGATATTTCGACATTCTGAGCAGCTGTTTGAATTTCTCAGAGATAAATGGGTTATCTGGCCAAACAGCCCGGAACTAAATCCAGATCATGACAGGACGACAGATGTATGCGGACAAGGGATCGAGTACGTCAGAACACAGGCGGTCCGAGACCCTGCGGCAGTGCGGCTTCACCTGATCCATGCGGCTGGTCAGCTGGGCGCGCTCCCTAGAGAAGTTCTTCTGCAGTGCGGCCTTCTCCACATGCGACTGGTCCAGCGCTCGCTGCAGCCCTGACAGCTGGCTCTGCAGCTGCTGCTGCTGCTCCTCCAGAGCCTGCTGCTGGTTGGTGACCACAGCTCGCACCTGCACCAGCTCCTGTCACGCAGAGGCTCGTCATCTGACCGTCGCTGGTTCGATGTCAGACGCTGGAGGTTATTTTCTGACCCGACCGTCGCTACCGTAGTTGACGACACGCAGAATGTTGCATAACTCGGTATGAGCATCATGCAATAATTATAACTTGCAGATTATGCAACCGAATATACCCTGACGTCAGCAGTAACTGATGTTCAGTTAAAACAATAAAATGTATTATGTAATAGAAATCAAGTTACTGGTATCAGGTCATAGGTAACTTGGGACGAAGAACATTGAAACAAAGAAGCATTAATATCAGAGGGTTGCTGGTTAATAAGTTCCATGAGTTCCATCGAACTGGAGCGATGGGTACGCAGCAGGGTGGGAATTTTGGGCCTCTCCTGGAGTATGGAGACCTAAGGACATTTTATTCTCCAGGATTGTGACAGCAAATGTTGAACTTTTTTATTCTCCGAATGAAACGTGCCAATTTATGGATCACATTTTGCTTCCAGGATCTCAGTACAGCTCCAACAATGCAGTTGCAGTTTCCAGTCCATCATACAAATTAGAAGCCTGGACAACAGAACAGAAGAGTATGGCATTGCAGGTCATAAGGCATGAAATGCAGGTTGCAGTCAATTGTCCAGGAATCATATCATGTTATATCAGAATACCTACAAGTTTGTGGTGGTTGTTTCGATTGCATTGTGCATGTGTCAAACAAACTATGTCCTGGCTCAGTCTAAGCCCCAATCAAGGCCGAACTCGCGGGGGTTACTCAGGTAATCGTTGGTGTGCACGATGCCTCCAAATCCGAACGAAACAAAAGCATCGACATAGCATAGAAACAATAGAGAACAAAATAATTTAAATTTTGGAACTAGTTATTACCTCAGCCAATTACTCTCCAGGATATTTTCACACTGGCAGGACGGCGGCCCAGCACAATCACTCTGTAACCACAGATGAATCGTCATTCGGCTTGCGCCAATCTCGTCTCATTCTGAATAACAAAGATATGAGGGATTAGGTTTTCGTATGTCTTCAGAATTCTGTCGAAATGACGCTTCAGAAGGAAATATTGGAATATACCACGATTCTTCTTCATAATTCCGGGAAATACTGGTGTTACACCAAAAAATCTCCATTACGAAACCTCTCGTCTTGCTGCCATATCTTGCGACCATAGTGGAACTCGAAATATGCACAACGACGTCATATACTCGCATATCGGACCCGAGGTCCTGTTCTCCAGCCGCATTCCAATCGGAGACTACCGGAGAACGTAATTCTGGACATCTCAGACAGTTTTCAGTAATTCTGTTAATTTCATGAAATAGAGCATTCAATTTCGAATTGAAATGCATAAAATAGCACCAGCTAGCGAACTTCATTGATGGCAGAAGACCTATTTTTGGGAGCCATGTAAATGCTTAAAAAAATGCAAAAGACCTTGGGTTACTTTGGTATGAATTCCACCTCAATTCGCAAAACTACAGTAAACCATCAAGAGAAAAGCATCTGAATAGTAGTTTTATCACTTCAGCAACTGTAGTAACTGTGCATGTACGGAGTTATTACGTTCTCCGGGCCATTTATGGTCACAATTAGACGTCATTTAAAATAGTTACGAAAAATATATCATTTCATCATTTGACCACCCTTGGATACGTCGCCGTTAGGACAGGACAATATCCGTACTAGAGTAGGAGAATTAACAAATTATTGGGACGGTCTCGCCCGATTCATGTTTTGATCTAGGATAAAGACAACGTAATTTCATGATTAGGAACATATATCTTCAGTGTATTGATTCCTATATAACTGAAGAAAAAAGGTAATACTGTATTGACGTATGAATTCCTATTAAAGGCGACAGGAATTGAGGTCAAGCAGCGGTCTTGAAATTGTGTAAATATTGCAGTCATGTTTACACAGCGACCACACTTTGACCGCGCGTTTCGCCTCTCTGCTTTGTCCCCTTCCCTTTGCGCGAAGATCTTTGTCTCGATTGGTTGGGTATACTCGGGTTGAGACAAAGTTTTGAGAGCTTTCCGGAGAAAAACCTAGTAAGTGCGAGTGAATTAAGTGGGCGTAATTGAAGTGACTTAGGGTCCAGTAAAGGGGTGTAAGTATGCTTGTAAGTAAGCGGCTTGTACGCTTTTCAGCAATCATCTTTTTTGGGGGGGCTCCGACACCAGTAGCTTTCTGTTTTTTCAGGGGGGGGGGTGGGGTCTGAGGCCATTTTTTTTATTCTCCGACTCCATGGGCAGGAATATCTTCTTTTTCTTGGAGGGCTCCGATACAAATTTTTTATTCTCCGACTCCAGGTCTGCGAACCACTTTTCCCACGCTGGTACGCAGTGATAAATTATTCGTTAAATAGGGTGGAGAATACCACTTTCTGAACACTCAATCGACATCATTATCCAAGAAGTATCAACATCCTGATCCATGGCGTATGCTTATGAAGTCTTCGTGTCTCCTTTCTAACAGTATCTCGCTTATAAGTATCATGGTAATGCTCCTAATTAGGAATAGTGATACACAAGCATTTCACAATGCAATTTCAGGTAAAGAGATTAACTATGATGTGATATGGAGTATGGTACCAATTTATAGCATATGTAATCTTATCCCTGCCCCAAATATAGCTCTTCCTAAATTATGAATTTCAAAGCAAATTACGAACGTACATTCGTAAGTACCTACACCATTGGCTCAGATTTGAGTCTGAGACATCAAAAGGATTTTAGATGACACTAATTCCATGACATATTTCGACATGCTTCTGTGCTAGTTTTGACATCTCACACCTAACGACAAACCATTATTTTAACCCTGTGGGTACGTCTAATGACGGACCACAGCCGAAAGTAACTCACAGTTCAGGTGGTACAGACTAGTCGACCTTGGCGTCGCTGTCAGTTTATATTCGTTATCCAACAGCCACGGTTTCTGTCACGAGCTGTATACGCATGGGAGGCAAAGGGAAGGTCCACCTGAGATCGGACTTCAACTAACGACCCCCTAGATAGGCGTGTTGCAGAAAGGATTCAATCCTAGGATCGACGATGATGAATTGGAGCTTAGGGACGCATCAACCACCAAGGTCATTTTGCTCCTAGAATCGAGCAACACCCAGTCTTTTCTTCTGCTAATGTGCAACTAGCTACTATATAATTACAGCATCAGGGTAAGAGTCTCAGTCTAGAGTATCCTAACATATAACTACTTGCATGTTTGTCAATAACAAGCTCATATTCGAAAACACAGAGTTCGCAGCTCGAAATATACATTGTATAAATTTCACATTCGAACATTCGCTTCACATGACGTTCCCCGGTCCACCCATCTCCATCTACTCCATCCTGCTGCATACCTCATGCTCTTCCTCCTGGGTGGATTTCAGCTTAGCTGTCGATGCCTCCAGATTCAACAGTGCCTGCGACTTGGCCTCCAGGTTCTGACTGAGGCTTGCAATTTGAGCTGATTGGTTGCTGTTATCTGCATTCAGTGCGATTAACTGTGAATGCACACATATGTCGCCCAATGAAGCAATTAAACTGAAGTACCATTCTTTGTGAAGTGCTAACACCAGATGACAATCTCAACTGCTGATCACCAGGCCACTAATTGATGGTTTACATGCATGCTTTACATGTGGTAGAAAATGAACTATACTGCTGGTACAAGCCACAGTTATTAGCATGAAAAATCCACTCCATAAACTACTTCCAATCCTGACAGAGCACTTCTAAGCCATTCAAAACAAAAAATTGATGTTTGGCACATGTTGGACACTTGAAGTGTTTAAAAAGGAACAAGGCAAGCTCATGGAGCTAAGGCGGGTCAAAATCACTTCAAAATATGGTCTCAAGGCAGGGTTTAGATGAATAATGATGCATTAATAACAAAGCATGCAAAAGCCTGTGAAAGTTCTAGGTCAGTGCTTGGACAAATGATCAGACAAAAAACCAGAACACGACATGGCCCCAGATCAGGTGACTGGATCAAACAGATTTAAACTATGAAATACTGCACATAATCTTGCAAATAATTATAATTAAGCAAATACATAAAATTTTTGCATAGTGTGCCCTCTGATAATGCTACTAGTTTCAATGCAATACCAGGGCTGGTTACCAAGATACATCCTAAAATGTGCCCAGTGTGCATGCATCTCAGGTTCTCTGAAGATTCTGTGTGAGGCACATCCATTCCTGATTGGATTTTAATAATGAAATTTGTGTTGTAAAAATGTATGTAATAAGTCATCTTATAAAAGAAAATTCGTATTCATTTGCTTTTATTCAAAAAGCAAAAGCTTTATGTTGGTAGTACTCCTTTTCCTGAGGAACATCATTGTGAAGAAAAATAAATTATTAGCTTCAACAGTTTTTCCCATATTTCATGGGACTTAACCTGCATCTAATATGCAACCACATTGACCTTTGTAGGTGCTATGGTGAATGTTATTGGTAATGAACCATAAAATCACATTTGCTCGACTATCAGAATCCAAAAACAACTGAAAAGATAGTGAGACTGCTTCCACCTCAATGCTGACATATTTAGCTGACCTGCAAGGTTAACCAAAAGAGATAGACAAACATGTTCCAGGTTACTTTGAAAGTTCAAAGATGATGCTATTTCATGTTATTTACCACATAACCCCATCTGGCTTAAACCAAAACGTACCCTGAGTCAAATTCACTGCAGCACTGAGAGGGGTATGACGTTCTAGTGTACTTATATGGTTAATCAACATAATACAAATCCAAAGCCCTATTTCAGAAACACAATACACACCAGCATGCATACAAGTATGTAGCATTAAACATGATGAGAACAAACGCAATGTGAAAACAAAGCATGCTAAAATACACATGCAACCATTAATAGCACACAGGCAACATGTTTTGAATTGTATGAAGTGAGCATGGCAACCTCACTGGAAGGTTCCTTCACAAACAGTATTTCACATGGAAACAGGAAACATCAACACACCTGGTTCTTAATTCCGATAAACTCAGCTGCATTAACTCCTGAAAAGTCTTTATTTCTAAGGAATGCAGATGTCTCTTGAAGCTGCTCCTTGAGCACATTTATTTCTTGGGCAAATCTGTGGGCTTCTTGCTGAGCTGATGAGCGGAGGTCATCTCGTTGCTGGATGGTTGACTGCAGGCTGGCTGACAGCCGAGTGATGTACTCATTCCGCTTTTCAATAGCTTGCTGGTACTGCTGTATGCGCTGATCCACCTCATCCATAGTGGGGCATAGTCTGTGGTACTTACAACTCAGTTGTGCTTTGTGCAAGATGTCCACAATTCACTTCAGAGTATATCTGCAAGGGAAATGAAGGCAGGTGCACAATTGGCAGCTCACCTAATTGTGAATATATTTTGAGCATACACAATTCACACAGTATCTATTATTGTTGTTCCAGTATATCACATAGCAATTCAATCACAATTCACTATAAGGGTTCAAATGGTGTTGGATGTGGCCCTTTCCACCTCACCCATGCTTTTTTATGTGATATATACCGATATTCTGATACACTTCAGGAAGGGCATCCACAAGAAACCACGTAACTGCTGCCTAAAGGCTACCCAGGTGGAGCCATGGGAACAGACCCTAAAACTTGAAGCAATTTGATACACTTGTGGAAAATTACTACTACCACCTACATCAGAAGACCATAGCCTGCAAGTGGTGGGTTTGCACTTGCATAAAACGCCTACTTCGGCAGGAGCAGCTGAAGTTCAAGCCACAGACAAGCTGAGACCGATCAAGGGCAAGTTGCTGCTGGTGCAAGCTGACATTACCAAGGAAGACTGGACTGTACTGAATGGGGTACCTGTACCACTTGTAGCCTGGTTGGTAAACCCAAATTGCCTGAGTAAACATGTCCAGAGGACAGAGGGGACGTGGACGAGGAGGTGGTGCCCGTGGTGCAGCTCAGTCAGCCCAGATTGTCAAAATGTTGTGTAAGGCTGTTGAGGCACTTACTGCTCAGGTACAGGCATTAATCTGGGGGTCTGGGGAGGCAACTCCAAACATCTCCAGACCCTGCCCTGAGAAGCTCAGAGTGGAAATTTGAGAAGAGCTGAGAGGAGGAGCAGAAGAAAAGAAGGGACTCTATAATTGTCCATGGTTCTGGAGCTAGATCCCTGCCGGAAGTACAACAAAAAGTAATGGTAGCTGCACAAAAAAATCATGGGTGCTGAGGTTGTCCTGACAGATATAGTATGCATTAGTCAGAAGGATATTTATAGGGCGAAAATAGTGGATAGTGATATACGAACTGCTTCTCGAAAAGGCCAGAGAAATTGCAAAACATGAGGACTTAAAGTCCCTTTATATTCATAGGGACCTAACATACTCTCAACGGCAAGAGTTCTACAGATGCAGGCATGCTAGGATGGGGGAGCAAAAACCTTTAAACTAACAAGTAAGGCTCCCTTGAATACTTTCCAGCAAGTTTTGTTTTTCTCCAAACTTAAAATATCCTTAGTGAATCTTAATTGTATACAAAACAAAATTATGTATACATCCACTTTCCTCAGACAAAAAAAAATGACATACTGACAGTTAACAAAACTTGGTTGTTACCATCAGTTCCTAGCTCATTTGTATATATAGCAGGTTATGAGATAGTGAGAACTGACACAATTGGTCCTACTCCCAGGTATGGTGTTTGTCTTTATGTGAAGCATGGTTTGAAACAATCAAGGACTTGACTCCCAATGTTCATGTTAGTTTTCTGAAGGATTTCTGCCTTCACATAGTGTGTGTTTACCGCCCTCCATCAAACTCTGAGGGCCAGAACCAGGCACTTGTAACTTTTTTGACTGATTTGTGTGATGGCAAGAAATAGTTATCTTGGGAGATTTTAATTTATCATCAGTGCATTGGTCTGATAGTGCTACTGACACAGTGAGCATTACTCCCATCCCACAGATAGATATTTCATTGACTGTTTTCAGATGCTTGGTCTAACTCAGTGGATTCATCAGCCTACCTTTGTAATTTCCGGAAACACACTGGATTTAATTTTACCTTCTGAAGTAGATAGGGTTGGGGTGGTAGAAATATTGCCCCCTTTCCCCAATGCCAACAGTGTCCTGTTTTAATTGACTATTATTTTCAGACAAGAAAATTAACTATACCTAGCAATACCATACTGAAAAGGTCTTGGCACCGAGGAAACTATAGAGCCATTAAGGAACATCTGGCTGAATAAGACTGGAGCCTTGAGTTTCAGTATTTCAGTGTTGGAAAAACTGGAGTTTGTTGGTGTCATGCATACCTACCAATACATTTTGTACTCCAGGATTGTGACTAGACTAAATGAAATATTTTGTACTCCAGAAGGGAAAACGAAGAACAACATTGTTTGTTCGAGTGTTACCACTCAAAGTCCATACCTGACAACAACTAGCAGTTTCCGCGACCCCAGCGCGCCGACCAGCCAACGTCACTACACATCCTTGAAAGGCAGTACAAAGCAAGATAACTAGAGACAACAGGTACTCCAAAGTTGGCTGTTCTAGTATAGTTAGTTGAAACTAGACAAAACCTACGCCAACTGACGTCATATACCAGAAGCGCTCTTTTATTCCAGAATACTGCTGAATTATATTCTAGTTTTGGACTATACTAATAAATCTACTAAATATGGTGCTTTCATTTTAGCACAATTATGGCGCTTTTCTCACGATTAGTTTCTCCGTTGGTTGTAAAGCATATTAGTCATTCTGTCATGCATGCAATATTGCAGGGGTAACAGCAATTTCTATGCCAGACCAGCTCGGAAGCAACTTTAATAACAGTTTAATTTGTGGTTGGAATGGAAAATTACGCTAAGCTAATTTATGTCCTCTTCTGAAAAAAGGCAAGGCTGGAGCTGTGTGTGGCTTTGAACCGAAAGGCACCATACCCAGAATTAATTTATCCATGGCGTGGTTGATATTCAGAACATACCTCAGACAATTTATGCGAATTAAGGCCTTATACCCACAATGTCAACTTGGTCAGCATGTCATTGATGCAATCTGGTGATTAATGTTAGCATGTGCGTTGGCCCCCTGTCAGTTATCATATTGTTTCTGTGTGCTGTATGTAATCATGCAATACTGTGCCATTCACCAACTTGTGGACAATTTGGTAATTGCTTGCCCATTGTATCATGGCTGGGCAGTAGTGGTAGTAGGGTAAGAGGGAGTTTCCAAACACTTAATGCATGGAACAAATTGCTCTACTGCTGCTTTTGTGTGGCCAAACCAGTAATTGTACTGTTTACTGAATTTCAAAAGAATGAAGATGGTATCCATATTCAGATGGTTCTCTCTATCTAAGTCATCTAACCACTCACATAGAGCTACTTTAAAACATATAATTGTTTTGTAGTGTTGTGCCATATTCTGAACATGAAAGTGGTGGTGCAGGATTACTTCACTGTAGCTTTTGTGGTACCAATTATTAGTAGCCACTAAAAATACTGGTGCAATTGCAAAAAAAATATCAGACCTTGAAATACATTTTCAGGGAAATGTGTACTTTTTAGTTAATATTTGAATTCTTGTTATGCCTTTCCAATGCAAAGTTGATTAATGTGGTTAAAATGTGACCACTCTCACCTGTACTGTGTGAGATGTGATTTAAGGGTTCATTATTGCAGTTTTGAGTGTTTACAAGTGACGTTTTGCACATTTTTTCTTAGGCAAAGCTAAAATGAGGTTGGGATAAGTTAGGCATTTCTTTAGCTTCCTCAATTTTCAGATCGAATTGTTCATGAATGTTTTTTTAATTGGAAGCTAATTTATGTCCTCTTCTGAAAAAAGGCAAGGCTGGAGCTGTGTGAGGTTTTTACAATTGCACCTGCAGAAGAAGATTTGCATTTTAGTTGAGGTGGCATTTCAAGAAAAAATTGTAAATGCATGTTTCTGAAAGTCATTAAGATGATATGACCATTGTATTCCAGCGCAAATGCATGCATTTCAGTTCGTAAGTGAAATAATGCGAAATGTGTTGCTTTGAGTGGGGTAATTGGTAATGAAGGATAATGTTAAATGTATAAACAGTGCATCCAAACCAATGTCATCCATTGAATATCTTTGATATCACATATGCAACAATGCTGATTGAGTTATCACCACAATCCTTCCCCAGTCCAAACATAACCTACCTCTTTTTCAGGAAAAACACTGTTGTTTCTATTCTATCCTCCAAATTCCAAATTGGCGCTACATGACCAATGTAGTCGATGCGCCCTTAAGCCCTAATAACTAACTAACCAAATTCCAAAAACCTTGGTATTTATATATAAGAAGCCCCAATGAAGACAACTTTTGAGACAGATGTATGGACTGAACCTCTTGAAGCTTACTAGCAACTTCTTCCCAGTTTCCTGAGAATAATTTTCCATAAACTGTGTTGAATGAAGAACAAGGCTACTTGGGAGTAGTGAAAGATCAGAAGAAGAGAGGATAGGCAGTCATGCACGGAAAGCCAAAACCAGGTTTGATTATACAAACAAAAATGAATACATATATTTGCATGTGGCTATTTCTAACATTTTTATCATGTTATTCCAGCAGAATAATGGCCAGCCTTTTCTACATGGAGTAATGATAACAGATTCAGCCTAGGATACAAAATGTATGCTTCCATTAACTGAGTTTCTATGTCACGAGGTTAATTAATATACTACGGTGCACAATTGATGCGAGTGTGTAATTAAGGTACAATGGATCTACCATTTCCTTCGTGAATCACGTTCAACATCCAGCATACAATATCAGTAGGTTTTAGATGACCGAACATGAGTATGTTTTAGGAGGTCCAACATCAGTTGTTTAGGTTATATTCAGTTAGGATATTTTTGTAATTTGACCTCAGTGTTCTTTGTTAGTCACCAAAATCCCATTTCCCCACACTTTCCATATCTTCCATATTATTCCATATTATTCCATATTCTCCCCACACTTTACATAACCTCTTATATCTGATGGCGTGGGGGATAGCATGTACTGTTATTGTCAACATTAGTGTTTTTCCTAGTGTTTGAAAAATCTTAGTTGAATGATATTAATATTATTTTGTAGTGAAATTACTTTTTTTCTACATCAGCACATGAACTTGAACTGCCGATTTGCTGAAATTTCATTTCCCATAGAAATGAATATCAGCTTCCTTCAAATCACATCAGATAATGATGTGAATTGAAGGAATGTTAAATGCTAGGCATGGCGGTGGGGGGGGGGATTATGTGTGGCCTGGTCCATGGCCAGAAAGAAACCGGCGGACTGATCGCTGAGCACCCATTTGCGTATCCCGAAGATGAACCACGAGAAGCGTTCTGGACTCGCCTCCTAAGCATTAGCGGCCTGACGGTTCCCACAGAGGAATTCTTCCGCACATTCAGAGAGATGGATGCAGCGTTTTGTGTTCACCATGCCCAAGAACCCAACGATCTCAGCAGACATCCAAAGGTCATTGAAAGTTTCAAATAGTTCAAATAATTCAAAAAACAAATATTACACGAGACTAAACGTGCGTGTTGCAGTCGCACCGAGTGAATGTCAAGCTCAACAACTGATATGTGCCTGTGTTTGTGAAGTCGGTAGAGCGTAGCCTGTAGGTTTACACGTACTCATCGTCCCACTACGGTGCTCGTGAGTAGTCTGTGTATGTATGCATGTCGAGTTGTTCTCAGCCACAGATGTCACGATGAGGATGTTCCATCTATTTTTGCCAGTTCGTCCGATTTTATAAGGTGCCAGATATGTACGTACTGTAATGTACGTACATATCTGGCAATCTCCTGGCAATCTGGCAGATCTGGCAATCTACGTAATGTACGTAGGTATTGTAATGTATTGCCGCAATGCAATCTCATTAAGTACCGTGGCTTATCTGCACCTGCTACCGATAACCTCTTATGTCACGCGTTTGGTGGAGCCGCGGTAGCTTAGTCCGTAGGGTGTTGGGCTCTTGACCGCAAGATTATGGGTTCGAGTCCCGCAACCAGCGGAATTACCGAGTCCACCCGCGGCCAATCGGTTTGAGAAGTTGGCGACGCTATATGGCCTAGCAGTTAATTGCGTCGTAAAGGAACCCAAGGTTCTTTTTCTGTTTCATGTGTTTTCTTCTCCAAATATATGTCTTGCGTTGTGCTTCCTCAATATATCGTTTTAATACGCACTCTGTTGGGCGCCTGCATATATATATATATATATATATATATATATATATATATATATATATATATATATAATATATATATATTCATGTGCGCAAAATGACGAACGCAGTCCACGCGCCCAAAATGCACATTCACTTCCACCACAGAGTACACAACCGAGAAATGGGCAGTGGGAGTGAGGGCCTTCCTCAATCTTGGCAGTCTCGTCTTCTCCAGATGCATGCTCCTCGTATTAAAGTCTGATTGATAAACAACTTTTGTTGCCGTATTTATGTCGTGCTGTACTGCAAAAGGCGTGATTTTTTTTTAAATTTAAAATTTAGTCCCAGTTGTTGCTGGGGTGGCTTTAGGAACCAGGGTTCTATTGCTAAACAGAGCTTGTTGCGTGAACCCTCGCCCCACCACCCGATCCACGAATTCCTTTTCAACCGGAGAATTTTGATCGAAAGTTTACCGTGCCGTCAAAACACCGACACGGCCGCCCGGTATCTTGTCCCCGGCCTTATCGGGCCAGTTGCCAACTCACACTCCCGGCCGGGGGTAAACGCGAGCGCGCGAAGCGACTCGAACCCTGTGTTGCCAGGACTGGGGAGACCAGCACAGGCCAGCGCTCTAACCAACTGAGCTACCGGGGTGGCATTTCAGGTTGCACGACGCGAATAAAGAAATCATATTTTGAAAGGAAACTATTTTCTTTAGTTAATAATAGAACACACTTAATTAAAAAGATGTATGGTATTACATGGTAATTTTCCATTCCAACCACAAATTAAACTGTTATTAAAGTTGCTTCCGAGCTGGTCTGGCATAGAAATTGCTGTTACCCCTGCAATATTGCATGCATGACAGAAGTCTGATTCACATTGCGTCAGCGACGCAGCCAATTCATTTCCACTGAAAATGCCGAATAACGGTGTGCGAACATGGGCAAAGCCACGGTGGGGAATGAACGGGGATGCTTCCCCAATCTTGCCAAGTTCCGCGTTAAGCCTTTGACAATGCATGATAATCGAACCGAAATCCTCATGCGGTCATCTAAAATCCGTCTTAGCGCTTACGGGTTCCACAAAGTTGTTGCCGAATTTAAATCGAGCGTTCATGGTACGAAAAGCGTGATTTTTTATTTTGCGCCGGCACTCCAGAAAGTTCAGGATTGTCACCGAAATATTTTAGCAAACGTCTGCTCCTGTCAAAGCAATGCTTGTCGCAGTCCTGGTGGCGTGTGTTCGCCATGTATCGTAAAAGGCGTGGAGCCGAGCTTAGAACTGGCATCGCTCTGACTCCAGCTCGGGTCCAGTCATTTGACTGTTCGGCAGCATGCACAATTGTTGGTTTTGTCACCTTGATAATCATGTACTGTTATTATATGCACACCTCGAGGAGCAGTGACTAATGTTGGTCGGCGTGTACTGGTGGGAGGGGAAAGGGCAACCGTTAGTTTGTAGCTCAATATTTGCAATGCACTGCCGTGGTGCCACAAATGATTAAATTCAGGGGATCCTGCCTCCTGTCCCACCCCCGATGGTGCGCTGCCCGTGTCAGGAAGGGGCTGTGGGCCTGGACACTGCCATAAGCGGTGACGTGTTCCGTATTTCCTATGCCTGACTGATTAGAAGAAGTGCCCAACCATAAATTTAAGGTGGCAGAACCCCAGCCTTGCAGAATATCTGAATATTGAATATTGCAGAATATTTCCCTTCTCTTTATGAAAAAGATCGTCCCATGTGAACAGTGTCTTAATTCACTGTCGCTTATTAGAAGAACTTCCCACGACGCGCATAAAAACCTGCCGGCCTACAGGCTCGAACCGGCTACCTCCGAGTCGGCAAACCGACGCGCTACCAACTGCGCTACCAACACCGAGTCGCTCGGCCCGCTTAAGTTAAATAGTGTCGATGGATATGACATGGGTCTAAATAACACCATTTTACACAATAACTAACACATTCGTGTGAAAGTCTCCCATGATTATCGAAATACCATTAAACAAGCTTCCAGATGGCGTATAATTTGCACCACTAACGTATACTTGTTAGCCAGGAACGTACGCGGAAAAGTACCATTTCTTGCTGTCGTGGGAATCTGCTGAACCCAAATCAGCGCCCAGATGACGTCCCCGGCTGCCAATGACCATTGACAGGGGCCGGTTTTTCCAGTTTTAGTTTCTCTCTGGGGCAACTGAAGTTGGTAGTCTCTCTGGGACTACCAACTGACAACTGGTACAAAGCGTACAGAGCATGGTCGTCGGTGTTGCGCTAAAATTAGTAAAGGGCCTTGCTAAAACTGTCTACGCATAACATGTGGCGCTTCATAGGTGAAAAGACGCTATATTTGTGTCAATAAAGTCAATAATTAATTCAATATTGATTCAATATTGATTCAATATTTATTCAATATTGATTCAATATTTATTCAATATTGATTCAATATTTATTCAATATTGATTCAATATTTATTCAATATTGATTCAATATTTATTCAATATTGATTCAATATTTATTCAATATTGATTCAATATTTATTCAATATTGGTTCAATATTTAGCAATATTTAATCTGATATGTGACATATTTAGATTAATGAATATCTATTTCATGTTACTCTTTGGAAACTTGCGCTGGAGCCTAGAGGTGTGTGTCTAACATTACTCCAGCCTTGCGCTGGAGTACTCGCCAAGAAGCAACAGAAATCTCTAGTTGGCAAATCTAGGAGTACTTGGTGCAGTATTAAATTATTCGTGAAATAGGGCGGAATATACCACTTTCTGAACACTCAATCGACATCCTTCTCCATGAAGTATCGACATCCTGCTTCTCGACGCGTGCGTACGAGTTATTCGTGTCTCCTTTCTAACATTACATCGTTTATATGTATCATGTTGATGCCCTCGATAAGGGATGGTGATACACGAACATTTCGCAACACAATTTGACGCAAATTACTCGTAATGCGACATGGCATGTAGTGTCATTGTAAAGCATAGGTTTTTCTCCCTATCGCGATTGTACCTCTTCCTAAATTATGAATATCAAAACAACTGATGAAGGTAGTCATACGTGTACCACTGGCTCAAATTTGAGCCTGAAAAACATTAAAATAATTTTAAATGATACTAATTCCATAGTAAATTTAGACATCTTGGTTGGTTATTGGTTTTCCAACACATCGACCGTTCAGGCATGTAGCAACGCCGGTCTCTCGCGCCGATCGGCCGCGGGCGAAGAGTAGCGGCAGGTGAGACTCGAACCCACAACATTTCGATTGCGATACGGGCAACTTACCATTAGACCACTCGTCCCCAATTTCGACATCCTACTGAGCTCGTTTCGACATCTCACACCTAACGGAAAACCATTATTTCAACACTGACTTGGTGTCACCGGAGTATAAATTTGAAGCCTGGTTTCGCCAGTAAATGTTTTGAATGCGCAATCGAAGGTCGTTTTGTTAAAGGGACAACTTTTTTAGACACAATGAGCCCGTTCAATGCAAGAAAATCACTTCAAATTTCCTAAAATCCGCCCCGGAGCAAGCAAGTTCTCCGAGGCGATTACACCAAGAAACCAATGTCATTTGTGTCTTTTGCATGACTGTCACATTTTTTTTTTGTAAATGTGTGCGAAGATAAACATGCGCCTTTAAATATAACCACATATTGGGTTCATCGGTGTCAGTGAAGGGTCCGTAATACATGTTCCCAAATTTACTCCGACCCATTCCCTGTTCCCCCGCCCCATGAGCAGTTGTATTTCTAGGGCTGAGGTAGCGAATCCGACCAGCTCTATCTAAGAAGAAAAATAAAACCGTCTGTGAACGGTTTTACAGGGACAATTTGTACTCCCGTCTAGCAGCTCTAGATACTCCTAACTCGATTCTTGCTTCAAATAAACATTTCAGGCATGAACTGGAGCATCTGGAGCGACTGGAGCGCTGCGGCTACGGCATCAGCCCGGGGCCACGGCCGTCGAGGAAGGAGCTCTCCGGGACATTGAGCGGCTCATCGGGAGTGCGCGGAAGTTCACACCAAGGCACCCCGGTGGAAGGGCAGGGCTGCTCCCGTTCCAGCACGGCATACTGCGGAGCATTGCCTCACTTCGCGGCCTGCACGCGGACCTGCTGGCCACAGTCCCCGGGTACCAGTACCTGCTGACCTCCAGGCTGAACCAGGACTGCCTGGAGAATGTCTTCTCACAGCTCCGGGGCACGTGAGGCCAGAACACCACCCCGGACGCTGTGGAGGCGCGGTCCCGGCTACGCATCCTACTGATGGCGCCGTCCCCGCTGGTGGCCGCCAACAGCCGGGGCCGTGCGGTACAGCTGGAGGCCGACACGGACTTCTTGTCCACGGAGAGCCGGCTGGACTGCCTCACCAACGATGCCTTCGAGGGCCTCGACATCCAGGTAAATATGTGGTCATAGCTAAGCAGTGTTCAAATAATGTTTGTTTTTCGTTAGTTGTGACATGTCGAAACGGATGCAGCCCAATGTCATTCGCGTTAGATGCAACGCTGTTTAAAACATCTTCAAATCTTTCAAGCTCAAGTCTGAGCCAATAAAGCACCTTTTTACTTGTTCTGATAGATCCCCAATATATAAATACCTAAATTCACGATAGGGACAACAATCACACTGCCTATGTTATCAACTGTTCGTGTATAATATGCTACATCATAGGTAATTATGTAATTATATTCCACCTTATTTCGCGAAAAATGTCTCACTGTACCTGAGAACTTGTAACAGGACCACGCAGATATCACATAGTGTAGCTGAAGCAAAACATGGGGAAGCTTTGCATTCTGGATTCTGCCATTCCATGTTTTACTGTGAAACCACCAGTGAAGCTGACGGTGTTGCGTACGTTTTCACTGAACTGAACGCAAACAAAGCAGTTTTGACTACCATGATGTGTACTTCAGGGTAATGCTCATCTGTTTCAGATTCAGGATCTTGACCAACTGGATGCCGCCGAGGAGGAAGCAGACTTCAATCGGGCCTACCAAGCCTCAACCCTGCAGCCTCCGGCGCCCCTCAACCTGGAGGACTCCGCTGGCGAGCAACCAGCAATGCCTTTGGTCGAGGTGATGGCGGCCCGGGACCCCAGCGATGAGGTAGGGATCGAGCTGGAGGCGCTGGCTTTCGTGGCAGGGTTTGTGGCATGCAAATGCCGGGCCATCGACCTTACACTTGGTCAGGCAACCAGCATAGCGCAGCCCAGTTCTGTGCCCGACAGCTGGCTTCGCGTAGTGAGCCGTGGCAGTCTCTTGGTGCCCTCGGAACGCTGGATGGCGGTGGTGCATGGCTTTGAGCTGACATTCAACCTGGTGATGGGCCGCGCGGCGGATGACCAGCCCGGCATCGTGAGGCGGCTGATGGCGGAACTGCTTCTGGCAATTATTGGGGAATGCAATGCATGAAGGCAATAGGAGAACTCACATGGATTGAAAGGTACACTCAATGGGGTCCCATGATAAGACCTGAAATTATTGGCTGGAAAAGTCGAGATTGAAGGGGAAAGTGTCCCCTCAAAAGTGCATCAAACAAAACCCCTGTATCCTTCCCATAATTTGCGTAAGTTCCACCCCACATTCCTTCCTTCCCCACATTCCCACATCAGAATTCGTTGGTGAAAAAAAGCTATGGGACGGTGCCAGCTGGAGACGAGGCCTGCATGATGCGACCACCTGTCTGAACTCCTATATCGCGTTTCTGGTAAGTTTCAGGTAAAAACGGAAAGTTATTTTTTTTGGCAGAGAAAAACGTTCTATCACATGGTCTTAGTTTATAGCTGTGGCTTCATTCCTGAAAAAGATATTACATTACAAACTACCCCTATAAAGCGTTCCGGGCAGTCAGGGTTTCGGCCGTTGAAAACTTGTGACGTCATGAAAAGTTCCAATTGTCGGACGGTTGTACCTTATGTAAAGGGCCTTGCTATATGCGGTGTATTCTGCAACATATCTAGTGGAAACAGCGTTACGGCAGAAAGTAAAAAAAAAACCGAATAATTGTATGTTGGTGGGATGCAAGGTAGATACTTATGGGCTGCACTATATGTAAAACGGCGTATTTGGTAAAACCGAGCCACCTAACTTTCATATTGTATAACTGAAGCATGTGACTAATTGTCTGTCATAAAGATTAATTGTCTGTCTTAAAAAGTCAATTTTTAAGGTATTCCTTGGAATACAATAAAGGTGACTAATCTGATGAGACCAGTATTTGTTAGTTTGTGCCTTAAGGTGTTTTTTTAATTGGAATTAATATTTTCAGTGCAATGTTTGTGAATGTGACTAAAATGATGGGAACACTCATTTTCTGTGGAAATGCTTTTTTTGGTGGGGGGGGGGGTGAATAACACCTAAGAGGGACTTTAAGTTTGGTAGCATAGCACACATTTAAAAAATGCAAACTAACCTAACCTGAACACTAAGGCACCATGCAACAAGTAGCTCTACTGCTGCTTTTGTATGGCTGAACCAGTAATTCTACTGCATTTACTGAACAGAAAAATGAACAAGCTATTCATATTCAGACAATTCCTTTCAATGAAAATTATCTAACCACTTGTAAAGAGCAGCTTAAAAATATATAATTATCTTGTAGTGGTGTGCTGTATTCTGAACAGGGAAATGTTGTGCAGGAATACCTCACTGTATCAATTGTAGTACAAGCTATTCATAATGACTAAAATATGCTGGTGTAATTGCAAAAAAAAGTAAATCACATCCCTATGGTTTTCTTAAGCCAATTGCTCTTTGAATCCTAAAATCATGCCTGTGAACTTTGCCTGCTCTGTCCATAAAGAATTGGTGGAACTATATAATCAGGCATTCATATTCTGGTAGAAACTAGTCCATCATTTCTGAACACCACAATATTTCTGTTATTTATGTATTGAATATGATGAGGGAGACATCAAAAGGTAGGTGTTCAGGAAACAGAATGTGTTCAAATACTTCCCTTCCCTATTGTCTTATTTTTTTCCAACCTAAGAACCTAGCCCCATCTAACATACCATAAGCTGCTTTTAAAGGAAAAAGTAATTGAGAATTGTTTTTGTAACTGCAAAGAGTTGAACAGTTTTGTAACTTAAAAACCCAAACTAACCTGAGCTAACCAAACATAACCTATTTGCTTGCTTTGTGCAGGCAAATGTACCTTGTCAAAACATGTCAAAACCTTTAACCACAATAATACAGTGGCTCATCAATTTATACCTTGACTGTGTTGTCAGAATCATGAAGCTATAGTCTATAGCTTTGGGGATAAAGCTATAGTCTTGCAGTATTGAAATTCCTTTAAAAATTACTTTCCATTATATTGCAGCAAGTATGGCACTGCACACCCAGTCAACAGATCCACTCTTTTATGTCTAGTTCTGGTTTGGATAGTGCTGTCCAAGGGATCCACAAAATGTCTGCTATGATTAATCTCTCTTGCTGGCTCAGTGGTCTCAAAATCCAACAGAGTTCTCAGACTTATTAGGAGGTTCTTTGTACAAATCGATATTCAGATGCTTCCCCTCCTTTACAAATCTCTGGTCAGACAACACCCAGAATGTGGTAATGCGGTCTGGGGTCCTTTTAATAAGGTGGACTAGAAAATGGCTGAGAGTACAGTGGCGAGCAACCAAGTTAGTGCTGGAAGTCAGATACCTTCCTTATAAAGATCGCCTACAAATGTTACAACTACATTCACTGCAATACAGGAGGTGTTGTGGTGACATGATCATCATGTACCAACTGTTGCATGGTCTTATTGGTTTATGCCAAGAAGACATGGTTCAGTTGTCACCACACTTGTCCACCAGAGGCCACTCCTTGAAGGTGGTGAAGCCTGCTGCCTTTTCAAGAGAGAGATGAAACCATCTGAGTGTTTGAGCAGTCAGTGACTGAAATTCTCTTCCAGAACAAGTAGTCTGTTCTAGTACTCTGAACCAGTTCAAGACCAGAATAGATGCATTCTGGCTCAAACAGTGATTTCATTATCCATCCTGAGATGTGTTGTGTATTATTCTATGAGTCACCTTGTGTATTTCTGGTTCAAGCTTGATGCAATCAGGTTAAACAGGCCCTTGCCTCTTATGAATCCCAAAATATATATCATATGATAAATGAAAAATTAATCATCTGGTGTGTGTGACCTTCAGAGGGTGTGATACACACATTAGGAGTCACTGTACATAACATAATCCAGGTGAGTATATTGCCAAATGATGGGCACCAACATTGCCCTGTTCCACTGTTCACCTTTGGGGTCCACTAGATTCATGATAAACTATGACTTAGTCAAGCTTAATGCTCCATACAACCAAATCTGACCAATTATCTGCCTGATATGCATGACTGCATTTGACTTGTCTGCTGACATTTCACCTTCACTTTCCAACTTCAAGAGTTAAGATATTACATATGAAGAGATAAGTCAGAAAAAGATAATAACCTAACCTAGCATACATGAAGATAACACAGCATAATAAATAATATAGTATAATATAGTATAACATAACCTAACCTAACAGGAACAACCAGAATTCCCCAAGAAAACTTTTCCATCATGGTGCTATCAAATCTTGGCAAACATTGGGTCTGTTCCCATGGTTCCACAAACCTCTACAAACATCCACTGGTCATTCCCATCACAATCCCAGTAGATATTTTTCCTCCACCAACCTTCACCAGTGGAGCAAAGGCTCTACTAGCTGAAGAGCATGGTCCAATTGTGATTTTTCAGTGGAGCTCAATCATGGCACACTTGCTTCATATGTTTGTGCATAAACAATGTCCTCCATCATATGAATCTCATCTTCATGCATAACTGAATACCAAGAACATAGAAGGAAGAGCATTACCTAGTGCTCAACTAAAGGGAAGAGAGATTGCCTGGTTTGTCCCATAGGTGAAAATAACATCTTTGGACCCCACAGTCCCTGAGCACACCCACATTCCCAGAAATAAAGACAATGTTGTGACTTTGTATTACATGGCATACTATATACATTGTGTGATCATCGGGATAAACATTTCAGGAATTTGGACAATTTATGATAGAGCCAAACTCTTCCTTTTTTTGTAGTGGAATTCACACAGCTGTTTGCTGTTTCTTCACCAAGCTCCACCGGTCATTCCCATGGGCAAGTCTCAACTAGCCTCAGCTAACCTCCACTGAGTTCCTTCTGATGGAGCCACGGGAAGGGATCCATTTCTAGCTCTGCTATTAATGCTAACATCATAGCCAGGAACTTCCTGCCTTGCTTGAAGGTTCAGGACACTTGTGTTTTCAAGAGTATTGAGTTGAGTGCATCAAGTGCTGAATTTCTTCTGTATGATGTCTGTGACACACCAGGTACAGGCACTAGCATACAATAGTCCATATTTATAGAGTGAAGATCATAATTGTGTATTTCTTTGCAAACTGAAATGCGATTATTTGCAGAGAAAATGAATGGTCACATGGTCTCAATCATGCTAATCATTTGAAACAATGTTCCAAAGAATCAAAACTGACCTGAAAGGGTAAATATTGCAATCAAGGTAAATGTTTTTGTTTTTTTTGGGGGGAGGGGGGGAATACAATGCTTTTTGACATGAGTAGAACAATTTCTTCTCTCTGCAAATGGTTAGTTTTCAATCAATGGTGGTCAATACAATTGATGATGTCATAGGCACATACCTTAATTAGATGGTCCTGGCTGTGGCTTGTTTGTTTCTTAACCTAACCTAAGCTAAGCTAAGCTAACCTAACATAACCTAACCTGACCTGACCTAACCTAACCTAACCTATGCTAACCTAACCTAACCTAATGTAACCTAACCTAGGTGGTTAGGTTAGGGTGGGTTTGCAATAATATAAAATATATTATTGGATAATATAAAATATATAATATAATCCTACCTAACCCAACCTAACCAGAAAACCAAAATCATCCAAAACAAATATTTTGGCCAGGCTGCACATCATTTCTGATTACACTGCAGTCAGGTTCTTGAAGTTTAATGAACTGAGTAAAAAAATCATACTAAACTCACTTCCCCTCTTCATAACAATACCCACTAAGCTCTTTTGAGGGTGTGTTGTGATAGTACACCTTGATTAAGGTCGCAGGCTTGTTGGGCTGTAAGTATTCCTTCTCACGATTAAATGTCCAATTAAGGCAGAAACTAGGTTTTTGGTGTCCAAGAGTATTAAATTGAGTACATGAAGTGTTGAATTTCTTCTATGTCATGTCTATGACACACCAGGTACAGATAATTGTATGAGATTGGCTATATTTGCAGAGTGAATTATGGATTATGACTATAATTTCTTTGCCAACTGAACAGTAATTATTTGTGGAGAAAATAAGTGGCTGCATCATCTTACTCACATAAAAAAGCATGGTATTCCCAACATGGACAAAAATCAACATTTACCTTGATTGCAATATTTACCCCTGAAGTTGCAATAATGCTACAGAATCAAAATGTCTTATATTGAATCAAACTGTTACTGACAAGATAAGTGTGGAGATAACCAAGTCAACACTGTGAAGTGATGTGATGTGGGTCTATGGTAGCAATTGTATTTTATAACTAAGATTATTGCATCAGTGTTGCTCCATTATTGATAATAGTCACCACAATATATAGTCCACACCAGAGTAGGTGTGTTTCTACTCTAGTGTGTTTCTCATCTGGCTCATCAAGGTGAGCCAGATGTTTTTGCCACTGAACTTGCCACACAAACAGATTCAAAGATGTTCAAGGCAAATACAATGATACAGATAACTTAATTTTGATGACATGTGAAGATTTCATGCATATGTCTCATTCTACAACCATGCAATTCTGGTATGGCCTTGTGAAAAGTATCATACACAAACCTATCAGTAACTTGATCCATGAAGCATGCATTTGCATTAAAGTTGTTTGTGTAACCAACATTGACATCTCCCTTTATGTCATAGGCAACAAAGAATTGTCAGCTGAATAGAATGCATCAGTCAGAAGACAGCACATGGTGATCTTTGGCTGGAAGAGCTTCATCATGGCTGAAGAAGGATATTCCTGACAAAGTCATTTGTGGTCCTGATATCTTTGATACTTGATGGCCTTGCTGATGACAGATGTGCACATTGATTATGGTAAACATTGGCAAGGAGAGCATTGCATCCTACTTTGATTGGTTGAGGTACTGGTTACAAGGTTGAGCTACTGGCTCTAAAGAGCTATCCAGACAAATCAATGAGGGCTAGTGGAATAAACCTGCCTGGGTTTACAAGCATTGCTGGATGCAATCAAGATCAAGTTTGCTCAATGGAGTTGTTGGGAGGTATGTAGTATGCATGCTGTCCAGTATTCTGTTATTTCTCCTGTTTCTTTTTTTGTATTCTGCCAACAGATGATAATAATTTCACAAAATAACTTTTATATTTGTGTGGATTTGCTGTCTTGCCCCATACTTGCTTTGTTGTATGAATGTTCACAATCATCTCTGAAATTGTTTGATTCTATGTATCCAAAGTAAAAATAATTGACCTGACAAATCGTTTTCAATATGTACTACCATTTTGTGGTGATGAAATGTGTAAATCCTGACATCTGCTCTATAGTGTTTACTCAGTGTTCTTGGTTTGATAGCTTTGCCTTGTAGTTGTTCTAATAATGTCATCTTTAAACCTCCCCATTTCCCTGTCAGATCCTCACACTCCATCTTGGAGAGGGTTGATACCACACCTCCCCCATCTAATCTCCAAACTGTCACATCTAATCTCCAACTGTCTCCAATTATCTTACGAAAACGTAAGAGGTGTCATCGGTGGAGGTGTCAAAAGGTGATCCTATTTACCGAAGAGGTGGAGTAGGGTTCTGCACACAGCAATTTCAACCTGCATTGCAAAAGGCAGTTTCAGTGCATTGGATTCAGCACCGGCCCATCTGTCATTGGTGTGTGGTGGTTGTGCGTGGTGATGGTGGTTGTGTGGTTGGCCATTGTTGGCCATTCTCACCAGTATCACATGCCAATGGGCCGGTGCTGGATCCAATGCACTGAAACTGCCTTTTGCAATGCAGATTGAAATTGATGTGTGCAGAACGCCACTCCGCCACTTCGGTAAATAGGATCGCCCGTTAAACAATGACGGATCAGGCCACTCTCACCAGTATCACATGTCAATGGGGCGGTGCTGGATCCAATGCACTGAACTGCCTTTTGCAATGCAGATTGAAATTGCTGTGTGCAGAACCCTACTCCACCTCCTCGGTAAATAGGATCGCCCGTTAAACAATGACAGATCAGGCCATTCTCCGACTGGCGAAGGTTTCATGAAATTTGGTTTCGTACTTTCTGAGCATGGGCGGAGCAGCGACCCTTAAAATGAATTTTATGCATTTTTGATGACCTTGACCTAAGGCTGAGGTCACCATATTGAGAAGTCCCAAGTATATCGACCACGGCACGTCGATTGGCGAAGGTTTCATGAAATTCGGTTCCGTACTTTCGGAGTATGGGCGGCACAACAACCCTTAAAATGGGTTTTATGCATTCTTTATGACCTTGACCTATTGCCGAGGTCACCGTATTGAAAAGTCCCAAGTATATCGACCACGGTACGTCGATTGGCGAAGGTTTCATGAAATTCGGTTCCGTACTTTCGGAGCATGGGCGGCGCAACAACCCTTAAAATGAGTTTTATGCATTTTTGATGACCTTAACCGACGACCAAGGTCACTATATTTAAACTCCAGAATATATCGCCCATTCCACGTCCATTGGTGAATGTTTCATCAAATTCGGTTCGGTACTTTGGGAGCATGGGCGTGTCACATAGGCAAGAACACGATTTGGTGTATTTTGGTGACCTTGACCTAAAGCCAAGGTCACGATACTCAAAGCCCCACGTATTCCGAACACGCTACGTCGATTGGTGAAGGTTTCATGAAATTGTATTGGGTAGTTTCAGAGTATGGGGGTGGTTAAAAGTCTTAAAAATGGTTTTGTGCTTTTTTGATGACCTTGACCTAAGGCCAAGGTCACCATATTCAAAAGTCCCAAGTATATCGACCATGCCACGTCTATTGGTGAAGGTTTCACGAAATTCGGTTCAGTAGTTTAGGAGCATGGTCACGGCCACAATTCAAAATAATGATGTACTTAATCAGCGACCTTAGGTCAAGGTCAATGTCACCATATTTTAAAGTCCCAAGTAAATCGACTATGCTGCATCGAATGGTGAAAGTTTCGTTCAATTCGGTGCAGGGGTTTATGAGCATGGGCACGGCAACACTTTCAAAATGATTTCAAAATGGCCGCTCCAAGTTTGAGGGGTAATTTTATAGCTTTGCGTAATGGTAAGAGTCCCCATATTCAAAAGTCCCACATAAATCGACCCAACTGAATCAATTGGTGAAGGTTTGGTGGAATTTGGTTCGGTAGTTTCTGTATATGGTCACGGCAACAGCCCTGGGGAACAGAGTAGACCCACCCGCAAAGGTTGACCAGGGCCATGAAATCTTGACCACCAATCTGTGGAAAGACGACAACGGGAGTTAGCAATAATTCCAATGAATCGCGGGTGAACTCGACTCATTAGTTGTGGGACTAGTCCTTCGGAGAAGTGTTTGTTGAAGGAAGATCCCGGTTGTGTGGTCCGCCCAATATGAGTTGGAATGCGATACATCCTGAGCTCTGCCAGCAGAAATGTTATTTGTGTATTCACATCACATCATGCCTATTCATCATAAATATTTCTTTGTGAACTTTGGGAATGCACCACCAACCTACACTCATGCAATATCTATGCCAT
Source organism: Imbricaverruca yamaguchii (assembly GCA_034440575.1). Lineage (NCBI taxonomy): Eukaryota > Metazoa > Arthropoda > Thecostraca > Neoverrucidae > Imbricaverruca > Imbricaverruca yamaguchii. The sequence continues at coordinate 889,888 of JAOTOL010001426.1, read as the reverse complement.
TTGCATATACCATGGGTATACTTTTGTGAGTACTTTGACTACTGAGGGAATTTCCCACTAGATGCATTCCTTGACACAATTGCACCTATTCATGACTTTGATAAGTCAGGAATATGTCAGCATGCTAAGTCATGAATAGGTGCACTTGTGCCAAGGAATGCATCTAGTTAGCTATATGTACATATATAATGTTTGTATTGCCCATACAGCATGAAATGCTAACAATTATTTTGAATTCCATTAAAGCAATACTATCTGGTTATGGACAACTCATTTTTTTTTCGTGGAGCAAAATTTTGGACATGGCTTAATTTCCCAATGTGTTTATGCATACAAAAATGCTAACATTGGTTTTCTGTTCCGCTGAAACAAGGTTAATTGTCAGCAATTGCATAGCTATTTTTGGGAATCCAGCAAAAAAAAAAAATCGTGCTCCAGCTAAAAATGTGGAATTGTTGCCGTGACCATGCTCCTAAACTACTGAACCGAATTTCGTGAAACCTTCACCAATAGACGTGACATGGTCGATATACTTGGGACTTTTGAATATGGTGACCTTGGCCTTAGGTCAAGGTCATCAAAAAATCACAAAACCATTTTTAAGACTTTTAACCACCCCCATACTCTGAAACTACCCAATACAATTTCATGAAACCTTCACCAATCGACGTAACGTGTTCGGGATACGTGGGGCTTTGAGTATCGTGACCTTGGCTTTAGGTCAAGGTCACCAAAATACACCAAATCGTGTTCTTGCTTATTTGACACGCCCATGCTCCCAAAGTACCGAACCGAATTTGATGAAACATTCACCAATCGACGTGGAATGGGCGATATATTCTGGAGTTTAAATATAGTGGCCTTGGTCGTCGGTTAAGGTCATCAAAAATGCATAAAACTCATTTTAAGGGTTGTTGCGCCGCCCATGCTCCGAAAGTACGGAACCGAATTTCATGAAACCTTCGCCAATCGACGTACCGTGGTCGATATACTTGGGACTTTTCAATATGGTGACCTCGGCAATAGGTCAAGGTCATAAAAATGCATAAAACTCATTTTAAGGGTTGTTGTGCCGCCCATCCTCCGAAAGTACGAAACCGAATTTCATGAAACCTCCGCCAATCGACGTGCCGTGGTCGATATACTTGGGACTTTTCAATATGGTGACCTCCGCCTTAGGTCAAGGTCATCAAAAATGCATAAACTCATTTTAAGGGTCGCTGCTCCGCCCATGCTCAGAAAGTACAAAACCAAATTTCATGAAACCTTCGCCAGTCGGAGAATGGCCTGATCTGCCATTGTTTAACGGGCGATCCTATTTACCGAAGAGGTGGAGTAGGGTTCTGCACACAGCAATTTCAATCAGCATTGCAAAAGGCAGTTCAGTGCATTGGATCCAGCACCGCCCCATTGACATGTGATACTGGTGAGAGTGGCCTGATCTGTCATTGTTTAACGGGCGATCCTATTTACCGAAGTGGCGGAGTGGCGTTCTGCACACATCAATTTCAATCTGCATTGCAAAAGGCAGTTTCAGTGCATTGGATCCAGCACCGGCCCATTGGCATGTGATACTGGTGAGAATGGCCAACAATGGCCAACCACACAACCACCATCACCACGCACAACCACCACACACCAATGACTGATGGGCCGGTGCTGAATCCAATGCACTGAAACTGCCTTTTGCAATGCATGTTGAAATTGATGTGTGCAGAACCCACTCCACCTCTTCGGTAAATAGGATCGCCCGTTAAACAATGACAGATCAGGCCATTCTCCGACTGGCGAAGGTTTCATGAAATTTGGTTTCGTACTTTCTGAGCATGGGCGGAGAAGGGACCCTTAAAATGAGTTTTATGCATTTTTGATGACATTGACCTGGGGCCGAGGTCACCATATTGAAAAGTCCCAAGTATATCGACCACGGCACGTTGATTGGCGAAGGTTTCATGAAATTCTGTTTCGTACTTTCGGAGTATGGGCGGCGCTACAACCCTTAAGATGAGTTGTATGCATTTTTGATGACCTTGACCTAAGGCCGAGATCACCATATTGAAAAGTCCCAAGTATATCGACTACGGCACGTCGATTGGTGAAGGTTTCACGAAATTCGGTTGCGTACTTTCGGAGCATGGGCGACGCAACAACCCTTAAAATGAGTTCTATGCATTTTTGATGACCTTAACCGACGGCCAAGGTCACCATATTTAAACTCCAGAAAAAATCGCCCATTCCACGTCCATTGGTGAATGTTTCATCAATTTCAGTTCGGTACTTTCGGAGCATGGGCGTGTCAAATAGGCTAGAAAAGGATTTGGTGTATTTTGGTGACCTTGATTTTTTTGGTGTATTTTGGTGAAATTGTATTGGGTAGTTTCAGAGTATGGGCGTGGTTAAAAGTCTTAAAAATGGTGTTGTGCTTTTTGATGACCTTGACCTAAGGCCAAGGTCACCATATTCAAAAGTCCCAAGTATATCGACCATGTCACGTCTATTGGTGAAGGTTTCACGAAATTCGGTTCAGTAGTTTAGGAGCATGGTCACGGCAACAATTCAAAATATAGATGTACTTAATCTGCGACCTTAGGTCAAGGTCAAGGTCACCATATTGTAAATTCCCAAGTAAATCGACTATGCTGCATCGATTGGTGAAGGTTTCGTTCAATTCGGTGCAGCGGTTTATGAGCATGGGCACGGCGACACTTTCAAAATGATTTCAAAATGGCCGCTCCAAATTTGAGGGGTAATTTTATAGCTTTGCGTAATGGTAAGAGTCCCCATATTCAAAAGTCCCACATAAATCGACCCAACTTGGTGGTGAATGTTGGTGGAATTTGATGGTGAAGGTTTGGTGGAATTTGATGGTGAAGGTTTGGTGGAATTTGGTTCGGTAGTTTCTGAATATGGTCACGGCAACAGCCCTGGGCGACAGAGTAGACCCACCCAACCTTTGCACCATTCCGAGTTTGTGCGTACTATTCGCCACGGACGCATAATACGCCACTCTGCCTCAGACCTCAAAATTGGCTCTGTGGTTAAATTAGGGAAGGATGAGGTTATAAGTCAACTTCATGAGCATTGGCACAGAAAATGATAACAAAAGTTTACTTAATCAAAGTCAACAAAGTTTATAAATGCATACCTGACACTCCTGACCAGCTCACACCGTGCACCTAATAAATATTCACAACACACCCCACTAGTAGGACGGTCGTGCACCGACTAATGTCGTTTGGCGACTATTGGGATATGGGTTTTGGAATATAAAATGGTTTAATGAAAATTATCCTAAAACAATCTGTCTAAAATAGTTGTATTCTCACCACCAAGAAACAGTGATTTTGCATGAAAAAGCTGAGAAAATTGATTGAAACAAATTCTTATTAATGTTAAAAGTTCCTCGATGTACTTGTTTAGATCATGCCCAGAATGCTTAGTTGAAGGAAGGATGAACTTGGAAGGATCCAGAGTGACGAAACGGGAGAGCAAATTGCCGCTGTAAAACCGACCAACAGTCGGTTTTATTATTGCTGTTAGATAGAGCTGGTCGGATTCGCTTACCCCAGCGCTAGAAGTACAGCTGATCACTGGGCCGGCAAACAGGAGATGGGTCGGAGTAAGATTGGAACATGTATTGGGACCTTTCATTGACAATGATGAATGCCAAATGCAGTTATATTTCAAGGTGCAAGATTTATGTTCAAACACATTTCCAAAAAAAATTATTCGACAATCATGCATAAGTGCACAAATGGCATTGGTTTCATGGTGTAATCACCTCGAAGAACTTGCTTGCTCTGGGGCCGCTTTTAGGATTTTTTTTTTTTTTGCATTGAAGGGGCTCATTGTGTCTAAAAAAGTTGTCTCTAACAAAATGACCTTGAATTGCACATTCAAAGCACCCTAATGGCCAAATGATGCTTCAAGTATTTACTCCGACGATACCAGGTACCCCAGGTTTGGCAACTACAGGTTTCTGCTACTTCTTGGCGAGCATTCCAGCACAAACATCTACAAGTAAATATGGAATAAATATTGATTAATTCAAATATATAATACATAAGAATACATATTGATAAATATTGAATATATAATACATACGAATAAGTATTTATAAATATTGAATCAATATTGAATAAGAATTGAATAAATATTCAATAAATGTTGAATACATATTGAGTTAATTATTAACTATATTGGCACAAATATAGCATCTTTGCACATGCTGCCAGTTGTGCATAGATGGAGACCAGGCAATGTTGTTTGTTTTCCCTTCTGGAGTACAAAGTATTAATTTAGTTTAGTCACAATCCTTAAAACCCAAATAATCATTATCATCTAGTCACAATCCTGGAGTACATAATGTATTGGTATGCATGACACCAACAAATGCCAGTTTTTCCGACACTGAAGATGAAAAAATCCTCCCGTGCATTTTGTTTCATCTGTAAAGATAAGCAACCATGAAAGTTTTATTAAAATAACTGTATCCATTAAAGCATAATGACAGGTTGAACTTTTCTGGAAGTGGCCTCACTTGACCTTTACTAACTCGTTGACCCTAGATGATCTGACATGAACATTTTCACACCACATGCCAAATTGATGTGGGAAAAGGTATTACAAATTTCGTCGCTCTGCCGCGCGCCATTCTTTCACTATCAGCACAAAACCTTTGGTGGTGGGGGCGCATGTCAACCACCCCAAGACTGTGTTGGTTAACACTGGTGTAAGTCATGTACTAATATTATCAGTTGCTAACTTGCTAACCATCAATCTTTTTAATGTATATGGTTTGTCTCTGAACACTGGCTGCTGATGAATAGTACTGTCTTGTTTAAAAATCGATGTATTTGGAGAGTTAATGAGGAGCCTAATAGTGAAGTTGGTGGAAAAATAATGTTAACAATCAGTTAATCTTCATCCCACTTGATATCCCCCTCCAAGATGGGGTAGGTTGACACTGGTGTATTCATGTGGTGTATTATGTACTAATATCAGTAGCTGACTTGCTAACCACCAATCTTTTTAATGCATATGTTGTGTATCTGACCACTGGCTGCTGATGAATAGTACTGTCTTGTTGAAATATCAATGTTTTGGGAGAGTTAAGGAGCAGCCTAATGACTAATTTGGTAGAGAAACAATGTGACCAGTCAAGTAATCTTCATCCCACTTATAATAGTCAAAACTGGTCAGTAGCATGCCATTGTTTTTTAACATTGCAGATTGAAATGGCCTAAAGTGCCATGGAAGCTTGAATGAAATTGGTAAAGCTTCCTTGAACTGAAGATGGCCTTCAGCTGAAAGCTTTTCATTGTACATTAGGCCTTTTTAATTTGAAATTTGGGCAATGCATTGGCATGTTACAGACCATTTTGTAATTATTATAATATTGTGCATGCCAGCCATTCTTTAATTGGTACATTCATCTCACTTCCATAACTTGTCCTCTCTCAGCTACATCTGCATGATTAGTTGGAAACGAAAAAAAGGCAAAAGCTACCAATGCATCATAATTTTGATAAATATATGTTATAATAAATAATGCACATCATAATCCATTATATCATGTCTGTGAACTCTGCTTGGATCTATGCTTGTCTTCTGTATGTGGTTTCATAGGTACTAGGTAGCTTCTAATGTGATGAATATGTTTTTTGTCAGTGTATGTTGTTGCTAAAGTGAAAACCAAGGATCAAGACTATCAACATTCATTTTGCAGCAAAAAGAAACTAGGGTTGGCCGTGGTTTTCTTGAAGTTGGTGAAATTTCACCTGCAGCCAATCAGCTTCAGAGGTTGTGGACACCATGTGGCCTTTGAGTTGAATGTGTAGCAAAAGAATCCAAGGGAGATGCCAGACCCAATTTGACCTCAGATGACCTGTGCACCTTATAAATCACTGCAATTATGTGGGGTGCTGACAATGAATTTGACATGTATTACTGCCCCTTGGTACCAGTAATTAGTATGCCTAGGTATTATTTAAAAAGTCCTCAAAACTCTCCAACCTCATTTCTACCATGATCTGTAAGATGAAATGTGACAAATTGCACATTGTTAATATCTCATGCGGACGAGGAATATCATTCCGAACGTTTATGCAACTACAGGTATGTCATTGTTATTATATAGTTAACTATTAAACCCAACAGTTTATAATTAAATATAACAACAAGAATGGCTTCTGGTTTGTATGTTGATTCACGTCCCTAGCCCTCTGGCGATGAACATAGCAAGGAAGTAATACAGAGTACATCATGACCTTTTCTTCCGGAATCGAAATGTAGAAGTAAAAGCTGAATTATCTTCAGTGTATAATTTTGTGCAATCCTTCCTAAATTAGAAATTGTTTGCATCCATAGTACGATTTTGTCTTAGACATAAAGACATAAAGATATAAAAGATTAGTGCAACTATGAGCCACAAGGGCCCTTCTTGGTTGCACTCTGTACACTGAACCAGTTGCCCACCAAATCTGTCAATCAGCCCTCCCTGTAATACTGAAAAGCAAGCCCTCTATTCTTATAATGATTGTCTATGCTGTTTTTAAAGATGTTCAATGTGCTGCTACTGACAATGTTTTCTGGCTGCTGGTTCCAGTGCTCTACTACCCTGTAGGTGAAAAAAGTTTGCCTTAACCTTGTTCTGCTGTGGTTAACTTTAATTTTGTATTTATGATCTCTAATTAAATCGTTTCTGTTCAATTCAAACATTTCCCCAAGGTATCCCCTCTCCAGACCATGTAAAAATGTAAAGACCTCGATGAGATCTCCTCTCAGCCTTCTATATCTAAGTGAAAACATATTAAATTTCTTCAATTTTTCCTCATATTCCAGGTTGCTTATGTCATTAACCATTTTTGTAGCCTGCTTTTGTACTCTCTCTAAAAGCCAACAATCATTTTCATAGCTAGGAGACCAAGCTTGGATGCAGTATTCCAAATGTGGCCTGACGTATGCACAGTAATGCTTCCTGATCACTTCCTCACTTCTGTATGATACATTCCTATTTATTGCCCCGAGCATTCTCAGTGCCTTCTTCCTAGCTTCCTTGGTCTGTTCTGATGCCCCCAGTTTTGTGTTTAGAATAACACCTAAATCCTTCTCCTGTTGAGTCACTGATAGCACTTGGCCACCCATCAAGTATGGAGCCTTGATATGCTGCTTACCTACATGCATGATTTTGCACTTATCAAAATTAAATTTCATTTGCCATTCTTCGGACCACTTCATAAATTCGTCTGTCTTTTTGCAGCGAGATATGCTCATCTTGACCTGTTATTGCCCTAAAGACCTTCATATCATCCGCAAATTTCAAAACTTTACTGCTTAGGCCACTTTCAATGCTATTTATAAATATAATGAACAGTAATGGCCCCAGTACTGACCCCTGGGGGACTCCACTAAGAACATTTTGCCATGATGACTTTGTACCATTTAGCATCACTCTTTGCTGTCTATCTGAAAGCCACAACTCTATCCATTTTAAGATGCTACCTGCAATACCCTGGGACTGAATCTGTATCATTAACTGTTTATGGGGTACCTTATCAAAGGCCTTACTAAAGTCAAGACGTGCTACATCAACCTGATTTCCCTGATCAAATTGTTCTGTGGCGAAGTTCAAAAAGTCCAAGAGGTTTGTGAGACACGATCGTCCTTTTCTAAACCCATGTTGAGTATCTTTAATCAATCTGCTACCTTCCAGATAACTAAGTATTCTATCCTTGATAATTGATACGAATACCTTGCAGACTAGGGATGTGAGACTTATTGGCCTATAGTTTTCACCTTACCCTCTTTCTCCTTTCTTGAAAATAGGAACTACATTTGCCCTTTTCCAATCGGTTGGAATTTCATTTTGTGAAATTGATCTACAAAATACAAAAGAAAAGGAACTGGCATTTCCACTAAGTGGAAATGCCAGTTCCTTTTCAGTTTCCCACAACACCCTAGCATAAATTTCATCAGGTCCTGCTGCCTTGTTTGGCTTTATTTTCCTGATATGATTGTAAACAACATCACTATCAATGAAATCAACATCATTTGTCAGATCCCATGTCACTGAACTATGGTGTACGGTCGGCAGATTGGTCATATCTTCCAATGTAAACACTGATTTGAACTGCTTGCTCAGCTCCTCAACCATCTCACTATCCTCACCCAATGTAGTCCCGTTTACTTCCAGTGGACCAATTGTGCTAGAAACTTTACTCAGCTTGTAGAAACTAAGGAACTTTTTACTGTCCCAATTACAGTTTCTAGCTAAATCCAGTTCTTTTGCTCGCTTTGCTGCTCTGGTTTTTTGCTTCACAGTGTCTCTAGCTTTTCGATACGCCTTTAGATTAACGACATTTGAGGCTTCTTTAAAGACTATAAATGCAGTTTTCTTAGCCTTAATGGCTTTTATCAAGTCTGGTGTAAGCAATGCTAGCTTTCCTACCCTTCTTTTGCGTGTTTGCTTTTGGGGGGATATGTCTAATCTGAGTTCCCTTCAAGTAAGATTTGACCTTTTCCCACATTTCACAGGCATTTAAATTGGAGAATTCTTCTTCCCATCTGATGGCACTTAAAGCCGCTCTCATGCCGTCAAAGTCTGCTCTGTTGAAATTTGGAACCTTTACCAAATTATCCTTGATAATTTCCCCTACATGTGCCTTGAATCTTCCAGAAATGGTTGTTATTGTATGTTTTCTGCTTGATGAATGATTGTACGCTAATATGCGCCAATTGCACAATAATGGTTTGAATGTCTATTTGTAGATTGTCAAGTAAAATGTCATTATGTAATAAAATGGCTAAAAAACTGGCCCAAGTACAAGGATCAGCTAGGAACCCCAATTAAGAAAAACTTAGTGTTAATCAGAGATCTCTTTCAACATGCTTGTCTTTGTTCATATCACCATTGCTGTCATCTTCAAAGTGTTCTGGTAGGAACACCCCTGTCCTTCACTACAGAGGGTGACATTATGTATGCAATGCTTATTTTTAGATATAAACAGGGGATTCAAAATTCTGCGTTTCTTGACAACATAAACATTGAAGGAGTTCTTCCCTTAATTTTTATGTCTTTATGATGTGTGTAGTCGTTGCCAATGGTCGCCCTTTGACCCCTTTTTGTTGGAAATATGTCATTGAGTGTATGCTTTCAGACACAGATGCAAAGAAGAAAGCACACCATGGGAAGCAGACCACCGATGGTGAAGACGTCGTAGCGGTAGGCATTGTTGTCATTCGATGGTGGCAACATGTTTTTTTTGTGGTTGCATTTCGTTATAACATGGTGCAGGGTTAAAATATTGGTTTTTCGTTAGGTGTGAGATGTCGTAACGGGCACCGAAGGATGTCGAAATTTGCCATGGAATTGGTGTCAATTAAAGTGCTTTTGATATTTTTCCGACTCAAGTTTGAGCCAATGGTGTACGTACTTATGACTACATTTTTTTCTTTGTTTTGAGATTCATAATTTAGGAAGGGCTGTATTCAGGACAGGGGGAAAATTACTTATGCTATAATTTGATACCGTACGCCATATCACATAGTTCATCCCTTTACCCAAAATTACGTTGCGATATGGCCGTGTCACTATTCCTTATTAGGAGCATTGACATGATATGTATAAGCGATCCTGCTAGAAAGGAGAGACGAAGACTTCATAAGCACGCGTCATGGCGCAAGATGTCGATACTTCTTGGAGAGGGATGTCGATTGAGTGTCCAGAAAGTGGTATTTTCCACCATATTTGACGAATAATTTATCACTGACATGGTGTGCCTGCTTCAGATGCTGTTGATCATTGGATGTAGACAAAGATCAGACATATATTCGTCATCGTTGTGATTGGTGTAAGAACGTTGAGGTGTGCGTCCGTGGCAACCTTTCCATGCGACTCCATATGAATGTTAAAATTGTCAAATTGGGAGAGGTGCTGGAAAGAAATTCTTACATCTTACTTTTGCTTTTGTGGTTTATGTTTTGTCATATGTGTGTAAAGAACACAACTATTGTAACTGATATAAGCAATACACAGATCATTCCAATATGCCCTCCAAGCAATTACATAGTTTCAAGAAATAGTGCCAGTTAATTCCCATGTATAGTTTGTATGGTAGTGCAGTGTAGGCCTGTCTATGGTAATGCATCTACACATATTTTATGACCTCAGTTGACACATGGCCTGCTGCCAACCAATTATGCCTCTTGTTGCCGAGGAGGAGGGTGCTTTTTGCTTCTGGGCACTTCAACTCATAATGAATCATTCACACAAAGAATCACTAGGTTCCTGTAATTTGATGTATATTTATTTCTTAAGCTGGGTATATTGGTCAAATTAGGTGTCCCATGAGGATGTATGGAATCTAGGAAGGATGGAGGTTTCCCACAACCTTTCGGTGTGGTTTTTTCATTCTTGGCTCACCAATTATGATCCAAGTTCCATCATCCCAGGAAAGAAAAGTGCAAGTGCCTTGGTCACTCAATGCAAGCCACGCCTTTGTGCCCACAGGTGGTTATAATGAATATGGGTACAATATAAATGCGAAATGCTGTGATTTTCGTCCGTATCGATTCGAACCTAACTAGAGGGACACAATTGCACGGACCCTAATGGGGACATTCGATTTCTTCCTCGGGCGACGGACTTATGTAACTAGACCAAGTACACCCCATTACGTCCCCAACTATTGGGAAGCCATGCCATGCATGCATTCCTTAATCAACAGCTCCATGTGCCATATGTAAGCAGCTCATTCTACGTATACATATGTCCTACAGCCTCCGGACCTAATGTATCACCAGGTGATATGCTCGTGCATGTTTGCGTGACGGTGGTGTGACAGCTTGCGTCTGCGTGACGGCGTGACGTGCCCGCCGGCAGGTGGTGGTCGGGTTTGTGCGCAGTCCGGCGCGCACGGCGCTGACCTGGGCCGGCGTCCTGGCCACTGCCGGCCTGCTGCGCCTGCTGTTCCACTGGCTGCCGCACTGGATGCTGCGCTGCACACACCGCCGCTGCCACCTGCGCAACGCTACCAGCGTGCTGGTCGTCGTGAGTGTCTCTGGCCACCGGCGCTGTCGCCGTCGTGAGTCTCTGGCCACCAGCGCGTTCGTCATCGTGAGTGTCTCTGGCCACCAGCGCTGTCGCCGTCGTGAGTCTCTGGCCACCAGCGCGTTCGTCATCGTGAGTGTCTCTGGCCACCAGCGCTGTCGCCGTCGTGAAGCTCTGGCCACCAGCGCGCTCGTTATCGTGAATGTCTCCTGCGGTCAGCGTGATATTGATTGATTGATTATTTAGGCTTAAGGGCGCGCCGACTACAAGGTCATTTAGTGTCCATGCGGTCAGCGTGAGAGAGATAAAAAAGTCGAGAGAAAGAGGTAGTGACCGAGAGAGAAAGAGATAATTATATAAAGTGATTATAGTGATAGATAGTGGTAGAGGGTGATAGATATTGATTGAGATCGATAATAATAGACAGCAATGGAGAGAGAGAGAGAGAGAGAGAGAGAGAGAGAGAGAGAGAGAGAGAGAGAGAGAGAGAGAGAGAGAGAGAGAGAAAAAAAAAAAAAAAAAAAAAAAAAAAAAAAAAAAAAAAAAAAAAAAAAAAAAAAAAAAAAAAAAAGAGAGAAGAGAGAGAGAGAGAGAGAGAGAGAGAGAGAGAGAGAGAGAGAGAGAGAGAGAGAGAGAGAGAGAGAGAGAGAGAGAGAGAGAGAGAGAGAGAGAAGGGAAGATCATCTCTATCTAAACTAGCAGGGCCTCCTCTAACATGTTAATGGACAAGTTTCACATAACGGGTTTTTGGTTGCGAAAAACGGCAATAATACTTAGTAGACAAAACTGAAATATGTTTATTTTTAATCAAAGGAGAAGCATTTGCAGCTTAACATAACAATTTTACTTAGAATTTGCCATTGATTAAAAAAACCTCGCAGCAATGACGTCACTTATATGGAGTGTCAAAGTAGCCCGGCCTGGAATGCACAGGGAACCATATGTTGGATATTTTCATGCAAGTTTTTTTTTCTCAACTGACTCGCATCGTGAATACTAAGGCGAGTGCTTGCAATACTGAAATGTTGCCAATTTGTATGAAAATATGAAGCATGGAATCGTGGTAATCTATTATAGTGATACCATAGCAACTAAAATTTTTGTTACAAATCCGGGGCAATGAAATGCACACAAACAACAAAAGCCTGAGCTATGCGTATAGGTAAAATGAGTAAGCAATGGACACGACAATGACATAATTTATGTGTGACTTAGCTGACCAAACACCACGGCTCTACCCTCAGCAAAACAGAAGCTGTTTATGCCTAGTTCCACAATTGGTATTACATTGTGGGGTAAACTACAAGCTGCCTCCAAATGTAGGTACTTAATAAATGATCAATAAATAGCATGTAAACTTTATTTTAAGTAGGGAATATTGCGCATTTCACATCACACGATTGGCAAGATATATTGGCAATTGTGTAGAGATACGGTTGAAATGGGCATGTGTATTGTGATAATTTGACAGATGGCATAGCATACCTGCAAACAGTACTGTGATGGAACAGAGTGGGTAAGATGCAATATATTGATGATGTTCATGGACATATTGCAGAAAGGGACTGTTCAATTGCAATCAAAATGAATTGCAGGGATGTTTGGCTATACACTATGGATTTTCGACAAGGTACAGATGTTTTCGACGAGGTGTACATTGTGTATGTGTAGCAGTTAATGGAGTCAATTATCAATAGGTCTAGGCGGACATGATCAGCTACCTGCAGGTGAAGGCTGACATGATCAGCAATATGTAGGTATGTGTAGAGCAACATAATCAGTTATCAGCAGGTGTAGGCCAATGCCATCCAACATCTTTAAGCACAATTGTAATGATGCGAAGTGAGTAAGTTGCCCTATTCAACTGCTGCAATATTTTGTGATGTTCATGGAGATAATACAAAATGGAATGACTATGAAATGGAAAATTGAAGTGATTCATTAGCTATAACTGTCATGGATTTTAGAGGGAGGAGAATAATTGCTGGCTTAATTTTTACATGGAAAGTCAGGCATATCGTGGAATTTATCTGAGCTTGAGAAAAGCATGACAAGTCTACTACTGCTGGGGGTTTCTGCTGGTTTATTTTGTCAAAATGCAATGGAGGTCGGATATTATCCTCTAAGGTATTCAGGAAACAAGTTATGCACACATTTTACCGGCATGGATCAAAGTGGTTTGGCTATGTCAGGTTTGGTTAGGTTTTGTACATTTAATTACACAAATTTACCGAAAGGTTATCCCATGCTACGTATGTTTTTTTCAGTGGATTTTATTATAGCAAAAGTTGCTTGATTTGTGAAAATTTTCTTTGAAAAAAATGAATGGGATGTTAGGTTATGTTAGGTTAGGCAATGCTATGCTACACTTCTTTTTTGCATTATTTTTCTGCTATAGCTAATGTTTAAAACCCATTTTTGGTGTTATTTTGCCATCCAATTTAAAAGTGAGCATATACGGAGAAAACGAGTGACTACACCGTGTTGACCACATTCATGAGTATTGCACTGGAAAAAGTAATTCTAAGAATTAAAAAGTTGCCTTTTAGCACAACTTTGCCAAATGTCTTGTCATCTTCAGCATGCTGCAATCAGCTAGAAACGGTCAATTATCTTCACTAATGCTACTATTAAAAGATTATGGACATCCATGTTTTCAACATGCTGGATAGAGATTTTGAAAAGTTACAGTTCCAAGCTTTATTTGAAAAAAGAAGCTTGTGCTTTTTGGGAGTTTTCACAAAAATGGGAGATAAAATCACCGTTTTCGAGCAAACCTAGATGTGAGAAATGTAGTAAAGCTTCCTGTCGGGGGCACTTTGATAACATAAATTTAGCCCCGACCCTCCCCCGTACATGTAACCGCAGGTTCCGCAACCGGAAATCATCCTGACGCCGACCGGTCTCGCTGCTAAGTTGGTAGTCGCCGCCAGCCCGGCTGTCGAGGTCAGTGGCCTCGGCAGCTCATAATTGACACCACCACTCAAAGTTCATAATTGACACCACCGCCGTCGGCTGCCGCTGTCTGGCTAATGTTGACATGTCAGTGTCTAACAGTTGGATGTGACCGTCATGGGTGTACAGTATGTGACAGCCTATTCTGGGAACCCTCTGCGCAAATGTGTGTGTGTGTGTGTGTATGTGTACGAGACAGTATGTGACAGTAGTCTGAGTAGATGAATAGTATGGCAGTTGTATAACTTAACACGTGCGTGAGTATGGCTGAATAGAATGACAGTGGGTTTGCAGTAGTATGATTGTGATGTGGTGTCCCGAGTGCACGTGTCTGTGTAATGGCAAAAGTGACTGCTAGGTGTGCGGTAGTATGAAGTGTGAACCTGTATTAGCATTCATGACAGGCGTCATACCACGTGGCCAATGTCTGTGTGCGAGGTGTAGGACAAGAACAGTGTCCTAAAATTACTATTAACTGTGTGGATGAAGAAAGAAGTTGCTTCGGAATAGTGAAAGATTGGAAATAAACAAAGGATCGCCACTTAAGGATTAAAAAAGTGGAATGACTTTCACTTCAGTCAGATGCATTTTACAGTATGTCGCAGTCGTGTGCATGATGACTGCCCATACATCATGTGGCAAACTCGTAAAAACCTAAGACAAGGATGAAATAGCACAATTCCATTAACTGGGAATTTCCAGGTCACATCGTCAATTATTTTACACTGGACAGGAATGTATGGTTGCAGGTGTGCCTTCAATGCATGTCTGTGATTTATAAATGGAATTAGGACGTGGAATGTTGGATGAATGCTGGATGAATGCTGAGTGAATGCTGGGTGACTATGCGTGGTATATGACAGCTCCTGAGTGTAATGAGATGCAGTTGGGCTGCAGCGCCCCGAAACTGACGGCTGCCTGTGTGCAGAGCGGTGCAGCATGTCTGACGGAAATGGTACCGTGGTGCGCGCGAATTCGGCATAATGCTCGCGAGGCGGCCGGGGCTCAGAGATGTCTGAGCTGGCGGGATGTCTCTGAGATAGACAGCGCGACCCTAAGTGCAGTCCAGTGCACCGGGCATTGTTCACGACAGAACGGAACCACATGACGATGATGTAGCCCTGGCATGGGGCCAAGGGCGGTGGCCATGAGGTTATATAGGCGCCGAGCGAGATGGATCGCTCTCACTCATTCGCATGGACGCGGAGACTTGACGTTGGGGCTTGCGCCCGAACAGGTCGCCGTAGTGCGGCTGGCCGGTGGCCAGCCTCCCGGGTTCACCACTGGAGATATGTCTGAGACTGACTGTCTGAAATCGCTGTGCGACTGCTAAAGATTTAACCGCTGGAATACTTGAACGATGATGTGATTGGGAGATCGGTATGTGTGCAAGTTAGAGATTGTATGTGAACGTTGTTAACAAGAGATTGAGATGATGTGTCAGACTGAGATGTATGCAGACTTGGATGCATGGATGTGTGAGATGGCCTGTTTAATTACGCATGTAGCTATTGAACCTATCTGTGCCAAGTGAAGCTATGTGCGCTAATCAAGGCTGATGCACTAATCTATCACGCTGCACTATCGGAAACTTGAATCTTTATCGCTTTTTAATTGCCAATTAAATATGCAAATATGGGTGTTTGAGTTTGTGGTGCTGTCAAGAGACGTGTTGGAATCAGAACTCTGGGATGGAGACTCAGAGCTATTGAAATTATACCCGGGGTTCTAAAAATCGCAAACGTCGAGGTCCTATAGTCTATTCACGTGCCAAATGGAACTTTACCTGAGACAATGCTGGGAAAATGTCTGATAAAGTTCTGGGGGAGCAAAGCTTCATTACAGAAACCTGAGTGTTTACACCTCTGAGGAAAGTACTCTGGGTCCAGCCTCCGCCATCATCTATAGGCGTGCCCACGCCCATCAAAATACTCGTACCCCTATCTACCAATGGTACATATACATAGAAGCAAGCGGGGCCATTAGGGGACGAGTAGTCTAGGGGTAAGTTGCTCGTCTCACAGTCGAAAGGTTGTGGGTTCGAGTCTCACCTGTCGCTACTCTTCGCCCGCGACAAATCGGTGTGAGAGATTGGCGACGCTACATGACTTAACGGTCGCTGTGTCGTAAAACCAATAACCAACCAAGCGGGGCCATTGTCAGAGATCAGCGGACTGTCTGGACGTGCAGAATCGCTCGACAACGTCCTCAACTTTCCAGCCGTCGGGAGGCCGATGAACATTGCTTCTGGCCTACTTACGGTTGCATTTGTATCCCTCGGCATAAAGAAGAATAATAGCTCCGTTTTGTACGATCCATTTGCCCCTTACGATTGGATTTGACTGAAGGTAAAACTGTCGCGATTTTTCCGAACTGCTAGCGTGTCAAATGGAAGATATAATGGGCGGCAGTCATGCTTCGCTGAACTCTATGTATGTGAGGTCACGTGTATTTTGACCAATCGCGAAGCGAGTCATTCTGAGGCGCTTTGAATTATTGAAGTAATTTATGGATTTAACAAAATTTTTAATTTCAACGTCTCCAAAACTAAAAATCACTAGTTGGTTGGGTCTTGGGTTTAAGGGAGCATCGACTGCGTTGGTAATATAGCACCCTAAAAATTACCACTTCAACTTGAAAAAATGCGGTCTGTCCAGACACGAAACTTGTCCATTGTGGGAACAGTTGCAGGGGTCGTGCCGCGACTTATATTCCATCCCCCCAGTGGAGTCGCATTTCCCATTGTTTAAGCATTACCGGGGAGCTCAAAAGCCTGGTATTTGAGTCATTGGAGTATCTTAGCCCCCCACCCCCACCTACACACCATCCTGGGAGTTCTCGGTTGGAATATTTTGGTACTATCCTAAGGGTGCTTTCCAGGCAGGAAAGAAGGTATTACAGATGCTTTTTAGGAGTTGTTTTAAGTGGCTATGAATGTGGTTGCGCACCCTGGATCTGAACTGCATATATCCCGCTTGTATTAACTGTATGCGGTGTTTGCAGGAACGATACAAGAAATACACGTCCCGCTTCATCCACCGGGTGAAGATAAAACAGCCAAGCTGCTCGCCTCATGGGTAAATAAGCATGCTACCCAGTTTTGGGTATATAGATGAAGTGGTCGCAATTTGGAGGCGTATATGTGCATGTATGTGTGCATTAGCTGATTGTCATGGTTGCCATCGTCAACTTGTGACGATTTCCGCGGCGTGACAGCGTGACACCCGTAACTCGATGGTGGATTTCCAACAACATGCCTACCAGAAAGAAATGAACTTTGTGACAAAGAAATAAGCAGGTGGGACATTGTGCAATGCACAATGTCCCACCTGCTTCCCTCATGTAGCATAGTATTTGCTATATCTGACACGACACCCCACATAAGACGTCCATATCAGTTCATTCGGTCTACTGATTTGAAATGTTCCCAGTCTTGTCCACACGTATTCCTTCTTTGTTCTTACTAATATAATACATTTCTGACAAAGTTTTCCTTGAATTTAGAGTACATCAATAAGACATCTTCTGTTTCCATCCAGCAACAAACCAGTGTTTAGCTGGATGGAGTTGTGGGACGAGCACAAGTTTATTAAAACAAATCATATTAGGAGTGCGGACTACCATCTGGCCACAAACCGGCTAATAACATTATAGTTTAGACATTAACTTCTTGTTGGGATGGATCTGTGTAAGCTATGGTGGACGTTTGTTTCAGTATGGTGAGGCAGAACAGATGGATAGATCTATTGGGCACAAATATCCGGCCATGTGCATTAAAAGGCCATGTTCGGGTGATCCTCGTGCATGGCTTGTGCAAGCCTGTTGCCTTGATTGTTGATTATCCGTTCTGCTGAGTACTTATTTTGCGCTTATATACTGGTTTTGAGTACTGATTTTGTAATTATTACCTATTTTGTATGTAAAGTTTATCCCGAAATTGGTGCTTGTTTTTATCTGTTGATTGGATAAACTAGGATAATATTTGGAAGTCGAGATATCGGTCAGAAGAGCATGAGGTTTTGGACAGAGTTGCCATGTTTTGTCTGATAGCAGGTGTGAATACAAGTGGCCGTTCTGATGAAGTTTTTATTTCTAGGAGAAGTTGGAATCACTTTCATTATAATTCTTATTTCCTGTTGAACATTATATTTATTGTATTATTGCTCTTCTTATCGTTCGATGTTATAGTCAATAGTGAAAAATGACCACGGTAGTCGATAACCCCAATTAATAACCAACGAAAAAAGCATCCAACCTGTCGATGGATATTCTTCGAAGCATGCATGTCACATCAGTTTCCTCGTAATCAGCTTGAACTGCCCCTTTCCTGGCGCAGAGCCTCGGCCCTCTGTAGCTGCAATATTAGGCCGGGATGTGTGGCACGCACTGGTACTCCGATCACTCTCCTTGGCAGGTTGTCCCAGTACAAATTGGCATGGCTTTGTCCTGTTGAAAGAAAGAAAGTGTACCCCCTGAAGAATTTCGCATGCTGGCATTGGAAGATGTCGCCAATGTCATTTCCCACGAATCTACACAGACCGTTTCTGGTTCTCAGTGCGGTTGCATTAGTCGATGTGTTATTTGTCTCCCGAAACACATCAATTTTTTACTGCTGAGCTGTATGTCATTTTGCAAGCTCTTTATTTTATATCAGGATGACCAGTCCACAGAACACGTGCTCTTCCCCAACTCCCTGAGCAGTCATTACACAAGGAAAGCTTTCAATTAGCACAGCCGGCTTGTCCGCAAGATTCTACGAGTTGTGAAATCCCTAAATGGTATGTCCAAAAATATCGCCTTCTGGTGGATCCCCACCCATGTCGAACTTGCTGCAGACGAAGTTGCTGACAAAACTGTTAAGCACGCTCTCAGCAATGGCCGTGAAGTCCGGTTTCCGCTTGGGCGCAAATTGACAATGGCAGTCGACGCGCCCCTAAACCCCAATTCATCATCATCCGGTTTCCGCTCCCTCCAAGAGACCTGCACTGTCTGCATTGTGCATTATCATGTATGTGATTATGATGGGAACGAACCTGGAGCTCCAAGTATGGTAAGCTTGGAGGTCTGAAGGCGACAATACGACTGTGGCGGTTCTCACATCGACCCTCCTCACATCGATGGGAGAAAGTTATGCTTTTTTGATTGCATACTTTGTCAGCAATTGCTACATGCTGACTGGTGGTGGCCGAACTTTATGCCCACATTGTTATGGCCCGGCTGCTGGGTATCGTGTTTTGGTAGTTTGATTTCGGTTGGAACTACTGTGCTGCCAGCTATATGCTACTAGATAATTGAGATTCGCTAGATAAAAGTCGCTAGCTAATTGAGATCGCGGCGTCTGGGGACATTTTTCTACATTGCTTAAAAAGAAAACAAGTTTTGATGCTATTTACCGCCGCTCCTGATAATTAATAATTCGCACTATAGCAGCATTGTATACCTCCTGTAAACTCAGTTCCTGGCGCAAAATTGTCCCGGTAGTCGACGCGCCCCTGAGCTCAAATTCATCATAGTAAATGACCAACGAACCAATGGATTGCTATGTTACTTCACACGCTTGGCACATTTCTCCATGCTGAAACATGCAGATGACCCACAGAGAGGACGACGCTATCAACCTGGAGAAGCCCCGACTCTATGTGCCAGACCAGGCTTCTGGAAAATTCAAAGGTACGACAGAGTTGTCTGCTGACATGAGCTCCTCTGGCTATGGAGAGATGCGTGACAGGCACTCGCCGTTGTCCCTCAGTTCGCGGGAGATCGTGTGCGTGTGTGCGTGTGCGCGTGTGTGTGTAGGTGAGTTTTGCCAGCCTGCCACCGTGTGGTGATGTCGGCTGGTTCCGGCTGGAGAGATGTGTTAGAGCAGTGGTTCTCAAACTTTTTGATGTGGTGACCCCGGTGTACCCGGAGCGTCGCGCCGCGACCCCACATTCTGTATTTTTTATTATAGTGTTCTGTATTTTGCCCGCTTGGTGGCCGACGTGCCGGTCGCACGGCGACGACCACCATCAACAACAGCGCGGCGCTATCAGAGCGCAACGGACCGGATGTGTCGGGTCAATTCACAGTCGATGATTGCTCGCGATCCCACCAGAAGGGCTCCGCGACCCCAGCTTGGGTCGCGACCCCTAGTTTGAGAACCACTATGTTAGAGTGATTAGCGTATGGTAGGAGGATGTATCAGAGTGGGACGCTTAATAGATCTGTCGAGGAATGTTGAAGTAGAGTTGAGATGGTCTTGAAAAGTAGAGTTGAGGTGGTCCGGATCGATTGAAGATGTAGAGATGGTACAGTAGAGTTGTTTGAGAGCCGGAGATGATGACGTCGAGAAAGGGTGCCAGCTCGGTCGGTGCCACATTGGCGTGTGGGGGGTCGGGTCATCGCCGTTTGTTAACATTGTAAGAACGTGTTTTTTGTTTGTTTTTTGTAGCGTCTTACTTTTTCCTTGTTTCTCGTTTTTGTTCATTTTCTGTTTCGTTTTTGAACATATCCTTTTCTCTTTTTCTTCTTTTTCACAATTGTTTCATTATGCGTGTAGTATTGAGAAAGTGAAAGGGGTGTTTGTGTAATGCTGGATGGTTGTCATTGAGGAGCGTGGTGAGGTTCAGTAAAATGTTGTTTGTTGTACAGTAGTTTGTGATGTTGTCTCTGGTTGTTGTATTTGGTGCAGTATGTGAGTTTGTGTTTAATTGCGAGTGTGGTGGCATGTGATGCATTGTGGTCGTTGTTGTTTGAGTATGAGGTAGGAGTGTGTGAGTGCTGTGTGTCCTATGCGTAGTCGTGTTAGATTCCGTTCTCTGAGTCTGATGTATTGATCGATGGAGTGCCAGTATTCGTGTTTGGGGTGTATTTCGTGTAGCTGTGTTATTGCTGTATCCCATGTTTGTTGTATGTGTTTGTTGATGGCCTGTCATATTGTGGGGTAGTAGTCAGATTATGAATAGGGACATTGTATGGTTTGTTGTAGTGTTGTGGCTATGTTTGCTTTTGTGTTTGCGTGTTTATTGTCATGTATGTTTGTGTGACTTGTGATCCAGTGAAGTATTGGACGTTGTTGTATAGTGAGTTGTTTGTGGATGTGTAGTATTTTAGGTATGAGAGGGTGTTTGTATTTGGTGTAGGGTGTTATGCTCTGTAGTGCTGGTTTTTCGTCTGTGGCTATGATGTGTTCATTTTTCGTGTTGTAGATGGTGCAGCATGCCGAGAAGATTGCGAATAATTCAGCTGTGTATGTGGATGCTGTGTCGTGCAGACGGGCACGTAGGATGACTCGCGGCGGTGCTGCCTTGGGGTACAGCACTTCCGCTGTGCCCGTCTGCTGTGTATGTGATTTGGAGCCGTCTGTATATATGATGTTGTAGTTGGCATATTGTGCTGTGAATTGTAAGAATAGTTGTATTTCTGCGTATGTATATGTCTTTCGGTCTGTCAATAAGGAAGTGTGTGTTGGGTGCAGGTTGTTTCCACCATGCGATGGGTTGTGGGAGTGGTATTATTGTGGGGAGTGTTTTATCTAGAGTGCTTGCGTGTCGTATGCGGCAACCTATTGTAGTCTTTAGTGGTGTTGATCTCATGAGTTGGTGTATGCATGTTGGTGTATGCATTTAGTGCCTGGGTGCATGTGTGTTGTTTCGTGAGTTGTGCTATGTAGTGGTACCTAAGCAGTGTTTCTGTGCGTCTGTGCTGTAGTTCTGGTATGTAGTTGTATATGTGAAGAGCAAGAGAAGGTGAGGTGATGTAGGCTCCTGTGACTATTTGCAAGCATTGACGTTGATGGAAATCTAGAATTTTGAGGTTTGATTTAGCTGCGTTTTCGAAGAGTGGGGATCCGTATTCCATAATTGGCAGAATGAGTGATTTGTAAGAAGTCAGAAGTATGTTTCAGTTGGATCCCCAGTGTGTGCCAGAAAGTGCTCATAGTATGTTTATTCTTTTTGAGACGCGTTTTTATATGTTTAGGGGGTGTGGCCGAAAAGACATTCGTGGGTCTATTGTGATACCTAGAGATTTTGCTGTGGTGACGAAGAGAATGAGTGAGTTGTCTATTTTTGGAGGTTGTAGGTTTGTGTCTGTTGTAGCCGAAAATCATGCAGTTGGATTCGAGTGGTGCGATGTGAAGGTTTAGCGTGGCAAGTTTGTTGTGGAGTTCTGTTAGTGCGTGTTGTAATACTGCTAGTGCGTGTGCTGGTGCTTCGGTAGATGTCCATAGTACTATATCGTCAGCGTAGATTGTAATTTTGTTTAAAACGTTGTCGGAGATGACTGAATTTAGAGCTAAAATGAAGAGTAGGGGACTGAGAACAGAGCCTTGCATTAATCCGGTTGTGGGGAATTTGGTGTCTGAAGTGTGGGGCCCAATTTTGGCTTCAAAAGATCTGTTGAGTAGATAGAAATGTAGGTAGTGTATCAGTCAGCCCTGTATGTCTAGATTGTGCTATGTTGATGGTGTCATAGGCTTGTGTTAAATCCAGGTTAAATCATAGGCTTGTTTTAAATCCACGCACACACGTGCGTGTGTGCGTGCGTATGTGCGTGCGTGTGTGCGTGCGTGTGTGCGTGCGTGTGTGCGTGCGTGTGTGCGTGCGTGCGTGCGTGCGTGTGTGTGTGTGTGTGTGTGTGTGTGTGTGTGTGTGCGTGTGCGCGCGCGCGCGCGCGGAGGTATCCACACGACGTCCGTCTTCATTTGTATGCATATGGATGAACGTGTGATGGTGGCGAACAGGGTTGGAAAAATATTAACGTGATCCCTATGCTGTGTATGTAGAGTGTCCTTCGTCGTATCACTATATATTTTAAGAGGTCCTATAGTTCACGAAGAGAAAACTTTGACGCCAGGACCGTGCATTCCTCAGCGCTTCGCGGTAACCAGACTCGGCCGGCCCAGCTCACACCCTCCCACCTCAACTCGACACCGCTCCCGAGCTAGACACCCCCGACCGCTGATTGGCCCATCCCATACACGCCCCACCACGCCACGTGTCCGTCCGTCCCGCGCCGGTCACGAGTCGCCGCACTGGATGACTCATCTGCCTAGTACCAGTGCCACCTCACATACATCCTGGGGCTAGTACCAGTGCCACCTCACATGCAATCTCACTAAAGGTCCAAAGGCTTATTGTTTTTGGATAAGTGAAGATTCAAACAGTTTTTAACTATAGAGGCATTCCATGGTAACTCAACAAGTGGGTGCCGTCCGATCATTTTTTTTTATTTTCTTGAAAAGTTGTGTACCTGGGCTTTCAAGGGCGAACAATTCATTTATGATGAAACAAAAATTCCCCCCAAAATATTTCCCATGATACAGACTTGGCAGAGTTGCCAAGGTCAGTGAGGATGCCTAACTTTGACGACCCATAACTCCGAGGCTAGGAGAGATATTTCAGTTAACTTTTTTTTGGTTGAATTGGGATGAATCAAGGAACAAGTTGGCTATCTTTGATTTTCGATTATCAATATATTAGGTCATGTGACATCGTGACCTATCTTGCGGCGTGACCTTGACCTTTTGGCTGCTGAAATTATGACTTTCGTCTGTTGACGATTTGAGCCCCATTCAGGCCATTTCAAATAAATAAATAAAAACGGGGGTTCGACCTGTAAAAAGTACTTTTGGGCATCGCAATGCTGACACAACACGTTGGTTGGACCCCTGTCCGTCGATAACTTCGCATCTATTTGGCGTACGGTTTCGAAATTGTCCAGAGTGGCTCCCGAAGACTAAACCTGCCGGTTGGTGCCTGTTGTACTGCCATCAGGTCATAAGGTGACATAGACATTAGGTGTTCAAGGTCATTGGATCTGCGGTCACGAGTTTATTTCTGGCTAAAACTGTATCCCTAAATGAGCTAAACAGCTGAGCTCAATGATATTGTGTTCGTCACATCGATACGGTTACAGTGATACGTGCGATGACCCCGATGGGTTAAGTTAGGTCACGTGACCTGAGGTCAGGTCACCGATAAAATTGCAGGTGCCTATTGACATATACATATACCTATCGATAGAAAAACACGACACCAGGACACCAACATATCACTTCAGCACTTTGACATGTTTGACGACCTTGTGTTCTTGTACTGATTGCATGATTATACGTAAGATTGCAGGTGTCTATTGACATATTCATATCGATAGAATACGACACTAACGCACGAACATATCACTTCAACACCTCGACATGGTTATCAGTCTTGTCTTCTGAGAGGACGTGGATACGCATTATTTTCTGACTCACAGGGCAGAACCTGTGGTGCTTTCTTGTTCCCTTGATCGTCACGTCTTTGGTGAAGCGGCCATTCAGCTCCTACTCAGCCTCCTGCACTTCCTCTTTTGTGACATAGAAAAACTTTATCTTTGTCACAACCTGCCCGGCAAGAAATCGTTACATATCCTCTGTTGATCTTTTACCGGGCGCCGCAGGCTCTCGAGGTACGTGGCGCGTTTATGGGCGCAAAATGACCCTAGTGTCGACGCGCCCCTAAGCTCCAATCCACCACTACGTGGCGCGTTTCGCGGTGCCGCCTATACCATCGCACGCTCCCTTCCCGTGGGACGTGGGGAAAAAGTGCCACTCACATGTCACACTGGGGAAGTCGATGTCATGATAGCACACATTCGCGAAGCTATACTTGTTTTTGTATTGCGCAGCGCACTCGTCCGTGAAGTAATGAATTTCCATGAGCCCGGGAACCTCTTCCTTTATTGCTGGTACCAGTTGGCGCAGGAAGGCGTGTACAGTGCTAGTTGTATGCTTTGTGGCGTCGGATATCACACAGAATCTCTGGTGTCGCTGCTCTCCGTCTTGGCGCCAGTACACCACGAACGGGTGCACGGTGCTCTGCGCTGTGTCCCAGTGAAAACCTTGGGCGGTATCCTGCACCACGAAGGAGAAGTTTTCGGCAAAGTCTCCTTGGACAACAACTTCGCTATCTTTAACGGTCTCCTTCAGATGCTTGAAGTGCGTTGACTGAGCCTTTGCCTCGAAGTGATGACTTGTCATCTTCACTATGGCGGAGCTCAGTCTCTCGATGCACTCGCCCTGGCTTGCGACGATTTCTTGGAGCGTGCAGCGGTCAGTGCTGTCTCATCGCTTGTAGTGGACCTTCTCGTCACTGTCAGCGTCGTCACTGTCTCGCTCTTCGACTAGTATATTCAACATGTTCATGACACCTTCCTCGCGGGGACGCTGATCACACTCACCCATCATGCAGTCACGATTTTCTGAATCACATACAGCAGTGTCGATGAGGTCTTCGCAGGAGACACCAGATATGTTCATAGCACCCAGGAGAAGTGCAGGGTTTTGATTGTACGTACGCACACATACTGCGTGCGTACCACTCGCGCCCGCCAGCACATAGTGTTTTGGACGGAGTGCAGCGAAGGACGAAAACCCGATGTCAGGGTTTTTCTCGTCGGATCGGTACAGGTGGTAGGCTTCCCGGAGGTTTCCAAGGATGAGCCTCTTCTGTACCTTCGTCTTTCCACTATTCGAATCCCGAGTTGTGTTGCAGTCTTTCTTCCCGGGACACATCCGGCTTACCTCGTCGCTCTCGTAGACCGACTGCACCACACTCCGTGGTTCAGGAAATAGTTTTACGGTTGACGTCACTACGTGCAGATGGTAAGACCATCGTTATGTGCTGGATTCCGAGCCACGTCAGTATTTCGAGGAATGAGGCCGCTGATGCGGCTGCAAAGCGAGCAGCACAGAAACCGTGTACACGGTATACGGCCATTCCTGCTAGAGATATATATCGAATCATTAACAATTGTTTTTTTTTTCGTGAGTAGCAGGTGCTTTGGGACGCGGTCGGTGAAAGCAAGCTGAGGAAAATTAAACTTAGCATCGGTCAGTGGTCCTCGTGCTCACGTAGGACTAGGCGAGACGAGGTGACGCTGCCGCTTACGCATTGGCCATACGTATGCAACTCACAGATATATTCTTTGTGGTGATGATATGCCCATGTGCCCCAGATGTCAGGGACGTCTTTCAGTGCGTCATATCTTAACCTCATGTCCTCAGCTTCCTCAGCTTTATGATGTTTACAAGCACTACTTTGGTCGATCGCAGGGACTATCAATTCGTGATGTTCTTGGGGATGACTCGGTCGCGATCAATTCTGGTAAATTGTTCCACTTTCTTTCGGAGGTAGACTTCAATTCTATATATTCTCCTGTCTAATCCCTTGTACGTGAGGAAGTTCGCACGGTACGATTGTTTAGGATTGACAGTTTAAATAGTTGAGTTATGGGCGCTGTATAACGACTGCAGTTGGTGCGCCTTGAAACCCAAAATAACTAACTAACTAAGAACAACTGCACCGTGCTGTTTACCTCGTCTGAGAGTCCCTGTCTGCCACGATACATTGTCGACACGTCTGGCAGGATTCCGTACTTCTTGAACTCTCGGCTCTTGGGTAACCTGGCCAGTTCACGTGACTCAACTTGACCTATCGGGGTCATGTCATGTGGCACTGTAACCGTCTCGACGTGATGAACACAATTGTGTTGAGTTCAGCTCTTTTACTCAATTAGGGCAAAGTTATAACCATAAACGTGCTCGTGACCTCAGATGACCTTGAACGCCCAATGTCATGTGATCTTGTGACCTGATGTCAGTGTAGCAGAAACCAACTGACAGGTTTCGTCATCAGGGGCCACTCTGGACCATTTCGACACCGTATGCCAACTAGATGCCAAGTTATTGGCGGGCAGGGGTCCCAAACAGCGTGCTGTGTCAACATTGCTAGCTCTCAAAGTGCTTTTTGCAGGTCGAGCCCCACGTTTTTTTTTTATTCATGTGTATGAAAAGGCATGAATGGGGCTCAAATGCTCATCACACGAAAGTTTTAAGTTCAGCATCCAAAGGGTCAAGGTCACGACGCAAAAACTAGGTCACGGAGTCGCGTGACCTAATAAATTGAAAATGGAAAATCCGAGATAGCCAACTTGTTCCTTGATTCATTCAAATTCAACAAAAAAAAACGTTCAATGAAATATATCTTAGCCTTGGAGTTATGGGTCGTCAAAGTTAGGCCTCCTAACTGACCTTGGGAAATTTCCGAAGACTATATCTTTGGAAATATTTTTTGGGAATTTTTGTTCACCATAAATGAATTGTTCGCCTTTGAAACCCCCGGTACACAACTTTTGAAGAAGCTGAAAAATGGTCGGACGGCAAATTGGAAAATTTAGGTTGAGTTACTGTGGAATGCCTCTATATTTAAAATATAATATAACATGCCAGACATGGTCAGGTGCAAGGGCGAGGTCGACATGGTGCGGAGATTAAATGCGTCAGGTATGATAATGCATTTGTTCAAGTATGAGAATGCATTTGATGAGGTGTGATAATGCGATTGGTCTCGGGTGAAAGGATAAGGTGCACCGAACGTGAGGATGTGGCCACCAGGTGTGTTGTGCTGTGGCGCCAGTGTCGCACCTGATCGGGGCCGTATTGAGCGGCAACACGTTTGCGCTGCACGGCCATGGTGCGGTTGTGCAGCCCGGATCGATAGCCAGAAAGCGCGCCGGTGCATTGTGTCTCTTGCCACACCGGGCCTATTTCTATGTTTGTGTCGGGGCCGGAACGCGGCTCAGATGTCCGCACGATGGGCCTTGAACTAGGTGGCGTTTGCGTGGACAAATTGCACCACGTGATGGGTGGGAGGCCAGCACTCGTCCGTCCACTTTGTGGATTCCGGTTGGGGGCCGGATTCCACCACGTGATTGATGGGAGGTCAGCGCCCGTCCGCTGACCTCACACAACTCATTACCGATTGCCCACTACACTGCACGCGCCATTGGTGTAATGCCGTAATTATGGTGTGACGCTAGCGCACTGTGCTGGAGAGTGGGGTTCATTGGCTGTTGTGTACCATTTTCTCCTAAACAAATATGCAAACAAATATATTACAACGTTGATGGCGTTGTCCAGCCCATCCATGCATGCATTCATGCTGCATATATGCGCTCAATCTTGACATTGCCCCCTTCATCGATGTGACGTGGCACTGTCTTGCATTGACTTGGTCATATCGCAAGCTGCGACCTGACTTTATCACCACCCTGGCGTAGTATTATCAGCGCCTTTACTTGGCCATATAGCAAGCTGTGACTTGACGTTATCATCACCCCTGACATATCACCGCCTTGACTTGGCCGTTTCACAAGCCTAGAGCTGACATTATCAGCCTTGACCTGACTGCACTACTTTCGATGTGACCCGATGCGACCTTGCCACCGGCAGCCGTAACAGAGATCCGATATTTCCGACACAAGAAGCTGTGCCACCTGTGGCACGCGGAAACAGACTCGTTCCAGCGGCTGCCGCCCGTCTTCCATGGATGGCCGCTCGACAAACTGCACGAGCAGCGCGCGCTGACGGCGAGCGAACAGGATGGAAGGTAGGTGACTAATCCCTCTCCTCCCCTCGCTTCCCACTCCTCGCCTCCCCTCCTTCCTCTCCACGCCTCCCCTCCTTCCCCTCCTTCCCCTCTACTCCCCCTGGCCGTACAGGTAACCGCCACCTTGAAACAGCAACAGCAGACTGGTTTTGCAGGTGGATTTTGTTGGTGATTCAGACACTCGTAATAGATCAAGTACATTTACTGTGGTAAATGCAATTATGATGGATTGGCGTCGTCATCGTAATCAGATGAAAACAATCTTTAAAAAATATTCATGTGTTTTATGGGATTCATGATGTGAAAAAGATAGTTCAAACAATTATCCCACAATTGGATGATACGAAAATTGTTCTCTTCCAGTCCAGCACTCAAACACAAACCAATCCCTGACTTCACGCCTTCTAGAAGGTGAGCATGTCTTGTACGTTTGTGTCAGTCTGTTTTCATCAAACGGAATTGACCTGTCGCTGTGCCCACAGACGGGCAATATTCGGCGACAACAACATCAACGTCCACCTGACGCCGCTGCTCAAGGTCCTCTTCCTCGAGGTCCTCACGCCGTTTTACGTGTTCCAAGTGTTCGCCTGCGCGCTCTGGTTCGCCGACGACTACGTCTACTACGCGTCGGCAATTGTGGTGGCGTCGCTGGCGTCGGTCGCCACCGCCATGTACCAGCACCGCAAGGTCGGTGAGCGCGGCCTTCGCGCGACAGGTTCGGCGTGGTGACGTCACGTCGAATGACCACCGCATGGTGACCGGCGGTGGTGCGGTGGCAGGTCAGGGACGGAATAGTCACAGGGACACAGTCGGCAGCGCAGAGCATCACGCCGATGCACGATGCTCAATTGACTGTCCGGGCCCGCAACAATTCGCTGTCCGGGTGCCGGACAGCCGTTGCCAAGAGCGCACTAAGTGTTCTAGGACGCGTGGTCGAGTCGTGTTTCAGCCGCTTGGAGACAGATTCGCTTGGCTTTGAAATATGACGTCACTGAACTGCAACCCTATTGGTATTGGGAAGTGGTATTTATCGGCGTATCGATTACACTTGTAGTTTGTGTGGGCAGCTCCTGCTGCCCCATTTCGCTTTGACCTATCGGTGTCAAGCATCGGCCAACCGCAGGGCACCGTTTGTCGCAGTGCACTAGCCCTTTGTATCTGGGAAAGGAAGCAGGAAAGGTAACCCCGAGGCAGTGTTGGATTTTCACTTCTCGGTCTTTGATTCGGAGTGTATAATTTTTTGGCTTGTCAAAGTATGGAGTGTATAATCTTGAAAAGCACTATGTAATAGAGTGTAGAATTTCCCAGTTTGCCAAATTATGGGGTGTATATTGAAGCACCAAGTAATGGAGTATACACATTTTATAAATAACGAAGTGTATGCATTTTGAAAAAATGCAGTGATGTTTCCTGGAATGAAGAATAGAAACTCGGGACCTCGGTAGCTTGGATGGTGGAGCGTCGGACTCGAATCTCGCGGCCGGCGGCATTTGCATAGTCCACCCACGACCAATCGGTGCATGTCTGGAATGTTTAGTTGAAGCAAGGAATGACTTGGAAGGATGAGAAGCGACTAGATGGGCGGGCAAATTGCCGCAGTAAAACCGACTATCGTCACGGACGAGCGGAAATTAGCGTCTCATTTCGCACCATGATTGCTATGATATCCAAAAAATGAAAATAAGTTAGAGGAAAGTACCAAGATAATTACAAGGGGCTTTTTCTCAATTAATAATAATCAGGATTATGGAAGAAATTAATCATTAGATCAGAATGAGGCTTATAAGATTGTAGAAGATTAGATCAACACAGGTAAATCTGAATTTGTCCGTGGTGGGAAACCTTTCGGTCGGAGTGGCATGAACACAACTATTCCCGCTTGTTGATGAAATGCGGAAACAATATAAATAATGGAATCGAAAGAAGTTGAAATTTCTGGTTCTATGGAGCTTCAATTTGGAGCAAAGTGTTGGCAGGTTTTAAGAACGTTTTGATACCATTCATACAATTTTCATGGGGAAAATCCTTCCGATATATTTTATGTATATCGCTCCTGACTGCTTAAGAATATAAATATGAACCGTTTTATCCATCCCATTTGATGCAGAACATATTCTCCAAGGAAGCAAAAAGAAATACATTATCCATGGCTTTTCGTGGCAATGGTTTAAATATGCTCCGGCCGGAGTGGGAATTGGAGAGCGGTGAATCCATTGAATCCAAGAACAGACCTTCATACGCGGTCGGGCTGGTAAAGTTGAATTCCTTTATTTGGTTACCGGAGCGTAATAATTTTTTTTTCATTGAAGGAAGGATTTTCTTTCAAGCTCTTCGCTGCTATCCGGATGGAATTCACTGGGTGTTTGGCTCGAGGTATGCAAATTGGTATTACCTGACTAGGTAGGTACCTATTTAGCTGCTTACATATATCAAATATTCTCACGGTTATTCGAGTTATTTATTTGGATAAGCCGAAGCTGTAAGCTTATGTTGTGTGACGGGATATCTTCAGATAATACAAGGAGCAGGACATGATAATATTAATTGCTGCGATGTTTTGCCGACAAGCGTAGTAATGAACAACACTGATTGTTTTGCTTTTGTCTGGAAAATCCTGTTTTCACTTACCACATTTTGATTCGTGAATGTTTTTCTTTCACAATGGGGGCTGGGCCTCTTCAGTGCACATTGACTTTGCAGATATAGATATGCATGCATTCAAGCATTATTTGTGCATTCATGAAATGTTCAGGGAATTGTTAGGTGCATCCTGCCCCCATTCTCCATTTAATACCTACCACTATACTTTTAACTTTTCCGGTCTCTCTGACTTTCTCCACAGACAAATTTGCAGTTTAAGGTGATTTGACTTCTTGAAATTTATTTTTTATGCAATGATTATGAATGTGTTCATGAAGTAGGTACCTACATGATGTGACCGCACGTTTTTTTGGCAAGTGCAGTTAGGTAGCAAAATGATACCCAAAAAGTGGCCTGGAGTTGGTTGGGAAATATAGCATGAAAGGTAGTGTTTAAAATGAAGAAAAAAGATGCAGCCTAACTGGATGCAACAAGGAACTTTTTAATGGGAGATTTCGAAACAATTATTATCCTTAAAAATTCAAGCAAAACAACCTGTTCTAATCTAACTTCTAGACATCCTGACAGATCCCAAAAGACATTTTATAATTGTCTAACTTACAAAAACCTTAATCTAAGATAACTTAGCCAAATCTAATACCTATGTATGCTTCATGGAGGTAACATGTGTGTAAAACTTGTATGGAAAAGTAATAATGCCTATAAAAAAATCCCATGCCATGGCAAAACATGGCTCCTATCCACCAGTATTTTGGAGATTTGGGGGAAGTGCTACCATTTGTGGTTTACCAGTGGTGTGGATGCCATTCTAGCTCTTGGTGTTCATCCATACAATCTTCTGGGCTCATCTTGACTCCGTTCTGAGGTTTTTCCACAAATGGAGAACATACACATGAAGGCATTGGTGGCTGTTTATTAATTCGCCTGCACTTCACCAGACAATGACACATGCACAAATGGAATGTCATGGAATGATATGGAAGATGGAATGTTATGAAATATGGAATGGTCAGTGGCATTAAGATCATATTCAGACTGCACTGATCCATATTTTGTCATCTGTTGACATCTGTTGTACTTGTGTATGCTAGCAAGTTGATATTCTTCCAATCTGGCTGGCATCTCATTTTCGGCTCCACTCCTGCCTCCTCTTGGAATGTGCCTACAGATGACCTGAAGTAACAAATGTGCATCATCCTCAATTATTCTGGAAAGTGTATGCTGTAGGGAACCCAGTATGACTGAATCTTCCTCTCCATCCCCTATTGTATAATGATACCTAGCTGTCTTGCTAGTTAAGCATGTCTTCATCCAGCAGTGCAAGGAGTGTTTTTTTCTGGAGTGTATAATTCGTTGGATGGCAAAAGTTCCAAAAAAGGCCACTTTTCCAACGCTGCCCCGAAGTTCCCAAAGCATCCCGTGCCTTCAAGTCGAGCCTAGCCGAAGGGAATCATTACGACACACACGCTTAGGCATCACCAATCGTTTCCTAGCATTTAGTACATGGCCGTCCAGAGTTGTTTTACGTTGTTTTGGGGTGGGTCGTTGCCCTCTCAATGGTGGAATTTCCGCCACACAATGTCTGCCGGATTTAGCATGGAGTCCTATTCTGCCTACAATGTTGGGTAGACACGGCAAAAATTGCCCCACCCCCCTGCTTTCACGGTCGATTGCGAAAACGGCGCCAGTGGGACGGTTGATCCGGGGACGAGTTGTCTGTGGATAAGCTGCTCGTCTCAATCGAAAAGTTGTGGGTTCGAGTCTCACCTCCCGCTACTCTTCGCTCGCGACCAATCGGCGTGAGAGATTGGCGACGCTACATGACTCAACGGTCGATGTGTCGTAAAACCAATAACCAAACCAAACCAGTTGGACAGTTGCCTTGCTGCGTCAGTTATCTGCGCGCAGCCAACGCCTGTCGCATACATGGCCAGCTGGACCGCCGCTTCCCTCAGTCAGTTTTCCATACATGCGCGCCGGATTTGTGCCTATTGGCAGCTGCAGAAGAGCTCAAGCAGCACAGTCTCAATGCCTCTGCGGTCGAACCTCACCCGACGCGTACACCTGGGGGCAGGGCCTCGCCCCACGCGTAAACCTGGGGGGCGGGCCTCATCCGACCACAGAGCGGCCGCCGTGGCGGCAGACTCGTGGTAGCTTAGTCGGTAGAACGTTTGGCTCTTCATCGTAAGATCGTGGGTTTGAATCCCACGACCGGCGGGATTATCGAGTCCACCCGCAACACATCAGTATGATAGATTGACGATGCATTTAATTTGGTTTTGGTCCTGAAATATTATGGTGTTTATGTGCTTGTTGTATACCTGTTATGCTGAAAAAATACCGGAAGGTAGTTTTAATTGTATGCAATATTTATGTTTCTATTCTTGGGATCCGTCTCGCCCGCAGTGGGGCCGGCCTCGTTACACGGCTGGCTAGGGAAATGGCGCTCCCTCGGGTCACCACAGCCACCTCTCTTCCTTCCGTCCATACGCTCCTATTCCCATTCCCATATCATCCCAACATCCATGTCCTTCATCTGGCCCTGCAACACCAACTATCCCTACTATGAGCCGGCAGGGCAACTTCCCCGGCCCTGCCCACCAGCTCAGTTTTATCGGGGTAGCCGCGCCCTCTCGGCCCGTCCCCCGGGGTTGACGGAGTCCTGGAGGTTGAGGTCCCCCGTCGCACGGTGCTAGTTGTGACGGGGGACCAACACACCTCTTTGGTCCCGATATCCCGGAGGGGCGGGCGGGCCCGTGGGACCTCACTCGGGCCAAGTGGCTAGTCGCCTCGGGCCGGGGACCTGAGATTCTTCCCAGTGTCTGCCGGCCCGGCCGGCTGGGGTCAAGGGGTGGGCGGTGCTGGATCCCGGTCGGGGTGGTGAGTCTCTCTCTCCCGGCCGGGCGAATGCGCCGCCTGCCCCGTATAGCTCCTCGGGCGCCTGGCGACCTCCTGTACGCGGGACCCAGGCGTCCCCCCAGTAGGGCCCCTAAGGGGTGGGGCGCCCGAGGGGCTGAAACCAATATTCGCTGCATGGCATCAACCAACACAAAAAACTCTCCTGGTCCCTCTCGTAGGGGCCAGATCACTGATCCAACGCCTGCAGAGGCATACCGCCCTGCACGTCTATCTCCCCCTCGCGGTGCGACTACCACTGTTTCCCATAGCGGGAATGTAGTGCGGAGCATGACACCTTTGACCTCGCCACGAATACTAATTCTGAAATCGAGTGACCCAGGAAGAAGTCTGTCTGCTCTTTCGCCGTTTGAGCGGAAGCGTGGGTGTGATAAATTTGGAGACGTTGCCAGATGCGAAACGTTACGGGATGGAGGAATAGAGGTGGAATTTCGGAGCATTGATGACGCGAGGAAAACGCTAGAGGCAACAGAATTTACTTACTATGTGAGAGACCAAGGCAGGATGAGGGATGTAACTATACCTATTTCAGTCCAACCACATAAGACAAAGAATCACTCTAAGGGTGTGATAAATTGTTTTGATTTGAGGGATGTATCGGACTCTGACATTGTCGACGGCCTGGCGGAATTTGGTGTCATTGAAGCGCGGAGGATCAAGGTGAAGCGAGGAAATGAACTGCAGGCGACGAACAACATCGTCTTGACTTTTAATTCTACAGACCTCCCCTCAGCAATCCACGTAGGCTATATCAAGGTGAAGGTGCGTGTTTTCATTCCAAACCCCATGCGTTGTTTCCGCTGTCAAAGATACGGCCATACTACCCAGTATTGTCGTGGTCGTCCGTCCTGTGGTAGGTGTGGCATGACAGAACACACAAGCGAAAAATGCGAAACTGAAAACGTGTGGTGCGTCAATTGCGGCCAGGGACAGGTACCGCACACGGCCTTTGACAGGGCCTGTGCAGTAAATCTGAAGGAGAGGGAAATACTTGCCTTAAAATGTACACGAAATATATCTTTTCAGCAGGCGAGAGAAATCTACGCGGATACCCACCCCAGCGTGTCGTACGCAAGTAAGGTAAAAAACGCACAGCATGTCTCCACTCGCCAAGAGCCTACCAGTGCCTCTCAGTTTCTCTCCCAACTTAGTAATTTGCTACGTTCGTTTGGACTCACCTGCACCTCGTTGCCGGAGCGAGACCTGAATTATCGGACTGAAGCCCTTTCTACCACCTCTCTGTCAAAACCACCCCCACTCCCTGCCACCCTACGGAGTTCAATATCTGCACCGACGTTACCCGCCGCTAATACCGGGAGGTCATCGCCACTCCCAAATGTAAACCTCCAGAGGCAGGAAAATGAAAAACGCGCTCGCGATGCGAAACGAGCACGACTAGTTGAAATGGAGAGGGTACGTGCGTCAGCCCGCCAAGTAGCGGGCAAGCCTGCCGTTCCCAGACCAGCCACCCTTTCGCCGCGGAGGTGCCTGGAGACTCCGTCTGCCCCTTCAGCTGTGGGGAATAGCCCCACTAAAATGCGCCCTCCCCCTCCTCCCCGGGCGAACCCTCCCCCTCCTCCCCAGGTGAACCCTCTCCACACTCCTCCCTCGCCTCGCCGGCGAGTGGAGGCCCCGTCCCGCTCCCCGTCCGAGACCGGCTCTTCCCATGCGCCGATACCCCGAGCGGACTCGCGCGCCGAGAAACGTGTGTTGCCCTGGGCAGGATCATCCCCGGAGGGTGGGTCGCAGAGGTCGCGGCCCCGGACATCCTCCCTGGGGGTTGATCCCGGGAAGCGCGCCCGGCCTCCGAAGGCTGGAGTCGACAGCCAGTGTTAGCTGAACACTAGTCGACGACTTTGTAAATTTAAACTGTTTTACTACCCTTAACTAGCATTTTAATGCATGCAATTTTACAATGGAACTGCAGAGGGGTTCGTGCAAACATGGCTGACCTGGAGACAGTTTTGAACCAGTACTACCCGATGGTTGTTTGTCTCCAAGAGACAAAGCTACCACCATATTCTTCTTTCCACCTAAAAAATTATTCGGTTATTACAAAAAATAGGACATCCGAGACAATTGCACACGGAGGTGTGCTTATAGCGGTGCACCATAACATTCCTTACCAGGAGGTAACGCTCGATTCCTCTCTCCAAGCAGTCGCTGCAACAGTCAGCTTCCGCCGGCACAAGATCACAATATGCTCCATCTATCTTCCTCCTGGACAGCTACTGCCGTTGGTTGAGCTCAGACGCCTGGTGTCCCAACTGGTCCAGCCTGTTCTGCTTCTTGGGGACTTCAATGCTCACCACATCGCATGGGGATGCGCATCCATAAATTATCGCGGCCGAGCTGTGGAGAATTTTATTCTGGACGAAGCCCTCTGCCTCTTAAACACCGGTGCCGCTACCCACTTCACGCTTCCATCTGGTTTTACTTCCGCGATCGATCTGAGTCTTGCGAGCCCTTCTCTGGCGTGTTATATGACCTGGTCGGTTTCTGATGATGCACTTGGTAGCGACCATTTTCCCGTTTTTATTCACTACAATGACAGCGTGACGCTTGGCTGCAGGCCTCAACGGTGGAATTTGCGAAAGGCGGACTGGGGGAAATTTGAGCGCACTATGGAATCCTGCCTATCAATTAACGCCGATGTAAGTGCACCTTCGGTGGAACAATTTACTTCTATGCTCCTGCACTCGGCCAACTCTTCCATTCCACGAACTTCTGGTGTCCCACGTCGCACTCCCGTTCCGTGGTGGTCAAGAGAATGCTGTGACGCCATACGAGCACGTAAGCGAGCTTTTAAGAAATTCAACAACAATAGCAATCAAGTAAACTTAAATGATTTTCAAAGGGCACGAGCCTTAGCGCGCCGTACTATACGAGCAGCAAAGAGGAAGTCGTGGAGGGAGTACGTATCCACCATTAACCGATTTACCCCAACGACCCAGGTATGGTCTCGTATAAAACGTATTGCTGGCCAACATAACGCGGTCCGTCTCCCCGTACTACACATATCCGGTGTTGACGTGACCCATCCCGCTGACGTCGCTGTGGAAATAGGCCGAGCTCTAGCAGCGCGCAGTGGAGATGGAAACTACTGCCAACAATTTATACGCCAGAAAGTCAAAGTGGAATCAAAGCCAATTGACTTCTCGACACCAGACCATTTATGTTATAACGAGCCATTCAGTATTTGTGAGTTGCGTTCGGCGATCAGAGCCCTAAAGAGTGTTGCAGAGGGACCTGATGGAATACACAATGATATGTTCAAACACATGCCTGTACGTGTTCTTGAAGCACTTTTGGCTACACTGAACACAATATGGCAGGGAGGATACTTTCCGGACTCTTGGCGGGACGCCATTGTGGTCCCTATACTCAAACCAAGAAAGAGCGGTTTAGACCCATTGCATTACCGACCGATTGCTTTGACCTCATGTCTCTGTAAGCTTCTAGAGAAAATGGTGAATGTTCGACTCACCTGGTTTCTGGAAGATCAAGATTTTTTCACCAACGCACAATGTGGTTTTAGGAAGCACCGTTGCACATCTGATCATCTTGTAACACTTGACACGGCCATTCGCATCGCTTTTAAGCGCAGACAACATTTTGGGGCTATTTTCTTTGATATAGAAGCAGCCTATGATTCCACTTGGCGATACGGAATCTTGCTGAAGGTTAAGAAATGTGGAATCCGCGGGAATCTGGGAAATTTTATCCAACAGTTTCTCAAAAATCGCTTCTTCCGCGTCCGAGTGGGACACGAGCTTTCCGAGCGATTCTGCCAAGTAAATGGGGTTCCGCAGGGCAGCGTTTTAAGCGTTGCACTGTTTGCCATTACCGTAAATGACATTGGAGATCAACTGCCGCAAAGCATCGGACGTTCGCTATTCGTCGATGACTTCGCGATATGGTCCTCTGGCTCCAATACACCATCGCTAACAAGGCGTTTGCAGCTCGCGGTAAACCACCTCCAAAGATGGTGTACAGCTAATGGGCTCCGCTTTTCAACAAGCAAAACGGTTGCTACGCACTTTTGCCGCAGGCGATGCTCTCAAACTTTAAACACGGAGTTGTACGGCAAGCCTATACCTCTTCACCCAATCGCGAAGTTCCTTGGGATGCAGTTCGATAGCCGGTTAACGTACAAGCAACATTTCAAAACATTGAGAGATAAATGTTTTAAGTCATTGAACCTGTTGAAGTGTATATCACGAACCTCGTATGGTTCCGATAGAAAGACATTGCTTATGCTTTATCGGTCACTCATCCGATCTAAGTTGGACTACGCATGTCATGTGTATGATGGTGCCTCTAAAAGCAGTAAGCGTACTCTCGATGCAGTGCAACATGCGGCTCTACGGACCGCCACCGGGGCGTTTAGAACGACGCCGGTTGTCAGCCTACTCGCGGAGTCGAACGAGCCTCCATTGGCGTTGAGACGTGAAATGCTTGGCTTACGGTATGCATGCAGATTACGACAGTTCCCCACACACCCCACGTACAATGCAGTGTTCTCGCGACAAACCTTGGCACTTTTTCGCAGTGGCAGGAACCAGACAACTTTGCCGTTCTGTGTCAGAATTCGTGCTCTCTTCGAGGAAAGTGGTGTAAGAGTCCGTCGAGTGTTGCGTATGCGGAAACCGGCCGTGCCGCCCTGGAATCTGGTCTCCCCTGTAGTCGACCTATCGCTCACAGCGATGCAGAAAGATAATGTAACATCTGAGCTCTTCCGCATGCAAACACTGGAGCACTTAGATACATATCATGGATATACACAAATATTCACTGATGGATCCAAGAACAGCACCGGAGCGGGATGTGCTTTCGTGTGTGGTACTTCTGCTCGATGTTTTACCCTGCCGGCACATGCTTCGGTGTATACCTGCGAGGTAATCGCAATTATTAAAGCGCTTTCCTTCATCGAGGTGTCAGAAGATGTTTCATATGTCGTACTGTCTGACTCTCT
Organism: Imbricaverruca yamaguchii; assembly: GCA_034440575.1. NCBI lineage: Eukaryota > Metazoa > Arthropoda > Thecostraca > Neoverrucidae > Imbricaverruca > Imbricaverruca yamaguchii. The sequence goes on along the minus strand of JAOTOL010001426.1, from coordinate 850,983 downwards.
CAGTAGCCTTTTGGCACTTACCACATTTTACCCTGCCGACACTCTACTGATTGACATTCTGACACGTCTCACTACTCTGGAACGAGACGGAAAGAGCGTCCGTTTGTGCTGGGTTCCGAGCCATATCGGAATTTGTGGAAATGAGCGAGCCGATTCCGCTGCGAAGTGGGCCGCTCAGAGGCCCCCAACGCGTGTTCTTCCACTTCCCGCCAGGGATCACATCTCTGTCATAACAGCACATATGAATGCTAAGTGGCAGGGGAGTTGGCACGCACAGTTGAACAATAAGTTGCGTTCCATAAAACCACAGCTGGGAGACTGGTCATCATGCTATCTCAGATCCAGGAATGATGAAGTGACTCTATGTAGATTACGAACTGGCCACACACACGCTACTCACCAATACCTCCTTTGCGGGAAAGAGAGGCCAAAGTGCCCTCGCTGTCTGGAAGCTCTCACGGTGCGACACGTGCTCTTTTCGTGCAAACACTTCTCAAGGGAGCGAAGGTTATTTTTCGGAAATGATGTCAGATATTTAACATATCGCGAGATTCTAGCAGATGACTCTGAAGTGATTCATTCTGGCAATATATTCAGATACCTACGGGCGATACGATTTCAGTCGATATACTCACCTTAGTAACACAGTAGGACTCTAACATTATAAATCACCGTTATGGGCGCTAAATGATCGCATTTTATGGTCGAAGCGCCCCAAAACCCAAATAACTAACTAATTTTTCCTCCTTTTTTTATAATAAAAAAATTGAGGTTTTTATTCTTCCCCCTCCCAAAAAACCAATTTTTTTTTTTTTTTTTTTTTTTTTTTTTTTTTTTTTTTTTTTTTTTGGTTTTTTTTTTTTGGGGTTGGTTTTTTTTTTCCCTCCTTTTTTCTTTTTTTTTTTTTTTTTTTTTTTGGGGGGGGGGGGGGGGGTGGGGGTTTTTTTTTTTTGTTTTTTTTTTTTTCCTTTTTGCCCCGTCCCCGGGGGGGTTTTTTTTTTTTATTATTATTTTTTTTTTTTATTTATTTGAAAGAGGCGACCCCCCCCCCCCCCCTGTTTGGGGTGGGGGGGGGGGGGGGGGGGGGGGGGGGGGGGGAGGGGGGGGGTTTGTTCCCTTTTTTTTTTTTTTTTAATTTGGGGAAAGGGGTGTTGTTTTTGGTGTTTTTTTGGGGGTTTTGTTTTTTTTTTTTTTTTTTTTCCTTTTCCCTTTCGGTTTTTGTAATTTGAATATTTTTTTTTTTTTTTTTTTTCTACGGACAACAAAAGGGGCCCCCCCGGTTTTTTTTTTTTTTTTAAATTTTTTTATATTTTTTCCCCCGGGGGTTTTTAATTTTTTTCCCCTTCTGGAGAAAACTACACGGCTATACGTATTTTGGATAGCAAGCGCCCGGGACGTCCGCGCATTTCATATATCTCACTCTGTTGGCCTCCGTTCTTTCACCTGTACATGTATGGTGTATGAGTAATTTCACAGTGAAAGCATGCTATCCACCGCTCCCTAAAACCGAATCGGTAATGCTATGCACACAATGGTGATATAGATAGTGCTGCTAAGAACGCATGCTAGCAGCATTGTTTTTTTTTCTTCTCGAATTATACTCTGCTACTTCAGACCGGATTGGTAATGATGTGGGTAATACTGTCCAGGTGGTGGCCACCGACTGTCTGGTGCCCGGGGACGTGATGGTAGTGCCGGCTCGTCACGCCACCATGTGCTGTGACGCCGTCCTGCTCACCGGAAATGTCATCGTCAATGAGAGCATGCTCACCGGTGAGAGGCAGGCCAGATCCACGCCCAACGCGAGAAACATGCCTAAGGTAAGGGATCCGTATTGAGTTATATAGGTCCTTAAGCCCTAGTCAGTAGCCAGAGATATACTTTAAAATTGACTGGCAGACACCACACATTAGCACAAAATGGCGTCAGTAATCGAGGCGCCCTAAAACCAAGATAACTAACCAACAGACACCACACATCCACCTGAAAGTCACCGGCATGTACTCTGATTTCCCTTCACCCCGAACTTATATCATCGAGTCTTGTGACGGTAGCTGTTTCAGGATGCCATTCATCTACCAGGTCACGCAGTGTGTTTGTGAAAGGTTTGGAAGCCGTGACCCGATCCGATCTGACGGACCTGGCCCGACCTGCATTGACCTGGTCAGACGTGTGACGTGCGGCCTGACCGGCAGGTGAGAGCGTGCCCATCACCAAGGTGCCGCTGCCCAGTCGCGCAGACCAGCGGTACAGCCCGCAGACACACGCTCGGCACACGCTGTTCTCGGGCACCCGCGTGCTGCAGACGCGCTACTACCGGAACGAGCGGGTCAGTGTGCTCCGCGTTGGTGCATTGTGTCAATGTTGGCTGCCAGTCAGTGTTGGATTTTCACTTCTCGGTCTTGTATTCGGAGTGTATAATTTTTGGGTTCGCCAAAATATGAAGTGTGTAATCTTGAGAAGCAGTATGGAATTGACTGTATAATTTTCCGGTTTGTCAAATTGTGGGGTGTATATTGAAGCATCAAGTACTTGAGTGTATACATTTTATAAATAACGAAGTGTATACATTTCGCAAAAATCCAATGATGTTTCCTGGAATGAAGAATATAAAACCGGGGGCCTCGGTAGCTCAGTTGGTGGAGCGTCGGACTCGGTGTCTGGTTGGTGTGATGGGTTGTCAACGCTATATGCCTTGCGGTTGAATGAGTCGTAAAATAACCCGAGATTCTTTTTCTTCAAGAATATAACGACCTCAAATAATTTGTTCGGTTCCTATCTTAGCGTCTCAAAGACAACCAGATGAGAGCCACCACACACCGTCATCTGAAGTCATCCACGTCACGTGGATGACTTCTAAACCAACTTCCTGAGCAATGGTAGAGAAACTGATTACAAAAGTATACTTAATCGATGTCAACCAAGTTTATATATCCATACCTGTCACTCATGACATGCTCACACCGCACAACAAATGCATATTCACAGCACACCCCACGAGTATGACGTTCGTGCACAGACTGATATGTTACTTGTCGACTATTGGGATATAAGTTTCAGAATATAAAATGGTTTTGGGAAACTTATACTCGAACAATCTGTCTAAAATCTTTTTGTCTCACCACCATGAAACTTTTTGTTTTAAATGAAAGCTCATAATTTATTCAAATCAATTCTTATTAATATTTAAAGTTTTTCCATGCACTTCTTTAGGTCATGTCTGGAATGTTTAGTTGAAGCAAGCATCGACTTGGAAGGATCAAAAGCGACTAGAAGTGTGAGCAAATTGACGCTGTAAAACCGACTAGCGTCACGGACTGAGCGGAAATTAGCGTTTCATTTCGCACATGCTCAACATAACACAATGATTGCTATAAAAAAAAATAAGTTAGGGGAAACCGCCAACATAATTACGTGGATTTTTTTTCTCAATTAGTCATCAGGATTATGGGAAGAAATTAATAATCGGATCAGAATAAGGCTTAGAAGATTGTCAGTGTATTAGAACAATGCACGTAAATCTGAATTTGTCCGGAGTGGGAAAACCTCGCGGTCGGAGTTGCAATAACACAACTATTCCCGCTTGTTCATGAAATTCGGAAGCAATAAAAGTGATGAAATTGAAATCAAAAGAAAGTGGAATTTCTGGTTCTATGTAGCTTCATTTTGGTGCAAAGGCTTAGCAGGTTTTAAGAACGTTTTGGTACCATTCAGGCAATTTTCATGGAGAAAATCCATCCGATATATTTGATGTATATCGCTTCTGACTGCTTCAGAATATAAATATGAACGGTTGTATCCATGCCATTTAATGCAGAACATATCAACGAAATGCAAAAACGAAATGGCATTATCCATGGCTTTTCTTGGCAATGGTTTGAATAGCTCCGGCCGGAGTGGGAACTAGAGAGCGGTGAATCCATGGAATCCAAGAACGGGCCTTCGTACGCGGTCGAACTGGTAAAGGTGAATTCCTTTATTTGGTTAGTACAGCGTAGAGTTTTTTATTCATAGAACGAAGGATTTTCGTGGAAGCTCTTCGCTGCTATCCGGGTGGAATTGGTTGCATATTCGGCTCGAGGTCTAGGGTTGGTATTACCTGGCTAAGTACCTACATACCTATATCAAATATCTTCATGGTTATTCGAGTTATTGATTTGGATAAATCAAAGCCATAAGCATATGTTGTGTGACAGGACATATTCGGATAATGCAAGGAGCAGGAAGTGAGACTATTAATTGCTGCGATGTATTGCCGACCAGCGTAGGAATGAACAAAACTGATTGTTTTGCTTTTGTCTGGGAGATCCTGTTTTCCCTTACCAATGTTTTGAAGGGTGATTTTTTTTCCTTTAAAAAAACGATGGCTGGGCGTCTTCAGTGCACATAGTCTTTGGATGTAATATACATATGCATGCATTCAAGCATTATTTGCGCACTCATGATGTGTTCAGGTGCATCCTGTCATCCTGTCATCATGTCTAGGTGCATCCTGTCCCCATCCACCATTGAATACCATTATACTTTCAACTTTTCTGGTTGGTCGATGCGCCCTAAAACCACAATCACTCACTCACTCAACTTTTCTGGTCCCTCTGGCTTACTGAAAGGGCACATTTGCAGGTTAAGGTGATTTGATTTATCGGAATTTATTTTTGTTTAATGCAATGCTTATGAATGCACATGTTCATAATGCACCTACATGATGTGACCACACATTTTTAGGCAAGTACAGTTGGGTAGCAAAATGACACCCAAAAAGTAGCTTGGAGTCGATTGGGAAATATAGCATGAAACGTAGTGTTTAAAATGAAGAAAAAAAGATGCAGCGTAACTGGGTGCAAGCAAGGAATGTTTTAATGGAAGATTTCTAAACAATTTTTTATCCTTAAAGATTCAAACAAAACAACCTGTTCTAATCTAACTTCTAGAAACCCTGAAAGATCCCAAAAGTCATTTGATAATTGTCTAAGTTACAAAAACCTTAATCTAAGATAACTTAGCCAAATCTAATACCATTATATGCTTCATGGAGGTAAAATGGGTGCATACCTTGTCTTGTGGACAAGTAATAATGGCCATGGAAATTCCTATGCCATGGCAAAACATGGCTCATATCCATCAGTATTTTTAGGATTTGGGGGAAATGCTGCCTTTTGTGGCTTACCAGTTGTGTGAATGCCACTCTGGCTCTCAGTGTTCAGCCATACGAGGGGCGTTCAAAAAGTTCGCGGCCCGACCATGAAGGAGCAGAGATACGAGATTGACTTCATAGACCAAAAATGTTTATTTCTCCACATAATCACCGTTCAGACGCACACATTTCTCACAGCGCTTCGCCAGAACCTTCAGGCCCTCTTTGAAGAAATGGGTTTCGAACCCGTCCAGCACGTTCAGGACAGCTGCCATCGTTTCCTCGTTGTCGGCGAAGACGCGACCGCGGAGCTGTTTCTTCATGTTGGGGAAGAGGTGGTAGTCGGAGGGTGCAAGGTCCGGAGAATAGGGCGGGTGCGGCAACAACTCGAAGCCGCAGTTCACCGCTTTGTTGATCGCTACCCTGCTCTTGTGCGCCGGTGCGTTGTCCTGGAGCAGGCGCACACCTTTTGATATCTTTCCACGTCTCTTATCGATGATTGCCGGTCGCAGCTGTTCCAGAAGGGAGGCGTAGTATTCGCCATTAATGGTGCGCCCCTGCTCCAGGAAGTCGACGAGCAGAACTCCGTCAGCATCCCAGAACACCGTCACCATCACCTTGCCGGCTAACTTCACAACTCTGCACTTCTTTGGTGGCGGTGACGCAGGGTGCTTCCACTGGCGCGACTCGGCCTTGCTCTCAGGGTCGAAGTGTGGCACCCACGTCTCGTCCTGGGTCACAAGTCGTGTCAGGAAATCTTCTGGATCCTCGTTAAAGAGGTCCAAAACTTCGCGTGACGTCTCCTTGCGAACTTGTTTTTGCTCGGGAGTCAGCAAACGAGGGACCCATCTTGCAGAGACTTTGAACATGTTGAGATGCTCATGGAGAATGGTTTCGACGGATCCGACAGACATCTGTGTTTCTGCTGCGATGTTTCGGACCGACACACGTCTGTCATTCATCACCAGATTCTCCACAGCTTCCACATTTTCTTCAGTCACTGCTGTTGATGGACGACCACTGCGGGGATCATCTTCAATGCTATGTCGACCAGCTTTGAAGAGAGCTGCCCACTTTTTGACGCTGCTGTAGGAGAGAGAATCTTACCCCAGTGTTGCCACCAACTCTTCATGCAATACCATGAATCGAATCACTGCTCTCTGCTGGACGTCGTTCATCTTCGACAAGAATAGCAAACTATGTTACAACAACTAACAGCCTGAAACAAGCACAGGACCGATTGGTTAGTAGTTGCGTCAGTGGACATCCCAATAACACACCATTGGTCACACCGCGTTGCATGGCGAAATTCCAGCTCCTTCATGGTCGGGCCGCGAACTTTTTGAACACCCCTCGTACATTCTTCTGGGCACATTTGGACACTGTTCTAAGGTTTTTCCACAAATGAAGAACATACATATAAAGGCATGGGCGGCTGTTTATTAGTTCACCTGCATTGCATCAGACAATCACGCATCATGCGCAAATGGAATGCTATGGAATGTTATGGAACATGGAATGTTATGGAGCATGGAATGTTCAGTGGCATTAAGGCCATATGCAGACTAGTGATCCATATTTTGGGATCTGTTGACATCTGTTGCACTTTTGTATGCTAGCAAGCTGATATTCTTCCAATCTGGCTGGCAACTCATTTTCGGCTCCATTCCTGCCTCATCTTGGAATGTTCCTGCAGGTGACCTGAAATAACAAATGTATATTATCCTCAATCATATTTGAAAGTTTATGTGGTAGGGGACCCAGTATAACTGAACAGCATAATGATTACTAGGACTGGAAGGGGATCCTATTATTAGCTATAGATCACCAAATGTTATAGGCTCCAAAGTATGCTGCTTCCTCTCCATCCAACTTATCATTATTGTATCTATTGTATAATGACATCTAGCTGTTTATTGCTAGTTAAGCATGTCTTCATCGAGCAATGCAAGGAGTGTATTTTTAGGAGTGTATGATACTTTGGATGGCAAAAGTTCCAAAAGGGGGCCACTTCCAACGCTGCTGCCAGTGCAATGGATCACTGCTGGGTAGTGGGTTAGTTGGGTCAACCTGAAGTGAGTGGACGTCAGCAGGCAGTAGCCGGAGCAGGAGACAATTTGCTGGGAAACAGACGTCCTGCTGGAAGCGCTTATTGAAGTGGGATGTGCTGATGAAGGGTAGTTTCGCCTCTCAATGAAGTATCACTCGTAGGAATAGGGCAACGAGCTTCGTTTAAGAGTGAAATATGAAATTGGTTGATGTATGGTTCTTGGTTGATGTGTGGAAGTGGTTCTTCTGGTCGTTACCCCGGCTTATGCATCAGTACTGCACTCGGTGAGCTATATTGGTGGCCAGTGCTGGCGATCCGCTCGGCTATGAACGCGTGAACACTCACGAACGTGTCGGTGGCCCGTGCTCAGGTGCTGGCACTAGTGACCCGAACCGGCTTCATGACCTCAAAAGGAGACCTGGTGCGCTCCATCCTGTACCCACCGCCGGTCGACTTCGAGCTGGAACGAGACACCCACCTGTTCATTGGCGTGCTCTTCGTGGTCGCCGTCGCCGGCGTCATATACTCCAGCTACACCAAGGTATGCGGTCACAATATACTCCAGATGCACCAAGGTATGCGGTCACGATATACTCCAGCTACACCAAGGTATGCGGTCACGTTGAGGGGGGGGGGGGTCAGGAGTCAGCTGGTGCAGACTGGAGTCAGTGGCCAGGAGTCAGCCGCTGTGACATGGGCGCTAACTGATTGTGGTAGCTACATCAGCTGATCTACCGAGTGAAATAGCCGCATCAAACTTCCCCAAGGCCATTTGGACCAGGGGTGGATACAGGGGACACCTGGAGCATGTGCCCTCAACCAATGCCGTCTCTCCGGACGGGAAAGCGTCCCGTGCCATGAACGGATTTATCTGCTCAAGGCACTTCTTTCAGAGGAAAAGGGGCCCTTTTGAGACGAAAAGGCGCCCCTCAGTATGCATGAGCTCATCCTTTCCGCTCGGCGAATTTCACACCGGAAGCGCCCTTCGGAGAAAAGGTGCACCCGTCAGCTAATCCACGGAGAGTTATGAGCTAATATATCGCCATCAAGACAAACTGCTTGCCTTTCATTTGACGAAAACAGCAGTATATGCTCTTACTGAAATGGCTCTGGCAGATCCAGGTCCATTTTCACGCGTGACCTGAATCTCCGTGACCGTGGTGATCTGAATATCCTATTTTCAACATCCATGCCTAATAGTCAGTTTATGAAAAATAATGTCCATACTGCTCGGGTAGAACCACTTGACTTGACATAGAATTACTGGGCAGTCTGTCTCAAATATAAACATTTAACAATCTAAGATGAGAGAAACATTTACCATGGTTGGGGCAGAGTAAACTTTGGCAGTAAGTTCTGCTTCACTTTTTACTTCAAGTTGTGGTTGTAAGTATTCATTTTTTATGCAAAGTATGTCTGAATTTATGCAAAGTATGTCTATTTTTATTTTTATGCAAAGTATGTCTAAGTATGTCTGAATTTAGCCCAGGATGGTAGTAAGTTATAAGTAGTAGATTTAAAGTAATACATTAAAATTGTACATTTTGTTTTATGAAACATAAATGTACTACTTACTAATTACGTCTTAGACCGAAATTTTGCTTTAGGAAACAGGCTACTGGTTGCAATACTTTGGTCCTTAACACCCGGTTTGGGACTATTGCGTACATAAACTATCCATTGTGCGTTTATTGAGAGGTACATAATTTTGCTTCCACCGATCTGAACGATGATGTTACACAAATATATGCTATAAACTGGTATTGTATAATATAGCACATCATAGGCAATCCCCCGGGGGCGAGTAGTCTAGGGGTAAGTTGCTCGTCTCACAATCGAAAAGTTGTGGGTTCGAGTCTCACCTGTCGTTACTCTTCGTCTGCGACCCATCGGCGTGAGAGATTGGCGACGCTACATGATTCAACGGTCGATATGTCATAAAACCAATAACCAACCAATAGGCAATCCCTTTTCCTGGAATTGCACAACGAGATGTTCGTTATCGCGATCCCGGATCCATTATGAGCATTAGCATGATACTTATAAACGGGATGCTGTTGGAAATGAGGCATGAAGACTTCACAAACATGCACCAAGAAGCACGATGCCGATACTGATTTGGGAAGGATGTCAATTCAGTGTTCAGTAAGTTGTATATTATACCCTATTACACGACTAATTTATTATTAAATGGCCCTGCCACGATTGGGACTTGGGCATGCACGGCGTGAAATATTTTCCCCATTTTTTTCGTTTTGGATAAAGAAAACGAATATTTTGTCCAGTCGTCTGGTGCGAAAACAAATAAAAAGCTTCGACGCTGGGCCCAACACAATTCCTCAGAACCCTGTCGCTGGCAAATCGGTCACCTTAGTAACACAACACGTCAGTGCCATCAGTAGCTGGTACTGCCGGCCGCCATTTAACCTGTGCCCAATGGGATTACAGGTAGTGTTGCCAGATATTGGGCATCCAGGCTATTTTGCCTCCGATTAGTGATCAATGCATTTCACTGCAGGAAATTACAATACAATGCAGTTTTAACAGATGTGCGATCTAATATGACGATGTTTTCATGATGGATATTTTTATTGAAGTTCGCAGTAAATATGTCCATTTTTCAACTTTTGCCATTTTCATCTCAATAGTAAAGCATTCCTTCATTTAAAGTGCAATCAGTTGAAAAGTCAAACTTCAAGCTACAAGGCCACGAATGATCAAAAGCGCCATAGAGCCCAAATAACTAACTAACTAACTTGAGGCTACAATCCTGGTGGCCGATGACAGTGGTGTGACTGATGACCAGACCTAAGTTCCCCAGGGTAATCAGTCGCCATTGACCTGTCAGGAACTGGTGGTCCATTTCCGATCTGTGACCGGTGACCTATCTGTGACCTGTGACCCGACTATGACCGGCTATTAGTCAGTGGCATGTGGTTTGCATAGCGTCAGTGGCCTGTGACCGTTAACCCATCAATAAGCATTGGTCCGTCACTCGCCTGTGACCGTTGGGACATCAGTGACTCTTGGCCGGTGATCTGCCAATGACTTGTAACTGGTGGTCCGTCAGCGACCCGTGAACCATCAGCGTCCTGTGTCCATCCACCCGTCAGTGGCCTGCGACCCGTCAGTGACCTGATCCGCCAGCGACCTGTGACCCGGTAGTGGCATGTTAGCCGTCAGTGGCCTGTGATCTGTCAGTGACCTCTGGCTCTCCAGTGACCTGTGATCCGGGAGTGGCCTGTGACCTGCCAGTAACCTGTGATCCGTCAGTGGCATGTGACCTGTCGGTGAACTGTGATCCGTCAGTGACATGCTACCCGGGAGTGGCCGGTGATACGCCAGTGACCTCTGGCCCGTCAGTTACCTATGACCCGTCAGTGGCATGTGGTCTGTCAGTGACCTTTGACCCGGCAGTGCCCGATGATACGTCAGTGACCTCTGGTCCGGCAGTGGCCGGTGACCTGTCAGTGGCATGTGGTCTGTCAGTGACCTTTGACCCGGCAGTGGCCGATGATACGTCAGTGACCTCTGGTCCGGCAGTGGCCGGTGACCTGTCAGTGACCTGTGACCTGGCGGTGATCGGTGGCCGGTGTCGCAGGTGATACGGGGCGTATCGTCGCGTGACGTGGCGCTGGACGTGCTGGACTTGGTGACCATCGTAGTGCCGCCGGCGCTGCCGTACGCCATGGCCGTGGGCGTGATCGTCGCCGTAGAGCGGCTTATCAAGCGTCGCATTTTCTGCATCTCGCCGCGCAGCATCAACCTGGCCGGACTCGTCAATTACGTCTGCTTCGATAAGGTGTCTACGGCGTGGCATCAAACGTTTTAGCGATAAAGTTCTGATACATTGTGGTGGACTGCTGCACGGAGCTTCGCAAGCATTGTGTTAAATCCGAACTGCTGCGTAGTTTCGGGAAATGAATTAGCAGGAAGCTCACGTCGGCAATGAATGAGGTACGGGGTCCCATTCTTTGCGGAAAACCGGCGAGAAAATCGGAGAATGTCCGATATTTAGGCGACACAAAATTGTGAATGGTGTTAGTTATGGCATGAAGCCCGTCAGAGCTTGATTTGGGCATGAAGGATGCGTTAGGGATCCTTTTTCCCGACAAACGTGTACCATGACCCGAGGGCTGGAGATGGTGGGTGCAGTGGGTGTGCAGCTGTAACAGATAATCTGCTCGGCAGACGGGCACTCTGACTGAGAACGGGCCGGGCACGAAGGGTGTGGTGCGTGTATAGTTACAGTAGACCATGTGCCCGACGGACGGGCACCCTGACTGAGGACGGGATGGACATGAAGGGCGTGGTGCATGTATAGCTACAGCAGACCGTCTGCCCGACGGACGGGCACCCTGACTGAGGACGGGATGGACATGAAGGGCGTGGTGCGTGTATAGCTACAGCAGACCGTCTGCCCGACAGACGGGTACCCTGACTGAGGACGGGCTGGACATGAAGGGCGTGGTGCGTGTGTCAGATGCTAACACGGCGACAGACATGGAGGATGCCTCGACACTGCCAGTGGGCACCTTCACAACCGGGATGGCCACCTGCCATGGTCTGATGCTCCTAGACGGCCAGCTTACCGGCGATCCGCTTGACCTCAAGGTCAGTCCCAGATCGCGGGGTCACGACTTCTGGGTTTGGCAACCCACGGTTATTGCTTGGCTTGGTTAGGTGACTGTGTAACGAAGTTTCTAAAAATGTACTGTTTTAACCGTCAAATATGTGTGCTGGCGTAGTACCATGATGCTGGCCTGTAACTTTAAATACTGTGACCCCGTAAGCCAGCCGACAGACAACTCATGAACTTGAGCCGGCCGGTGGCTCGCCGACGGTCCGCGCCGCGGCAGCGACCGGACGTGAATCTAAAGTACAATAGCCGGGCGCGTTACTGGGTCGTCTGCGGGGCTGGTAAATGTCACCTGACTGTTCGTCACCAGGTGGCATGGCTGGATTACATCGGAAATGAAACGTCATTTCACTACCAATTGGAATCGGGGCCCAAAATACGTCACTACTAGTAGCCAATGATAAAGTGACGAATCGTCTTGATGGGCGCTAAATGATGAAACCTGGTCGATGCGCCCTAAAACTCAAATAGCCAACCAACAAACGAATCGTCTTGAGTCGTATGCCGAGAGCTAGGACGGTGTTCCAGACCCCCGCTGGCAGAGTGCTCCGGACTGTCAAGCCGCGCGGGTCTGTTTCGGTCGGACGCATCTGACAAATTGAATATCTATCTCTCGGCCACTAAATTTAGAACTTATAACATTTACTGTCAGCGGTGTCATCGAACCATTATTTCAACATCCTTTTGAAGTGTATGAATTGTCGTTTATTACTATTGAATTGCTTTCAACTGTACAATACATCCAGTGCAGCATCACAGAACTTTCGGAGTTGTCGCGACGCGCGGTTCTAGTAGACTACACCACGTGCCTACGAGGACGACCTTTTCTACAACTGAGACCCAACTTCATCGTCCTACAATATTTGCATTGGTCATTTGATGAGTTGGTGATTGCCTTTCCAGTTTAACTTATGATCGACACCGCCTGGGACAATTCCCTCGTTCGTTCCTGTAAAGGAGGCCGTTAATCTCCTGCTGACCATCGTTTATGAACATTCCACACAAGCGTTTGCGTACGTTTGGACCATTTGCGGTTGAAATTAATTAGTAGGGCTGATGATAAGTTAAAATATTTTAATATTTAATGCAGAACCGTAATTGCTGACTGGTATGCATTTCACTGTGTATTTGGAGCGTGCACTATTTGTTAGTCGGCAGTGACTGCAATATATGAGTCAGATGCGACGTTGAACGATTTGAGCGAAGTGGGTAGTATTCCGCTACACTGAAAGCTAATTGCCGTGCATTTTTCTCATTTATAAAATATAATTTTCATTGCTTCTGGAGAACATACAAGACACGTGAATACATGTCATCCAATAATCAAAATTCCTTGCTTTATACCTGAAAATGGCGAACTATTTAAATACTTCAGGCATCACCTTCCTCGCACTCTGCTGCCGTTCCTTTTGGCTCACCTCGACTCAGTTTCAGTTTGATGGGTCTAGACGCAATCGCGAATTGTGCGTACCCCTGTGAATATTGCGTGAGTGGCGATGCATTAATAATCTTCGCCCGGTAGCTGCATGGCACGGCGGGTGGCGACACCACGTGGCTTGGCGTAGCGCGGCCAGCGGTGCGCATTGCACTGACGTCCGTTCGGCGTCCTTTCGAGTGACTGACCTGCCGGCCGCGCAAGCGGTCGCCCAGGTCTGGCTGATGCTGCGCCGTGTAATGGCGGACGTGTCGGCCCGTGTTGGCGTCGTGTCGCGTCCTGCTGGCCGCCGTGCTGTATCTGAGGCTGGGTCGCCTTGTCAGATGTTCGCCGCCACCGGCTGGGATCTGGAAGAGCCTGACATGGAGGAGTCGGCCAAGTTCGACATCCTGGCGCCAACCGTGGTCCGCCCGCCTCCGGCCCATCTGGTGCCGGACCATTGTACTGCTGACACAGATACCGGGGTAGGGCTGCCCCCGACCCATCTGGTGCCGGACGACTGTACTGATGACACCGACACCGGGGTAAGTCTGCCCCCGACTCACCTGATGCTGGACCAAGGTGCTGCTGACACCGGGGAAATGGCGCACTCTCCTGCAGTCATTAAGGAATGCCATCTGACTGCTGGCAGAACGTAGGTGATGGTGGTCAAACAGCAGGAATGCGTCCACGATCCAACAGCGTGGCAGCCTAATGGTCCCTGTGATTGTTATGGTGAACAACAGATGATCTGGTGATTCGACGATGATGAGCACGATGATATCTCGGTGATGGGCTGGCCGGATGACCTGACACGGCCCATGATAGGAGTCGGTGCCGTTCGAGGTGGGCATCGTGCGCCAGTTCGCGTTCGCCTCGTCGCTGCAGCGGATGTCGGTGCTGACCCGCCGACTCGGAGCACAGCACATGGAGCTCTACTGCAAGGGCTCGCCGGAGACGATCATCTCGCTGTCGGAGCCCAGCACGGGTAAGGGCGCCAGCAGGTAGCGTGGGGGAGGAGACTAGTCATCCCTCCACTTTTCGGCAGCACCTCTTCTGACTGGAGCGAGGCTTCTCTGACTGGGTGCACCTCTGTGGACATTTTCAGCTGAAGGCGCTCTGAGTGCAAACAGTGCCCACCCAGGTGCACTCGGAGGCGCCGCCCGCAGTGCACCGCAGTCAGTGGCGCCTCTCCATGCTGAAATACCTCCATTCACACTTCCTGTCGCTCCCACGCCCCTGGCAAAGCTGCGCCGAGTCGGTCTCACTCTGGTCTAGTGTGCAATGGATTAGCTAGATGTCAAGGTGTCAGGTAGATACGTTAAGGAAAGGAGTACATGGCGCACTTGCATGACGCGAAATGTTCACTTTGATACAGGAAGTCAAGCAATGGTGCCAACTGATGAGTTGTATTGTTCTGCTGGTACATTGAGCGTCTCGACGCCAGTATGCTGAGAGAAAGTCCTATATTGGATGGTGGTTGTGCTCGCGAGGAGGTACCTAAGGAGAGATAGCGTGATGTTGCCTGCTGATAGGGCATACGTTGTAGCCCACCTCTACCTTTTATGTGGAGGTGGCTGACTTTTGCGTCCTATGTATGCACAGACACCGTATGTGTCATTGCTCCACGTTTGAACGATGCATGTGCTGCTGTGATCTGAATGATTAATGTGCTTTAATATCGTGGTACGCATTTCAATCAGCGTCGTCCCACATTTTTTTCTGATTTGCGGCACGATGTTGATACTACTGAACCAACGCGATAGACTGGCACAATGCTGGTACCATTGAACCAACGCGATATACTAACAATGCTGGCACAATTGAACCGACGCGGTAGCTGCTTCGCAAAGCAGTGGGCCACTTGTTTGGTGATTGGGTGGGTGATTGACCCGCCAGCTTGCCGTGACGGTGCCGCCGGCCACTGACGCGTCGTGTTGGACCAGTGCCGGCCGGCACTATCGCCGTGCTGAACGAGCACACGCAGCGCGGCTTCCGCGTGCTGGCGCTGGCGCAGCGCGCGCTGCCCGGCCTCACGTACGTGCGCGCGCAACGCATCGACCGCGAGCAGGTTGAGCACCAGCTCAACTTCCTCGGCCTGCTTGTGTTTGAGAACAGGCTGAAGCCGCAGTCGCGGCCCGTGCTGCGGGAACTGATGGACGCCAATATCAAGACTGTCATGGTGACTGGTAAGCACTGCGGACAGCGTCATAGTGGGCATGGTGACTGGTAAGCACTGCGGACAGCGTCATAGTGGGCATGGTGACTGGTAAGCACTGCGGACAGCGTCATAGTGGGCATGGTGACTGGTAAGCACTGCGGACAGCGTCATAGTGGGCATGGTGACTGGTAAGCACTGCGGACAGCGTCATAATGGGCATGGTGACTGGTAAGCACTGCGGACAGCGTCATAATGGGCATGGTGACTGGTAAGCACTGCGGACAGCGTCATAATGGGCATGGTGACTGGTAAGCACTGCGGACAGCGTCATAATGGGCATGGTGACTGGTAAGCACTGCGGACAGCGTCATAGTGGGCATGGTGACTGGTAAGCACTGCGGACAGCGTCATAGTGGGCATGGTGACTGGTAAGCACTGCGGACAGCGTCATAATGGGCATGGTGACTGGTAAGCACTGCGGACAGCGTCATAATGGGCATGGTGACTGGCGAGCACTGAAGTCTCGAAGCGAATTGTGCGTGATGGACTTCCTCTGCTACGTAGGTAAAATATGTTGGTTGAGTGATGTTTAGGTGTATGTAAGCATTGTGTTTCTACGACTACGGTGGAGTCATTTTCTGGAGCAGATTTGCGGGACGAGGACGCGTTGTCTTACTGATGCCACGCTAGATATTGTACTAAGCAGATCTTCCTGTACACATTATTGACCCAGCTAGCGGCTAGACTAACTTTGGTATATCAGGATGTAAGACGATGCAGGCTAGCGACGATTGGCCAGCTGATCAACTGACAAAGAGACCAACTGGGCCTCTGGGGTGGCTGTGTTAGCCACGTCGTTGGGTTACCGTCAAGGTCATATGTTGGTGTGGGCTGCCGCCGTCTGGGTGACGTTGATATGGGCTGCCTTCGTATGGGACACATGCTGACACTGGCTGCCGTCGTCTGGTTGATATGTTGACACGGGCTTCCGCCGTCTGGGTGACACGGGCTGTCGCCGTCTGGGTGACATGCGGACACCTGCGATGGTCTGAGTGTGACGCGGCGCAACGCGTGCACGCAGGCGACAACATGCTGACGGCGCTGTCGGTGGCGCACGACTCTGGTCTGCTGGCGGCCGGCACGCCGGTGGTGCACGTGTCGGTGGAGCCGGACCGGCCTGACCGGCTGGTGTACCGGCACGTGATCCGCGCCGCGCCGCCGGCCACCGACCACACCAGCGTCACCGTCGGCAGCGACGACTGTCGGTTGGTCGTGACCGGGCCGGACTTCGCGGCCATCTGTCGACACCACTGCGGCTTGGTGGACCGGCTGGTGGTGCAAGGCGCCGTGTTCGCGCGCATGCGGCCCGACCAGAAGCAACGCCTGGTGGAGCACATCAAGGAGCTCGGCTATCACGTCGGTAGGCGGCGCGGCAGGTGGGCTGGTGGTGCGCGTGGTCGGTTCAGGGTTTGATTGAACGTGGGGTTTGTCTTCTGAGTGAAAGCCCGCGGCTGTGCATGCATCTGGTGTCCCGCCTGCCCGCTCAGCACCTATCCGGTAGCCCTCCCTGCGCTCATCTGACAGCCTTCCCTACATCCATCTGTCATCACAGCCCTCGCATCCATCTGACAGAAAGTCCCTACAGCTATCCGACAGCTCCACGTCCATCCGATATGCCCATGCTCCGTTTATCTGTCAATCTGTTACCGAACACTCTCAGTACGATTATCCGCCTCGCTTCGTGCTCGCCCGCCCACATGCATGTACGGCGACGGCGCCAACTGCTGCAGGGCTCTGAAGGCAGCCTCCGGGGCGCAGTAGGCCTCCAAATGGCGGTCGGTCTCGCCTCGTACCCGCCTGACGGCCCGCCCACCCACAGGTATGTGCGGCGACGGCACCAACGACTGCGGCGCTCTGAAGGCGGCGCACACGGGCGTCTCGCTGTCGGAGGCGGAGGCCAGCATCGCGTCGCCCTTCACCTCGCAGGAGGCCAACATCTCGTGCGTGCCCGCCATCATACGTGAGGGCCGCTCAGCGCTGGTCACCTCCTTCGGCATCTTCAAGTTCATGGCCGCCTATAGTCTGACCCAGTTCATCTCGGTCATGATCTTGTACAGCCACGAGAACAATGTGACCGACTTCCAGTTCCTCTACATCGACTTCTTCATCATCACTGTGATCGCGGGCGTGTTCGGCATGACCCGTGCGTACCGGGGTCCGCTATCGCGTACTCTGCCCACGAGCAGCCTCGTCTCGCTCACACCCATTCTCTCAATGGTAAGCGTCGTCACCTAGGCTCACCGCTATGAACAACGTATGACTCAGGAGCCATATGTTCTTCGATCTGGAAGCACTGGTGCGCTTATTGTCCTGTTTTGTCATCGGCGTCGTACAATCGATGTGCCAGTTTGCTTTTGTGTGCCAAATGTCGGGGCGCCGCACATGGCGTTATTTATTTATTGGTTGGTTCACGACACACTTTATGCACATTCACGGCTAATGGCGCCGCCCACACTGTTTCGCCGGTGGGCCGCGGGATTGGGAAGTGTCCTGAGTGGCGCTAGAGTCGAACCCGCGACCTTTGGTACCCATAGCCCGACACCTTAACCACTCGGCCATCTCCGCACATGACGTGCCGTGCCTCTCGGTAACCGGTCGTAACGCTGCTTCTGCCGACGTTTGCCAGGTTGTGCAGGTGGCGCTGGTGGCGGGCGTGCAGTACCTGGTGTTCTGGGACGTGCAGCGCCAGCCGTGGTTCGTGCCGTACGTGCCGAGCGGGTCCGACGATGACAGCTTTTGGAGTCACGAGAACTTCGCCGTGTACTGCGTGTCGACGTTCCAGTACATCCTGCTGGCGGTGGTGTTCCACCCCGGCCCGCCGTATCGCCGCCGGCTCTACACGAACCACTGGTTCACGCTGGCCGTCACGCTGAACCTGGCGTTCTGCGTGTGGACGACGGTGTCGCCGATGGCGTGGATGAGCGCGTGGCTGGATCTGCGGCTGCCGCCGTCCCTGCCGTGGCGCCTGCGGCTGCTGGCCGTGGCGGCCGCGCAGGTGGTGATGGCGCTGCTGCTCGAGCACGGCCTGGTGGAGGGCGTGGTGAGACGCCGCCTGCTGCCCAGGTGGGTTGCGCCGCCGCTGCTCCGAGGCGTGCGTCTTGAGAGGCTGCCGTCCCGTCGGTGTGCTCGATGCCGTTGAATTTTGCGACGTGGTGTTTGAAGTAAGCCGGCAGGGTGGAAAGGAGACGAGCAGTCGGCCATCGTGACCGCCCAGGTGAATAATTGCTAAGAAGGCGCCGAGTCATGGTGGCGTACATTCGTGGAGTTACATAAGCCAGCTTCTTGAAGTATTGTCAATACGCCAACAGTACGCAAAGCTATGTGCGCGAGCTTTGTGCTTGGACTGTAATCTATCCCCCGGTAACTGGTCAAAGAAGTCGACGATTTTTAGCATTCTGCTTTGGTGGGATTGCGGGAGGGATTTTTTTTCCTCAAACTTGGACCGAGGTTTCCATACTTCCCTCCTTTATTCCACCCACCATATTTTCGATGACTTTCCGGTGTCTCCAGATATCCATTTGTGACAAATGTGGATGAAAAGTTCCCACTTTTCCCCCCTCCCTCACCAATAATGTAAGCATTTATTGCAATTACATAATATAGTATCCGTCAGTAATATAGTATCAAAGATATAGTGTGAAGATACTATGCTGAGAAGTGGCGGCAGAAATGCCGTACCCTTTGTTTTTCAAGATAATGCTCCGCCCTGGATGCCCTAGCTCTAAAGACAATTTGTGATGACCGGTAGCGTACCCCTTCCGATATGAAGCAAAAAGCAAGGTTCAGAAGTGGTATAGCGTATAATTACTACAAGCGTTAGTACAATTAGTATTATACTTCCAGTGCACTGCAGCTCAATACACTTTCAATTCAAGACGATCACGATGAGCAGCTCGATTTCATGTCGGTAGCGTGCATATCGGGGTAATTTCATCTCCGAATTTCTCTCGTTACGTGTGGCGTAAGTTGGGTGTTGCGTAAAGAAGTTCCCAGCTGCCATATATTAGAAACCGGTGTAGTGTAATGAGGTCAACAGAAATGGAATGGTCTAAAGTTCGACGTCACTGCGATAGTGGTGGAGCAGCGCTCTCACCCGGGCCACTTGCTCGTGACGTCATTGACTGTGTTTGGCTCAATATCGATAAATTTTGAATGTTGGGTGGAGGCACACAGTGAATTGCTTGAACATCATTTCGTTTTTCGCATCGGTAAGTGACACTTGTTTTTATTTTGCCTTATGAATGGAATTTGGATATTTCGAATATTTCGTGACACAAAATTGTTGGCCATGGCATGAAGCCCGTAAGAGCCTGATTGGACATGCAGGGTTCTGCACTTGTGGTTTCTGGCAGCAGCAATTCCCTGATGAGTAAACAGCAGAGACAGACATAATCACCATTATCATGCAATAAACAAAGGCCAAGGGAGATTACTTATCAATATGCATTATCTATATACATTTTCACATTTTCAAAACGTCAGTTGGATTTTTATGTCACCCTTCCCTCGCCTTCATCCTGCAAAAATAAGTTCCAGGAAGCTGGTGTGGCCGGCCTGGAGCAGCTGCAGAGCCCCCGGCCGGGACACGTGACCGTGACGTCACTGACTGTGTATGTGTGTGGCCAGACTGGGGCGGCTGCAGCTCTCCCAGCCAGGTCACGTGGCCGTGATAGCTCAGCTGGACGCCGAGCGAGGCCGCTGGCCGCCGCAGACAGACCAGCTGGGCGGCGGCGACCACCTACCTGACCACGTGACCGGGACAGCTCGGCTGGAGGCCGACCGCCTGCCGGACCACGTGACCGGGACAGCTCGGCTGGAGGCCGACCACCTGCCGGACCACGTGACCGGGACAGCTGGGCTAGAGGCCGATCACCAGACGGACTATGGTTCGCCCGGGCGACAGGCGACGCACGGGATGTAGGTAAGCACTGCAGTTGGCACATCGCACCGGGTGGCGCGCTGCATTCCGGAGCGATTGTTCCGAACGGGTACCCGAGCCACACTTGCTGTGGCCCGACACTTTGTCGGATGTGATGCTCCCGCAGTGCCCTGTGCCCAGGTGGACTTTCGACTCAAATAAATGCCAAGGTTTTGGTGACCTGTTCTTACGGTAGTCACCGCACGGTGGTTGCCTGCATGATCCACTGGAGACCGGGTATTGTATTGAGCGCGAATGAATTTCCTGGGTGTGCTCTCGAGATGGATTTTCAATCGCCATGCCAGTGTTACGAAATTCATATTGTTGAGTGAGACTAACATCTTACAGAAACTTGCTTTGACCTTGAACAGTTTTTTTGTGATGTCAATATTCTTTCGTGAAATGCAACTGCAATAGTTACTGTAGTTTACGCGACAGAAAAAAAAACGGCAATGCCGGGACCGTCTATTAAGCCACCTCACACTCGGACGGGTCGCCGCAACGCACTCGGCCCCCGCCGGCTCAACCGCCGCCGCGCCAGTCTCCCCCACACGCCGGCACGCTCGCCCCGCGCGCCCATTGGCTCGTTCAAATCGCCACCGCCGCCGGAAGTGGCCCGGCCGGCACACGGGTCGATAACATGCCTAAACACGGCGCGACACAGCCCGCGGGCTCAACCGGTGGACATACCAACCGCGCGAGCGTGCCGGGCGCGGCTCAACACACTACACCTCCCCCTGATTCTCAGCTATCATCATTCATCCAGAATCGCACACCTTCATCTGGCACATCCATGCCCAACAACCGCGCACTCCTGCGGGGCGCAGCCCGCCACTCATTGTCCGACGACGCAGACGCGTCCGGTTCATACGTTTCATCATTGGGGTCATCAGGTCAAGGTCAGACAGGGTATCCGCGGTCACATTTGCCGCATCAGGCGGTTCGGGGGGGGGGGCGCTCGCGGGCGCAGCGCCCGCTCCGGTGGCGGCGGCGACAGCCAGTCATGGAGTGGGTCATCGTCCCCGGACGGGCCCGCGACTGGCTCAGCGACGTCGCCCGGTCGGGAGAACCGCCGTCGGACACAGCGCCGGTGCCACGCCCACCCGTCCACCTCCACGAGCGGGTAGGCCAGAATGCGCGTGATCACCCCGCGTCGCGACTCGTCGGTACACCGCGTCGGCTGGCCACGCTGCCGCGTCCACACGGTGTCACCGACCCGGAACGGTGCGTCCACCGGGCCGTAATCTGTCCTCCGGCCGCCACGCGTCATTGATGGGCAAGTCTCTACCAGCGCGCTGGAACAGCTGGGCGGCGGGAGTGGTAGCGGCGTGCGCGCCGTCCCGCGGCGTGGTGTTGTAGCGGTGCACCGCCTCGGCGATGCAGCACTGCTGCCGCGCGGCCATCACCTTGATGGTACGATGATGCCGCTCCACAATACCGTTCCCACCTGCCTCGTGCACGGCGCGAAACCGCAACCGCACAGCCCAGCGAGCCATGAAAGCTGCCCACCAAACACCCGCGCATTGTCCAGTAGCACCTCCGCGGGCGCGCCGAACTCGAGAAAGATCGTCTCCAGATGCCGCGTGAACTCGTTCGCCTCCGAGCTGCGCAGCGAACGCCACACCCCGTACCGGGACGGTCCGCATTCGACCAGCGTAAAGTACCTGCCGTCGCGGAAATGCGTCACATCGATCGCCAACCGCTCCCAGTTCGTCGGCACGCGGAGATGGCCGTGGCGCCAACGCACGGGTGCGGGATCGATCGACCGGCACACATCGCAACTCAGGACAACGTTTCGGACTGCGGACCGCGACACGCGCTCGTTCCCGCCCCGTCTCGCGTGCCACATCGTTCGTCGCACCCCCTGGTGCCCAATGTTTTCGTGCACGGCACGGATACGAGCGGTATCGACAGGGCACGGGTCGATAGCAGCCACCACCGGCGGCGGGTTGTCGGCCGCCGGGCCCGAGTCACGCAGCCACTCTTTCGGCACGCGGGTCAACGCGTCCGCCGGGTTGTCAGCGGACCGCACCAGACCAATCGTCATTGACAGCTGGAACTCGGTTACCAGCTGCCGAATGACATCGATCCGCCTGCGAATCAGCATTTCCCCATGCGCCTTGGTGCGCAAGCGCGAGCGGCCGCTCAGAGCGTCGTCAACCCATTTGTGCACTGTGGCAGAGTCCGTGCAGAGATCGATGTTCGTGATTCCCCATGCCACGGCCAGATTGACGCCGCTCAGCGCCGCGTCGAGCTCCGCCATGTTGATGTGCATGGCAGCTTGTGACTCGGGCCGCAGCCAACTCGCGTCTTCGACGACGCCACCGCTCGCCGCGTCCACCAGCACGACGCCGCCCGCCAACGAGCTCGCGTCTGTCCACACGATCAGCTTGTCGCCGGTCAGACACCACGGGCCGCACGCCGGGGCAGCCTCACCGAGCCGGCTCGCCACCTTGTCGACCTGACCGCGCAGCGCCGCATCGTCTATCGGGTCGTCCCACCCGTCTGACAGGGCGTTGGCGCGCCGCTGGAGCCAGGCGGCCGCCGGTCGCAGCCACCCCGCCACCGGCAAGTGCGACACGAGCTGGCCACACCAAGCGAACAAAGCCCGTCGGGTCAGCACTGCCGGCGGCGCGGCCGCCGAGTTGTCGCGGCGCCAGCCCAGCTCACCACCGCCGGTCGGGGGGACCCTTAGTCCCAAGAGACGCGTGCCGGCCGCCGCCCGCTCTGGCGGTTTGCACGCCAGACCGTATCGCGCAAAATGTGCCACTACATGGTCCGCACTGACGATGCTCTCATCGACCAGCAGGTCGTCCACGTACGGCAGCACTCCGCGCAACACGGCCTGGTCACGGAGCAGCACTGCTCGCACGACGGCCTTCGTCACCAGTGGGGCGATGTTGAGCCCAAAACCGATGCGTGTCAAGCAGTACCGCTGACCGCGAACCTCAACCGTCTGAAACTGCCACAGCCGCCGATCCAACCGGAGCTGTATGTACGCCCTGCGCAGATCGACCACCGCGACGCGGGTGCCGTGCCGTCGCCAGCGACGCAGCTGGTCGACACAGACATCCGCGCCCGCGGTGTGCGCGGTGACGTGCCCATTGAGCTCGCGGTAGTCCAGTACCGGGAGAACCTTGCCCTGGTTCGGCTGCTGGACCGCCATCAGCGGTATCAGGCCGCGCGCTGGCCCGTCTGTCCCCTCATCATACGGCTGCAACCAGCCCTCCTGGATCCACAGATCCAACTCGGCTTCGTACACCACCCGCGCCGCTATCGGCACCGCATACTGAGCGGTCCGATTCAGCAGACGCGTCGGTCCGTCACCAGACGCCCACTTCCAGGCCACCGTCCAGGCCCCAGTCCGCGCCTCAAAGCGTGCCACAAAGTCAGCCGCATCGATCCGCACGTCCTCGCTGTCCTCGGCCGCCGCCACCGCCGCGCACACTCGCACGTCCGACGCGGTTCGCAACGTAACACCACCCAGCGCCGCGATACCAGCCATGCCCATAATCACGTCTACCCCTAGTGGTCGCTCCGGCACCACCAGGGCTGCGAGCGTAACTCGCCTACCCTGGTACACGACCACCACGTGCGCCATGCCGACACATCGCAGCGTCCCGCCGTTCACCGCGTGCATCAGCACGGTCCGCGGCTTCCACGCCGCGCAGCACCCGCGGTAGATCAGCACGTCGGTGCAGCCAGTGTCGACCAGCACCCGACGCGCCGTGCCGTCCACCTCCATGCAGACTACCGGCAGCGCGCTCATTCCTCCGGAGACGGCGCTCGCGCTGGCGCGCCCCGGTGGCGTTTGGTCAGGCAGCAGCGAGATGGGAGCGGCTACCACACATCCAGCAACGACGAAACGGGAGCGGCCGTTGCGGTTGGTGTGTGGGCTGCACCACGGCAGCTGCAGCTGTGGCGACCTGCTCGTCGAGCATGACGTTGCGAGCGCGCTCCACGATAGTGGCCAGGTCCAGTTGTTCCGTGCGCGAGCTGGCGCGGATCAGCCGCTGGGCCTCGCTGGGGAGCCCGCTGACGAAGGCACAGGCCAAGATTGCGTCGTCCGAGCCGCCGCCGATCAGCGTCAGCAGGCGCCGCAGTGCCGCCAGGTAGACGTCCACGGACTCGGCTGGATGCGCCGACCGGTGAACGCCTTGTAGGCAGCATACCGGTCCAGCGCGAACGCCTTGTACAGGGCGTCCCTGGTGGCGTCCGCGGAGCTGCGTTGCCCGACTGGTACCTGCGCCCAGACGGCGAAAGCTCCGCCCGTCAGGCGCGACGGTGCCACCACTGCCTCGTCCGCACCGCGAATCTCGCAGAGCATTTTCGTGCGAGTCCACCACTCAATCACGTCTGCCGTCCCGTCGAACTCCGATATGCTACGCGTGTCAAAGTTCCGCGTACCGGACGTCGGCGCCGCGGCGGCACTGGTGTTCAGCGCCGCACTCACCGCTTCGTCGTCACCCGGTCCCGGCATCCCCCCCCGATGAGGCATCACCTTTCCGTGGTGGGGGGGGATTGCGTGCCTCAAGGATCCGGCTGCCAGACCACCAGGCGGCCGGGGAGAGGTCAGACTAAGAGTGCCTCACTCGTCCTTCCATCCATGCGCCCCTATTCCAATGCCCATCTCATCCCAATCCTTGTCCTTCACCTAACCCTACAACACTAACTATCCCTACTATGAGCAGGCAGGGCAACTTCCCCAGTCCTGCCCACCAGCTCGGTTTTATCGGGGTAGCCGCGCCCCCTTGGCCTGTCCCCTGGGGTTGACGGAGTCCTGGAGGCTGAGGTCCCCCGTCGCACGGTGCTAGTTGTGACGGGGGACCAACACACCTCTTTGGTCCCGATATCCCAGAGGGGCGGCCGGGCCCGTGGGGCCTCACGCGGGTCAAGTGGCAGGTCGCCTCGGGCTGGGGGCCTGGGTTTCCCAGTGCCTGCCGGCCCGGTCGGCCGGGGTCAAGGGGTGGGCGGCGCTGGATCCTGGTCGGGGTGGTGAGTCTCTCTCTCCCGGCCGGGCGAAAGCGCCGCCTGCCCCGTATAACTCATCTGGTGTCTGACGACCTCCCGTCCGCGGGAGACAGGCGTCCCCCCAGTAGGGCCCCTCTGAGGTGGGGCACCGTATGAGCAGAACAAAACATACAACACATGGCATCTACTAAACAAAAACACTTTCCTGGTCCCTCCCGTGAGGGCCAGACCAACGCCTACTGCGGCCGAGATCGGTACACCTCTGCGGAGGGCACCCCGGTACGTCATGTTCTTGTGTTCCGAGGGAGGAACAAAAGCCTCGCGTCCCTGTCCCCCTTTCAAAGGCGGAACGCATGTGACAGACTTGGCGAGATCGTTCGATGCGAGAGATTGAAAGATGGTGGACTCGAAGTCGAGTTTGCGATACCGGAGCAGGCGGAAAGGGCGTTAAGTTGTTCCGAGCTAGTTTACAGTGTGCGCAAAGGAAACGAAACTCAGAACGTGGAAATTCCAATTACAGTTGAACCACATAAAACAAAGAACACTTCGAGAGGACTGATTAACTGCTTTGATCTGAGGGATGTACCTGAAGATGAGATAGTGGATGGGTTGTCAGAATTTGGAGTGACTGAGGCGAAGAAGATGAAAGTGAGAAGAAGTGGAGAACTTATTCCGACCAACAATGTCATTCTGACCTTCAGTAGGACGGACTTGCCCTCTCAGGTACGTGTGGGTTACATTTGTGTTAAGGTGCGACCTTTCATCCCTAACCCCATGCGATGCTTCAAATGTCAGAGATACGGCCACACAAGCAAATTTTGTCGGAACCGCCCCGCGTGTGGCAGGTGTGCTTCTTTCGACCACACAGGCGAGCAGTGCACCACCGAAATACCATTCTGTGTGAACTGTGGCAGAGGACAGGATCCCCATACTTCGTTTGACCGCACCTGTCCTAGTTACTCGAAGGAAAAAGAAATTATTTCCATCAAGTACTTGCAAAAGGTTACGTTCCGCGAAGCTCGGGATCTATATGAAAAATCCCACCCGAAAGTATCATACGCCTCGACAGTTAAAAATACATCAGTCAAACAGGTTCCAGCAACAACAGGCAACACTGAACAACTTATCGCACAGCTGAATGCTCTTCTCCGCTCTCTTGGCGTACTTGTCCCCGCCCAAACGAGGCAATCTCAGCGTACACCCCCTTCCGAGGATGCGGAACGCGGTGCTTCACCAACACGGGCCCCTCAAGCGACTGCACCGGAGCCAGCCACAGGGCGAGCTCAGGAAGAGTGGAGTCTTGTCCAGCGGACCAAGCGGCCCGGCAAGCACTCCAACGCCAACCTGCAATCCTTACCATCAACCTCCACCAGCACCACCACCACTCAATCCATCCCCGAACCTTCCGAAACCACCTCTACCCGTCAACCGTCGTCAGTTACTTCAAGAGGAACCGGTGCGACTTCCCGTCGGGTACCAGTCGTGGCACCTTCGGTGACCAGACCAGGGCCCAGTGTTCAGGTCCACCCGAGAGCTCCCGACATGGGGGCGTCTGGCAGAGCAGCTCGGTCTGGGTCCAGGGACCCCTCGCCGAGCGCCCGAGCCGGACAGTCGCCCACGGCGACACCCCCGCCATCGCCAACTTCGCATGCCAGTCACACGCTAACGGCAGAGACAGGGAAGGTGATGGGCCCACCCCCCATACCACCCCGCGGGGGTGAGATGAGAGACCCGCCTACCCCGGCAACTGGACGCAAGCGGCCATCCCCGTGGACGCCATCGCCACCAGGCGTGGGAGGCCCAAGATCTTGTCAGAGGTCACCGGGTGAGAGGACACCTGTTTTACCTTCATAGTACGGTACGTTCATGTTTGCATTTTCTGGACTGTTTTACAATGGACATCTGGACGACGAGAGTGTCTAGCTGTGATATCGTCTATGGTACTGTTCCATACCTATTTTAACCCGTTCTAAATGGTTCAACCGCGGACAATCTTACAATGGAACTGTAGGGGGCTGAGGACCAGCGAAGAAGACCTCCAGGTGCTGTCAAACCGCCACTGTCCGGCGGCCATCTGTCTCCAAGAAACGAAGGTGACGCCGAACTACTCATATAACCTAAAATGCTACTCAGTATTTCGTAACGACACTCCCTCAGACACCGTAGCACACGGTGGAGTGTTGCTGGCTGTCCACCATAGTGTGACTGCACAGAGATTGGTGCTACACGCCAAGTTGCAGGCCGTTGCTGTAAGAGTGCATTTTAATAATCGTCCTATATCGATCTGCTCACTGTACCTGCCACCCGGTGTTGGATTCCCTTCTACTGAGCTGCGGCGCCTGATGTCAGAGTTGCCACCGCCGGTATTACTACTAGGTGATTTTAACGCTCAACACACAGTATGGGGATGCGACGACGTTGATGCACGGGGTCGGTGTTTGGAGTCCTTGATGCACGATGCATCCTTGTGCATTCTAAATTCTGGAACACCGACGCACCTTACGCTGCCCTCTGGCCATGCCTCTGCCCTAGATCTTAGTTTGTGCAGCCCTGAGCTCGCACAACTTTTTACCTGGTCTGTGGCTGACGACCCTCTGGGGAGTGACCACTTTCCGGTGTGGCTGGGTTACGAGGATGGCGCGGTACTCGGGACCAGACCATGCCGGTGGAATTTTAAGAAGGCAGACTGGGGAGGATATGAGACGCGACTAGAGGAGACTTTGAGGCCTGGTGTCACCCCCATGTCTGTGGAATCGCTCACCAACCTGCTTGTGCAGACCGCGACTGAGTTTATCCCTCGCACATCTGGCACTCCCCGTCGCGCACCAGTTCCATGGTGGACGGAAGAGTGCCGTCAGGCAATTCGGGCAAGGCGACGCGCCTTCAGAGCTTTCGACCGAAGGAGTAGTACGGAAAACCTCATCGCCTTCCGGCAGGCTCGAGCCAATGCTAGACGCACTATCCAGGACGCTAAGGTCTCATGGAGGAATTATGTGGACAAACTGAATCGCTCCACACCCATATCTCAAGTCTGGTCTCGGCTTAGGCGTATTGCCGGTAAATACAGCTCCACACCTCTGCCATTACTACGAGTTGCCGGCCGAGACATCACCCAGCCGGTCGACGTGGCAAACGAGATGGCTCGCACAATATCGAACAGATGTAGGTGCTACAGTGATGACGACCTGTTCACACGTCACAAAGCCACTTGCGAGAGACAGCCACTTAACTTTTTTACTTCTGAACGTATAAGTTACAACGAGCCATTCACGCTAGCTGAGCTTCGTTCCGCTATTGCGACCCTTCGGAGCGTATCCGAAGGCGACGACCAAATACACAACGACATGCTCAAACATCTTCCATCATGTGCACTTGATGCCGTACTGGCAACGCTGAACCGACTGTGGAAGAAAGGAGATTTCCCACCCACTTGGCGTGAGGCCATTATGATCCCAATATTAAAGCCCGGAAAAGACAGCATAGACCCGGGAAACTACCGACCAATATCACTCACATCATCACTATGTAAGCTCATGGAGAAGATGGTGAACGTGCGTCTGACCTGGTTTCTTGAACGACATGGCATTTTAAACAACGCACAGTGTGGTTTTAGGAAAAACCGCAGCACCATTGACCATCTTTTAGCCCTTGATACAGTAGTACGTGCAGCGTTCCAGCAAAACCGTCACATTGGTGCAGTGTTTTTCGACATCCACGGAGCGTATGACACCACCTGGCGCTACGGCATACTGATGAAGGTCTTCAAATGTGGAATTCGTGGATCCATGGGCCTCTTCCTCCAGAACTTTCTGTCGAGGCGTTTTTTTCGTGTTCGGATCGGAAGCTGTATGTCGGATCGGTACCCACAAACGGAAGGGGTACCACAGGGAAGTGTGTTGAGCGTGGCGTTGTTCGCCATCATGATCAACGATATCTGCGAGTCCATTCCGCGTAATATCGGTAGATCACTGTTCGTGGACGACTTCGCAATTTGGTGCTGCACATCCACTGCACCGGCAATGGCACGGCAGCTTCAGTTGGCGGTAGCATGCTTGGAGAGGTGGAGCTCCAAGAACGGGTTTCGGTTTTCTGTCTCAAAAACTGTAGGGATGCATTTCTGCCGGCGCCGCAGAAGCTGTCCAGACCCTGCTCTCCAGCTGTATGGGCAAACAGTTCCCTTCCAGCGCGCTGCCAGGTTTCTGGGAGTTATTTTTGACGTTCGTCTCAGTTACAAGGAACATTTTAAAGCACTCCGAGAGGAGTGTTTTACATCGCTCAACCTTCTGAAGATGGTTGCGCGCACGTCCTACGGAGGAGACAGGAAAACTATGCTTCTACTGTACCGTTCTCTCGTTCGTTCAAAACTCGACTACGCATGTTTTATATATGACAGCGCTTGCACAACGAGCAAGCGATCACTGGATGTGGTACACCATTCGGCGCTCCGAATCGTGACCGGAGCTTTCCGCACTTCACCTTCTGTGAACCTTCTGGCTGAAGCCCACGAGCCACCACTCTCGCTCCGTCGCGAAATGCTCGGGATGCGCTACGCGTGTAAAGTGCGCCAATTCCCAGATCATCCTGCGTATACTTACATATTCTCCCACCGCCTGATTGCAACATTCGAACGAGCACGCGTCACACATGGCACCCCGTTTTGCGTCAGAATGCGCAGACTCTTCCAGGATAGCGATATTCGACTGCGGGGAATTATGCGGGTCGGTTTTCCACAAACACCGCCTTGGCAGGCGGGCCATCCAACAATTGATATGTCGCTCTCCGTGATGAAGAAAGCACATGCTACACCGCACAACCGTTTGTCACATGCCCTAGAACACATAGCCTCTTTTGACGGATACGTCCAAATGTATACAGACGGATCAAAGTCAGATACTGGCGTTGGCAGTGCATTTGTAATTGGTCCAGTGTCGAGATCTTTTTCACTGCCACCCCATGCAACGGTATATGTGTCAGAGTTGGTTGCCATCATCAAGGCCCTCAGTTATATCGAAGTAGGACCGGAAGACTCGCATGTTATTTTTACTGATTCTCTCAGTAGTCTCTGGGCGCTAAACCAGCTCAATTCACCTGATCCCATCGTACAGGACGTCTTACGGCTTCTTAGATCACTAACACATGCTGGAAAATCAGTTTCCTTCTGTTGGATTCCAAGCCATGTCGGCATCGTGGGAAACGAGGCAGCGGATGCTGCTGCGAAACGTGCAGCCCAAGCCCCATATCAGCGATTTATGCCGCTCCCAGCGAGAGAATATCGGCGTACAATCATGACCTTTATTTCTAAAAAATGGCAGTATACCTGGGACATGTTGCTGGATAATAAACTACGAGCGATAAAACCATGCCTCGGAGAATGGACTTCATCCTACCGCCGGACGAGACGTGAAGAGGTCGTGCTCTGCCGTCTTCGGCTCGGACACACTCACCCAACACACCACCATCTACTCTGTGAGGAAGACAGGCCAAGTTGCCCTCGATGTCGCGCACCACTGTCTGTGCGTCACGTCTTGGTCTCGTGCCCTCTGCTCGCCAATGACCGAAGACGATTTTTTGGAGCCGCACAGTCGCTGTCACTCCGCGACCTCCTTTGTGACCGCTCGCGCGCGATAACTTCTGGACAACTGTTTCGCTTTTTATCAGATGTTCACTTCAGAGCGATTTACACACCTCACTGACGTGTAGCACTAAACGCTCGGAACCGCGACATGTCACTCCAACTGATTTTCGCTTGCACTTGATCTTGCTGTTCCACTGTTTCACTGATGTTCCTCCCGTTTCACTGTTCCACTGATGTTTCCTCGCGGTTGCTCTTTCTGTTTCACTGTTTCACTTATGTTACTCCCGTTTCACTGTTCCACTGATGTTTGCTCGCGCTTGCTCGTTCTGATTCACTGTTCCACTGATGTAATTTCACTATTCCACAGATTTTGCTCACGCTTGCTCTTTCTGTTTCTGTTTCACTGGTGCTACTCCCGCTTCACTGTTTCACTGATGTTACTCCCGTTTCACTGTTTCACCAATGCTTTCTTGCGCTTGCTCTTTATCTTTCATTGTTTCGCTGAAGATATCTGCATGTGTTCTGAATGGTCGTGCACTACTGTTGGCACTAATCATCCCAAGCTATCAAGCTAACATTGTTATGGGCGCTGTATGACCGAAGCAGTCGATGCGCCCCTGAGCCCAAATAACCAACCAACCAACCGGTCCCGGCATCGCGCCTAATCTAGCCGGAATAGCTTGTAGTTTACGCGACAGAAAAAAGGCAATGCCGGGACCGTCTATTAAGCCACCTCACACTCGGACGGGTCTCCGCAACGCACTCGGCCCCCGCCGGCTCAACCGCCGTCGCGCCAGTCTCCCCCACACGCCGGCACGCTCGCCCCGCGCGCCCATTGGCTCGTTCAAATCGCCGCCGCCGCCGGAAGCGGCCCGGCCGGCACACGGGGCGATAACATGCCTAAACACGGCGTGGCACAGCCCGCGGGCTCAACCGGCGGACATACCAACCGCGCGAGCGTGCCGGGCGCGGCTCACCACACTACAGTTACCATTAATTTTCTCAAGAGCCTTTCAGACGTTAATGTTGTGGGATGCTTTCTTGAATTGTTCATGCTTTCAACCTCTTTTATAACTTACATATCGCGATAGGATATAGCCATCTGCTGCACATACTGTTCGTGTATGTAGCACATGCGGTGGTATCTCCCCGTAGGGAGTGCAATATAGCCGAAGCTGCTGGCGCGCCCAGAAATCCGAACTACACACCCGGTAGGGACCACAGCGCCAAACGCTCCGCATGTTGTTCGTATGCGACACATGTTACTGTCGTCCGACAGAAACGCACTATCTGTTGACAGACAACCGCCGCTGGAACTGAGCTGCGTCTCCACGGGAACGGAGCAACACCTTCACTGGAACGGAGCAACACCTTCACTGAAGCGGAGCTACGTCATCACTGGAACGGAGTTACGCCTCCACTGGAACAGAGTAACGCCTCCATTGGAACAGAGCCGCGCCTCCACTGGACCCGAGCTACGCCTCCATTGGAACGGGGTGGCACCACTGAATAACGCACCTCACAGTATATGAAAACGAAGCCCTTTATCGGACAGTAGTGCTAATGTACTACAGCCGGCGGCGGACGGTGATCGTCACAGTCTGAAGGTGCTTGTGCTCTCTACTGACGGTCGGCCGTGGTTTCCGGAGGCAAGGGCAGCACATTCTGCCATTGTCACACACGAAGCTGGGGAAGTTATACGGTTGCCGACTCCTGTCCGTGTCCATGTTCGGTGTCCAGCGCGGGAGTGGTTTAACTTCTGCACCACCGACGGGCTGGAAGGCTGGGTAGCCGTGAGTGTCGCTTCGGTCATAAGAGTCTACGTGTATTGTCTAACCCGCGATGTCCAGTCTAGCCCTACTATTGTATCACCGTTAATTTCGATGCCGGCACGATCCACCAGAGCCTGAACTTGATTCCCACGCCTGGACCCCCGCTCCCCCCACGCTGACCGAAATCAGCTGGAGGTGCCATATTTTGTTATTTTTTTCGATGCAATCTGTAGGGAGTGGTTGACTTGGGTGATTGGCCAATTTTAAATGGCATCCGAACAGTGCTTGGTCTGGCTTAACTTCAGCCAACACGTTCATTTAGATGGCTTGGATCAGTACCTGAAGGACAGCTAAACAAAATGGTTGGGGAGTCCAGCAATCGTGAAGCTGGTGAACTCTGTACATTGGGAAGTCTACCCAATAGGGTGTCTAGCCAATAACATTTGATAATTGGAGCAGCGTAACCGAACATTGGAGGAAATCAAACCCTCTCCAAACAGATCGGAGACTTCACTTTTGCTTATACATGAGCAAAGAATGTTTGTGGGTGTCAGTAATCAGTTTCATGCTTCCAATTGGTGCAATATCGTTGCGAGCGAAGTGTGGAATCGATGTGTGATATCTCCCGTGGGCGTTGAAAGTTTGGTGTCGGCAGCTTATGGGAACAATGTCAATATCGCAGTGATTTGTGTGTAACAAAAGCTAAGTAGCTAATTGCAGTGTAATTTTTCGTTTCTTATTGCCTCGAAATGTGAGCATGTCGCGTAGCTTGTATTGACTTCTCCAATAAAACTAACTAGTTGTACATGTAAAGTCATCCTGCCCATAGGCACTGTGTGAGGACAAATTTCCTCAGCGCTGGGCTGAATTCATACCGAACGAGCCTGTTGGTGTCGGGCTGGGGTTTCAAAGTGTTTCTATAAATCTTTCTTTCTTTCTCTCTCGCGTGCGTGCGTGCGTGCGTGCGTGCGTGCGTGCGTGCGTGCGTGCGTGCGTGTGTGTGTGTGTGTGTGTGTGTGTGTGTGTGTGTGTGTGTGTGTGTGTGTGTGTGTGTGTGTGTGTGTGTGTGTGTGTGTGTGTGTGTGTTAGGAACCCCCTCTAATATCAAAATTAAGCGTCGCACGAAAACGATGTGTCATTGGAAGGCGCTCGACGAGTAGGACCCGACACCACCCTAAAAATCCCACAAAAGTGACGTAATTACGGGGCCTAGGTTTTCACGATTTACGTCATGTTTTGGCTCTGGGGGTATTAATACAAAATTGGGAGTCAGTAAAGGACAGCGAACTCGACCAGGAATATAACAAATTACCCACCCAAAAATCAAACGTGTTTTTAATTTTCAAAATTTTGTTTTCCAGCTGTCTTTAATTTTTATTTTGTAATGGGTAGAGCGAGCCGAAAAACGTCGTTCGAAGTGAAATTGCTCACATGAAACATCCTTATTTTCGCCAGAATCTTCGACTTCAACCCTAATAGGCAAATATGGAAAACCAAGTCGTCAAAAACGGAAAAAAAATCCTCTGGTGCGTTTTATTGCACCCCTAAGGATAAGCGAACGCTGAAAGTTTCATTAAAATATATGTATCAATTAAAGCGCGACGACTGGTTACACTTTTTTGGATATGACCTTATTGACCTAGTTTAGACCCTAGATGACCTGACTTGAAAAGTTCGACACAACATGCCAAATTGATGTGGAAAAAGGTATGAAAAATTTCGGCGCGCTACTGCGCGCCGCTCTTTCGCTTTCAGCGAAACCCGTAAGGCGGCGGTTGAAGAACTCTACAAGGGTTAAATAACGGATACTCCTCAAACATATCAGTGGCCCGATTCTCTCCAAACTGTGATATTCGTATTCTACGACTCCTTACTCCTGTGATGGTCACCATATGTTGGGTTTCGACGTGCAACACTGTATAACACCTGCCAGGCTGAGGGTAGGACGGAGCGATCTCCACCCGACGCAGCGGCCCGTCGCGGTCGGCCGATGCACCAGTCATCGGCCGCCTGTGATCTTCGGCTAATGCCGTTCGATCCTGGCTGCTGCCCCATTCCCCTTATTCTCATCGGACTATTTGTGCCAATGGTTCGAGGGTACCCGTCGTCTACTTTCGGGGACCGCGAGAGCACAGCAGAACAATGACAGGAGAACAATGACATAGCATTGTTCTGCTGCCGCCGGTTGTCAGTGAGGTTTTAATTTCCAGTCCTGTAGACGCCTTGGGGTACTTCATGCATAGATACAGGATGTTCAAGAAGATGCATTATTAGACACATGCTCGGTGCAGCTTTGCAAATGTATCGGATCATCTTCAAACAATTAACTTAATTTCACGGAACACGTCAGCGACAGACGGATACGGTGCAAGCATATCTTTGTTTTACTCTGCAAAGCATTTAGTGTTCCAAAGCATATAATTTGGTTTGGGGTTGGTGTTCTGAAATAGCCACGATGTCGCGGGCACTGATTTCGCAATAATATTGGGGGTGGCGAGGGGTGGGGGCACAATATATGAAGGCAACTTGGGGGGAACAGATGGATTGGGGATTAAATGTGGCTCGTGTTAACCGTTCAAATTATTGGGGTAGGGGAGGGGTGGGTGTGGGGAGTGTCAGTCATAACTGTGGGGCACTAACTCAATCAAAAGCATATACAATAACACTCATGCATGCTGCACAATGCATCTCGATATGATGCAAAACAGAATCATACAATGATACTTCGTCACAATGTGTGTGATTGTGGTTTTAGGGCGCATCAACCATGGTTGGTCATTTAGCGCCCATTCGTCACAATGGTGATTCGGTTAATGACGCATAAACTTGCGCCACGTTTAAATGTCGAGCTCTTCGCAGGTTCGGAATTTCTTCCACAACGAGCTGGATGACATATCATGTGCGGCCACCGTCGTCTTGGTGAACTGGTCTTAAGGCAAATCATCTGGTAGCTCTGATGGTCCTGGCTGAGGAAAACCTGCCCTTCAGCTAGCATCTGGTTTGGACGATGTCGTTTTCTGTGACGCAGATGAAGTTGCAACCCGCAGGTAACGAATACATGTACACACGCCATAACTATCAGACGACATATTCGTCCCGAATTTAATATTCTAACAAAAGCAGATGCCGTGGATACGGATGCATGTGCCTATCGTCATTATAACGGGATCAATATTGACGCCCTGCTGTTTTTGTGGCTGCCACCTTCACCTCCTCCCGATGCCACCGTGACCACAGGCACCGTCGCCATGCTAGTGGCGGTGCATATCAGTAAATAGCCACTTACGAATGCACATGACTTAGGGGGGTTACCCAGCGGAGTCGTCCAACGTAGATGAGACGCCTTGCCTAGTGGTACCGTCAGACACATGAGCCAAATTGAAAACAAAGTACTAACCATATACACGTAGCTTAACTTCACATTCATTGTGACGGAAAACTCCTCCGACGTCTCTTAGGGGCGATTTTGAAGCCAGGTCACAAACTATTGTCGGTCAACGATACACGGTGAAATGCACGCAAAGCAAATGTACGTGTACAAATATGCGTACTTTATGTATGTACACAAGTATACGAAAGCAGATATACGTATACACGGAGGTGCGTATGACACTTGGACGATAGAGCAGATGTAACCATGATAAATACACACGTGGCAAATATACTTAGCCCTAAAAGTGAGTGCAAGCTCAAAGTGCATTGGGTCGGCTCGTTCGGGAAGCCCGAGATAAATGAAGAATTGATGGACAGGATCTTCGACCACTTCGAAAGAGATAATACGTTCGGCATATGGGTACCTAGCTGATCACAAAATGCCGATTCCGCAGCATCGCTTACATGACGACTTACTGGATACCAAGCCACACATAAAATGGTCATACAGTGCCACCTCTGGTGGATGACTGCTTCTACTGCCACCTAGCGGAAGCGTTTC
The DNA here is from genome assembly GCA_034440575.1 of Imbricaverruca yamaguchii. Classification (NCBI taxonomy): domain Eukaryota; kingdom Metazoa; phylum Arthropoda; class Thecostraca; family Neoverrucidae; genus Imbricaverruca; species Imbricaverruca yamaguchii. Next base: position 814,355 of record JAOTOL010001426.1, on the reverse strand, counting down.
CTCCGAGGTCTGGCGAGGAGGTGACGACGCATACAGCTTCTCCAATTCAATCATGGATGTAGTTCAATATACTTTTGTGGGAGCAAGTGCCCTCAGAGGCTAGGGAGGATGGGGGAATGAGGTGAGGTAGGAGCTGCCATATGGCGATGTGGTCCAATCTGATTTTATAATGGCGCCCTTCTATGACGCTCAAGTGCACCAGTCTTGAAATTGTCGGCAGGTAGAAGCAGAAGGCACCCATCAAAGTACCAAAGGTGCCCCTGCATAACACTGAAGTGGATTTCCACCTTGCATAGCACTTCTTTCAAATTAGTTGTGTGACTGTGGAAATAGCGCCCTCGTCATAATTCTTCCATTCACGCCATTGAACTGAATACTGAAGCATTAAAGCATCTGCAGCATTGCACCCATAACGCTTAATTTTGCCCATATAAAGCTCAGTCACAACATTTGAGAATGCATTGTGACTGTGTTGTTTGAGACCAAATCCCTGTGTCCACACTCCCAGACACTTCAAGTGCCATCAGGCATGATAGAGAATCAATGCTGTGATGTAGTGTATCATATGTAGCCTATAATTGGTCTCATTCCACAGGACCATAACAGCCTCCTACCACACTGACTATGTTTGTGAAAGTTAGGAAGCTAATGAAATGGTGGTCAATGTGAAGCATTGGTAGACAGCAACCCCTCTGAAGTTCTTTCATCTGCTTCGACCAATGACGCCAGGCATGCTCAGATGTAGGTCAGATGTCACAAGCTATTGTTGATAATTCCTCATGAGCTGATATGTTGAAAGCAAAAACATCCCAGGTAAGCATACATCAAAATTTAACACAGTTTGATGGAACACATCAGACTCCACACAGTCAGATGCAGAACTTTGAAGCAAAATTCCGGATGAATAATTTAAATTTATCATACAATATCTAGGTGATGGTCTCTCAATATTCATCCCAAGCGAAAAGCATGGATACAAAACAAAGCATCTCAGCAGCCACAAGTTCCTGCCGAGAACAGCTTATGCATCCGAGTTCAAGATGATCACTGCAAACAAAACATCAGAGATATTCCTCACAGGATTGGCACACTACAATCAAAAAGTACTCCATGTAAGCATGGCTGGAAATTGCTTCAAGTGTTTCTGGGAAGTGGATTCAGCCTTTGCATGAGACAGAAAACCGCATGCAGTCAAAACCATGACTCAAGTAAAATCACATGAAAAATAATTGCACCACCATATAATGATCGGAGGTATACACTAATATCTTCATCCTAAAGGAAAGCAGTATGGGTACATGAGATGGGATGGACATGACATAGCAGACAAACAATCTGCTTCACATACCCTAATCAAGCCTCAGACCCGCAGGCATGAATGGTTGTGGGCCTCCACATCAATTTTGGATGCATAAGGACCATAATTCAGATTGTACAAATAAGGGTTCATAATCCCTCATCAATTCATACTGCACAACCACAACCTAAGCTAAGTACCAATGCTCAGCTGAAAGCTCCCAGCTAGCCCAAGTTTAATTCTGATGTCAAGACTTACAAAGGTAGGAAGATATCAAGACAACAAATAATCAGTAATACACAAGCCTAACCGAACATAACATGACAAAAAGAACATAGCATAGCATAAATCAACATAAAATAACAACTTCACATAAAGCAACCCAACCTACCTGACAATATACTAAATGGTATCACCTAGAAGATGCTGTTTATTCCAAACACCAAAGGATTGCAATAGTGGCACACTGCAAAAGAGCACCAGTGCCACTTTCCATCAGTATTGCCTGATGACATTGGTCCACCAACCTGAGAGTCATACTCACTGAAGTTGAGTGCAAATGCATGTAGAATCATGCAATTAATGCAGGATCAGATACCCATTTTGAGTAAGATGTTGGAGAAACAAAGGTAGTCATATTTCTCAACAACAACAAAAAAGATAACATCCATGGATATGATAAGTTGAAAAAAACAGGGGCAAATGGAATGCATGCATTTCCTGCAAGAACTAATGATCTCATTGTTTCCACTATGCAGTGGCCAATACAGGGACAACTGGTGGAATGCACACCCAATGGAAGGTGATACCCCCCTGGCTGGGAAAGGGTACCTAAGAAGGCTAGACTGCATCACTCACCTCAAGTAAAGACATAAAGACATAAAAGATTAGTGCAACTATGAGCCACAAGGGCCCTTCTCGGTTGCACTCTGTACACTGAACCAGTTGCCCACTAAATCTGTCAATCAGCCCTCCCTGTAATACTGAAAAGCAAGCCCTCTATTCTTTTAATGATTGTCTATGCTGTTTTAAAGATGTTTAATGTGCTGCTGCTGACAATGGTTTCTGGCAACTGGTTCCAGTGTTCTACTACCCTGTTGGTGAAGAAAGTCTGTCTTAACCTTGTTCTGCTGTGGTTAACTTTAATGTTGAATTTGTGACCTCTAATTGCATCACTTCTGTCAAATTCAAAGATTTCCCCAAGATATCCCCTCTCCAGACCATGGACAAATTTAAAGACCCTGATGAGATCTCCTCTCAGCCTTCTATATTTAAGTGAAAACATATTCAATTTCTTCAATCTTTCCTCATATGCAGGTTGCTTATGCCATTAACCATTTTTGTAGCCCTCTTTTGTACTATCTCTAAAAGCCAACAATCTTTTTCATAGCTAGGAGACCAAGCTTGGATGCAGTATTCCAAATGTGGCCTGACGTATGCACAGTAAAGCTTCCTGATGACTTCCTCACTTCTGTATGATACATTCCTATTGATTGCCCCAAGCATTCTCAGTGCCTTCTTCCTGGCTTCCTTGGTCTGTTCTGATGCCCCTAATGTTGTGTTTAGAATAACACCTAAATCCTTCTCCTGTTGAGTCACTGATAGCACTTGGCCACCCATAAAGTATGGAGCCTTTGTATGCTGCTTACCTACATGCATGATTTTGCACTTATCAAAATTAAATTTCATTTGCCATTCTTCTGACCACTTCACAAGTTTGTTTGGCTTTTTGTGGCATGATATGCTCATTTTGACCTGTTATTGCCCTGAAGACCTTCAAATCATCTGCAAATTTCAAAACTTTACTGCTTATGCCACTTTCAATGTTATTTACAAATATAATGAACAGTAGTGGCCCCAGTAATGACCCCTGGGGGACTCCACTAAGAACATTTTGTCATGATGGCTTTGTACCATTTAGCATCACTCTTTGCTGTCTACCTGAAAGCCACAACTCTATCCAATTTAAGATTCTACCTGCAATACCATGGGCCTGAAGCTGTATCATTAACCATTTATGGGGTACCTTGTCAAAGATCTTGCTAAAGTCAAGATATGCTACATCAACCTGATTTCCCTGATCAAATTGTTCTGTGGCAAAGTGAAAAAGTCCAAGAGATTTGTGAGACATGATTGTCCTTTTCTAAACCCATGTTGAGTATCTTGAATCAATGTGTTTCCTTCCAGATAACTAACTATTCTATCCTTGATAATTGTTTTGAGTACCTTGCAGACTAGGGATGTGAGATTTACTGGCCAATAGTTTTCAACTTTCCCTCTTTCTCCTTTCTTGAACATAGGAACTACATTTGCCATTTTCCAATCTGTTGGAATTTCATTTTGTGAAACTGATCTACAAAACATTATACTAGGTGGAAATGCCAGTTCCTTTTAAGCTTCCCACAATACCCTAGCATAAATTTCATCGGGTCCTGCTGCCATGTTTGGCTTTATTTCCCTGATATGATTGTAAACAACATCACTATCAATGAAATCAACATCATTCATCAGATCACATGTCACTGAACTATGGTCAGCAGATTGGTCATATATTCCAATGTAAACATTGATTTAAACTGCTTGCTCAGCTCCTCAACCATCTCACTATCCTCACCCAATGTACTCTCATTTACTTCCAGTGGACCAATTGTGCTAGAAACTTTACTCAGCTTGTAGAAACTAAAGAACTTTTTACTGTCCACATTACAGTTCCTAGCTAAATCCAGTTCTTTTGCTCACTTTACTGCTCTGATTTTTTGCTTCAGTGTCTCTAGCTTTTCAATACTCCTTTAGATTTACAATATTTGAAGCTTCTTTAAACACTCTAAATGCAGCTTTCTTAGCCTTAATTGGTTTTTATCAAGTCTGGTATAAGCCATGCTGGCTTTCCTACCCTTCTTTTGCATCTTTGCTTTTGAGGGACATGTCTAATCTGAATTTCCTTCAAGTAAGATGTGAACTTTTCCCACATCTCACAGGCATTTAAATTGGATAATTCTTCCCATCTGAAGGCACTTAAAGCTGCTCTCATGCAGTCAAAGTCTGCTCTGTTGAAATTTGGAACCTATGTTATTTACCCCAGGACCAAATATTTCAGCCATCTGAGAGGAAAAGGCATACCCTCCAAAGGAGAGGAACATGTCCAGGAATGTGCACCCTCTCGTTCCTGCCGCCAGGCGTTGAGGAGGAAACACGTGTTTGGTGGGGCTACTACATACGAGCTAAGTGTTGCGGAAAAGGACGGTGTACTGGGATAAATTGTGTATAGATATTTAGCGGTTGCTTCTGAGCGTATATTTCAACAGTTTTTATCAAATAAGTATTTTTGACCAGCAAATTAGGCTATATTAACCCAGGGAGGCTGCTCAGCGCCATTTTGTTAAGTTCTAAGGGTGTTGGCTGTGTCAATTTGGTGTTTAAGTTTAAGATAGATTTTAAGACTAAGATAGTAGGCATAGCATTACACTAGGTATATCTTCATATCCTAGTGTAACTGCAGGATTGTTGGGTGTTGTGGACGGGTACTACAGTGTTTGATTCAGTGGTGTATATTTGTGTGGTGTGAGCTCTGTAGTGTGTAATTCTAGAGTGTATAATTCTATAGTGTAGGCTTCTGTAGTGAATAAGTTTGTGTCAAATTGGTGTGTAAGTTTAAGATAGATTTTAGGACTAAAATAGTGGGCATAAATTACAGTAGGTATCTTCATATCTAGTGTAATTATACGGGATTATAGTGTATTGTAGATACTTATAGGCTATATTACTGTAATTATACGGGATTATAGTGTATTGTAGATACTTATAGGCTATATTACTGTATTACTGTAGATATATTACAGTAGATACTTGTAGGCTTACAAGCTTACAGTAACTAGACTTAGTACTAAGAGTAGAAAGAAAAAAACAACAACAAAAATGGAAGGAGACTGTGGGAATTGTAAGTGTGTGGGAATCATTGGGGACTTGAGTAAGAGGTTAGATATGTTAACGGGGGAGGTGGAGCGCTTGAAGTGTTTGGTGGCGGGACCCATCATGGGAGGTGCCAGCCAGGCAACTCGGGTGCCCGAGCGGAGGACTGATGGGAGTTCGGATGGCTTGGTCCGGGATGGTGGCAGTTGGAAGGTGGCAAGGCGCCATAGCACCCGACTGGCGCTAAGGAAGGTGGACATGGGCGTCCCAATTAAAAATAGGTTTGATGCACTGGAGGAGAGGGAAGGTAATGATGAGAGGGACGGAGGTGGGGATGACCAGATGGCTGAAGATAGAGATGGAGAGAGAGAGGTTTTAGTCATAGGGGATTCCAGGGTTCGGTACATGGATCGAACATTTTGTAGCAAGAACCCCAGCAGACGGATGCGTGTTTGCTACCCGGGAGCGCAGGCGAAAGATGTTAGGGATAGGCTGGAGGGAGTAATGAGGGGAAGTGGAGAGGGTGCAACGGTGATTGTGCAGGTTGGAGTTAACGATGTAGGAAAAAATAATACAGAGGAAACAATGAAAGCCTATAGGGCTTTGATAGGTAGTTTAGCAGGAAGTAGGAAAAGAGGAGTGGTGACATCCATCCTCCCTATGGTCCATGCAAGCATGGAGTGGTATTCGAGGGCCATTGGGCTCAATACCAGGGTGGCCAACATTTGTAAGGAGCTTGGGGTGCAGTTCTTGGATTTGTGGGGGGAGTTTTGGGGGAGGACGGAGATGTTTGCTTTAGATGGATTACATCTGAGCAAGAGAGGAGTGGAATTGCTCAGCAATAGGTATGAGGAGGCTCTCAACAGGAAACAGGGAAACTAGGCAGGACATGGGGGGATGTAGCTGATAAAGAGAGAAGCATAGCAAGCAATGGAAGGAATAATTTATCATGTTTTTATGTCAATGCCAGAAGTGTTAGGAACAAAATTGGGGAACTGCATGCATATATGTTGTCTGAACAGCTAGATTTGGTGTGCATAACAGAAGCATGGGTTAACGAAAGCATGTTTGGAGACAACTTGCAAGAATTTGAATTGACAGGCTACAACATGCATGCCTATCAAAGAGAGGCAAGGATAGGAGGTGGCATTCTCTTGTATGTTAGGCAAGTAATGAAATGTCATTCCATAGAGGATGGAGTACATAGTGCAGGAGTAGAATCTTTGTGGTTAGATATAATTCTGAAGAATGGAACAAAATTTAGGATTGGGGCATTCTATAGACCTCCAGACCAGAATGAAAACACTGACAGGCTGATGCAGGAAGAGATAAGTAGGAGAGTACAGGAGAGAACTATTTTGTTGGGGGATTTCAACATAGCAGGATTGGGAAACAAAACAATAGGTGTAAGCAAATCAGAAAGATGTTTCATGGCTTGTTTTGAGGACAATTTCTTCTTTCAAATGATACACGAGCCTACAAGGGAAAATAAAATATTAGATCTCTAGTGCTTACTAATGAGGAAAATTTTGTGCAAAATGTTAACGTAGGAGAGACCTTTGGTAATAGTGATCACAACATTATACGCTTCTCATTATATGTTGGAAGGGTAGCAACCAACAGAACATTGATTCCGAATTTTACAAAAGGGAATTACAGTGAGTTCAGGAGCTTCCTAAGTGAAATTAATTGGGAAGTCATATTGAATGGCTTAGATGCTTATGAAATGTGGACAATGATAAAAGATAAGCTATTTCAGGGTCAGGATAGGTTCATTCCCAGTAGGCAAATTAGATCAAACAGGGTTAAGCACCCTTCGTGGCTGACTAGGGAAGTTAAGCAATTACTGGACTCAAAGAAACAAGCATTCAAGAAACTAAAAGATACTAACTCTGGGTTAAACCTAGAATCATATAGAATAGCTAGAAATAAAGTTAGGAGGTGTGTTAGAGCATCTAAAAGACTTGCTGAAATCAACTTTGCTCGAGAATGTTCAGCAGGTAATGCTAAGAGATTCTTTAGCTTCTATAAATTTAAGGCTAAAAAGTGTAGTGTAGGACCACTGGAGGTAGATGGGGAAATAGTGGTTGATGATTGCGACATTGTGGAATCCCTAAGCAAGCAATTCTCATCAGTCTTCACTAAAGATAATTCTGGTACAATAGGAACATCTGTAGGCCATGCCATGGCAGGTGATATGCTGGAGGATCTTACAATAACTACAGAAGCCGTAGAGAAGCAGTTGCAGAATATAAAACCTAATAAAGCTTCCGGACCAGATGAAATATATGCTAGGATCTTAGTAGAGTGTGCTAAAGCTTTAGCAACTCCCCTAGGTATCATTTTCAGGCGATCTATGGATTATTCAGAAGTACCTGAAGATTGGAGAAATGCAAGTGTAGTACCAATTTTCAAAAAGGGAAATAGGAAGAGTGTAGGAAACTACAGGCCAGTCAGTTTGACCTCATTAGTTTGCAAAGTACTAGAAAAGCTGGTTAAACAGAATGTTCAGATTCATCTTGATAGGCACAACCTTTTAAGGGATACTCAACATGGATTTCGATCTCAAAGGTCTTGTTTAACTAACCTATTGGAGTTCATTGAGTATGTTACCAAAGAAGTAGACAATGAAAGCAGGATGGATGTTGTGTACTTGGACTTTAGCAAAGCTTTTGATAAAGTTCCACATGGAAGGTTAATTCATCAATTACAACAACATGGGATTGTAGGAAAAGTTCTACATTGGATTGAAGCATGGTTGCAGGGAAGGAAACAAAGGGTAGTATTGAATGGATGTAAATCTGGTTGGAAAGATGTTCTGAGTGGAGTGCCACAGGGCTCTGTTCTAGGGCCCCTCCTCTTTATCATCTTTGTGAACAACATTGAAGTAGGGCTGAGGAATAGAGTGTTCAAATTTGCTGATGACATCAAGCTGGTAGGAGTGGCTAACAGCAGAGATCAATCTAGTAATATTCAACTAGATTTGGACGACCTAAAAGAGTGGGCTGATCAATGGCAGATGACTTTCAACTATGATAAGTGTAAGGTTATGCATATAGGGTCTGCAGGCGAGACATTCAGTTATAAAATGGGAGGGAGGGAACTGGATGTTATTGAAGAGGAAAGGGACTTAGGTGTGTTGGTCTCAAAAGACCTTAAAGCAGAAAAACAATGTATCTCAGCTAGAAATAGGGCACTCAGAATGCTGGGACTCATTAATAGAATTGTGAAATATAAGAGCAGGGAAGTCATGAAAAAGCTGTACTTAGCATATGTGCGGCCCCACTTGGAGTACTCTGTACAAGCATGGAGCCCCTACCTAGAAAAGGATATAGATATGTTAGAAAGAGTCCAGCGCAAAGCCACTAGACTCGTCAGTGGATTAAGTAACTTAGAATATGGAGAAAGGCTTAATGCATTAGATATGTACTCACTCAAGTATAGGAGATTAAGGGGAGACATGATTGAAATGTACAAAATTGTTAGAGGGCTAGATCAGGTCAATTTGAATGATGCTCTGCAGTTTAGAGTATCCCATAGGGGTCATCAATTCAGGTTAGACAAAATGAGGTGCAGGACAGTTAAATGACAACAGGTCTTCAGTCAAAGGGTTGTTGACCAATAGAATAGGCTGCCTGCTGATGCAGTGGGGAGTCCCTCATTGAATGTCTTTAAAAGTAGGGTGGATAAATTTTTTAGACAGGAAAATGTTGTTTTTGAATTCTAACTTGTGATGCATGGGATATTGAGTATTTTCACTAGCTATATAGGGTATAACATTATGCTAGTATTATGTTGTACTATATGGGGTGTACCTAGCAGTGGATTTGGCAACTTCCTTTGCGATGTCATACTGATGAGATTGGCTGTGGTGGCACAGGTGGAGGGATTGCATGGGTTTGGAATTGATAGGTGTGAACATGTAGTTTCTAATATCTTCTAGACAGGCTTGACCCAGATGGGCCCTTGTGGCCCTTATTAAGCCTTAACACTTTATGACTTTATGACTCTCTCAGATTCCAGTATATTTGCAGCCTCTGGCAATTTCATATTTCTTCAGATTTGTTTCACCATTGCAATGTTTATGAATGTGGCTAACATGATGGACTGCTCACTTCCTCTGTAAATACATATTGTTTGCTTAGCAGGCAAAATAATACTAAAGAAGGGCTTGTGTTGGATAATACAGCATACCAATAATTGTCCAAAGAAAAACATAATACAACCTAACCTAATAGGCTAATGTAACCCTTCATGGATGAAAAAAATGTAATGCAAAATTTTACAATTAATTTTGATTATCTCAAAACTGGGCCAATGATGACACCTAACAATCTAACTTGGCCTAATCTGTTTTTAAAGACTATTTATTCCAACAAAATATTCCAACTTGGAAGAAAAAGATAAAATAATCTAACATTGCCAAACATAATGTCTGCTCACTTCACTGAGGTAAAATGCATGCAAACCTTGTCCCATGGATATCTTCAAGCAGATTACTTTATACACCTTGTCCACCATACCTTATCTCATGAGCAACCAAATTCATTAGCAGCCAGATGCACCCCTTGGGATAAAAAGTCTCAAGATATATTTTCAGTAGTGCCTCTACTTTGAACTTGTGCCCCGAGACACAAGTCCCACCTGGTGACAATTCCTGGATCTGCCCTCACAATCATGTTCAACAATGTGAATGCAATATTGCTCTCCTGAAATGAGGTAACAGGGCCCAAGTTAAAAATATATGATCAAATACAACCATTCTGCACCATGAAGCATAAATAGGATTACCATGTACCTATTGGTAATCCTATTTATGCTTCATGGTGCAGAATGGTTGTATTTGATCATATATTTTTTACTTGGGCCCTGTTACCTCATTTCAGGAGAGCAATATTGCATTCACATTGTTGAACATGATTGTGAGGGCAGATCCAGGAATTGTCACCAGGTGGGACTTGTGTCTCGGGGCACAAGTTCAAAGTAGAGGCACTACTGCGCGTAACTCCCAGAGTTACACACCGTCAACACGGTGTGTAACCCCGCAGGTTATACACCATGCGCCGTCTGCACGGTGTGTAACTCCAGAGGTTACACACCGTCTACATCCCAGAAGCTAGACACCGACCGTACTCAGCTGCGTCCGGAAGTCGTGTGTTGCTCACAAATGCTGCGCAGAAGCTTTTTTTAGCTCGGTTATCCAACGAGGAGCGAAACTATAATTCCGAAAGCGTGCAAGGACAAAGTAAATTCATTCGGCGATCTTACTGTTACGTTCACAGAATGACATCACTGGATAGCCCCCTGTTGGCCCTTCAGTGTCAAGTTTTGCCCATCAAATAGTGAATCTCCCCACATATGAAGTGGAAATGAGCATGCAGCAAAAAGCACAAGACTGCGGGCTAGAATCGGAACGGGAGCGCCGATGGCCCGTCGATGGTCCCGTCGACAGCCCCAATAGTGGTCCCGTTAATGTCCCTGGAACTAGTAACATCCGCTCGTTCACTCTGATGGCCTGTGACTCAGGACGGTTTCCAGGCGACTGACACCCACAGTTAACATCGCGATTATACCATGTCGTGTGGCCAGTGTATTGATGTCCGGCGACTGCGCCGACTGGCACGGTCTGCGCTGTGGAGCATCCTGCTACCATTGCCGAAACCAGGCCTGAAGCCGATGCATCGAACAATCCTTCAGCTGCGGTAGGCAGTTGATACAGGGGAGCTTCCTCTGATGGCAGCGATAATACTGCCCAAGCCTGCGGCAGCCGTTGGAGAAATAGTCTTTAACAGCTCACGAACGTGTGGGGCATCCCGTGTGGTACTTCCTTGCATGGAATAGGTATACTTACGCTGCAGACCAATGGTGCACCTATAATTTGTGTCGGTAGTGTGACGGGTTTGGATGATGCACATGCTTGCTACGTTTCAGTGGCATATCAGGCATTGGTGCAGCCAGGGGTTTCTTAAGGGAGATTGTCGAACAAAAATGTCATTACAGAGACTGCTTAAAAAATACATGAAACAATACCCCTATCCACGGTTGCTGCCTGCACCCATGTACCCCGTATATGCTAGCAGGACAAGCAATCTCAGCCGAAATTAGCCTCCAACAACTGATGAATATACAGGATGCCTGATGGTCAGGGTGGGCTGGGATGATATTTGGTTTTGAAAGTGCCTTTAACGGAAGAACAATACCCGCCACCCCACCCCCAGAGCAAAAGTGAGCAAGTGACGGTTTATCTCAGATATGAAATTCAACCGAGGTAAGAGTGCGGGCTGACCCATGAGGACGCCTGCATTCTCAACGCATCTAACCGCCTAAAAATACGCCTTCAGTATTGGTAGAGGAGCATATATAGCCAATAATGTTCCGCATATTACCAAGAACGGTGCCCGAATGGCCCAGGAGGGTGCCTACATTCTCAAGAAACACAGCTGTCCGGAATAGCACCTGTATTGGCAAGATAGGCGCCTGACCTCATAGACCGGGTTCCATTGTCTTCCAGCTGCCTTATTATTTTGCTGGTTTTAGCTGGGTGGATGCCCTCAACCGATTGGATTGAAGCTGGTTCTGCTGGAAGGGCACTTGCGGACCCAGCTAACATGCTACCCGCCAGGTCTTGCTCCCCTTGGCGATGACAGAAATCATGTCCTGGCCCAATAGCACGCCCATTGCCGAAGTCGCCATGTTGCACAGGACATGTGCTAGATAACCCGTCAGGATGTAGTGCTTAGCATTGGAGACTTATTTTGTTTTTAGGGGCTTGGGACAGTACCTACACAGTATCTTGGGACAGCACCTACACAGTATTAGTGAGCTTGCCGAGGGGGTGCGACTACTGGCGGTCTGCTAATGTCGGCACCCGCCGCTGCCAATCCCGGGACTCGCCATGAAGGATCACCACTTAACCCTACGGACTAAAGGCCACCAACTGAGCTGATCGAACGCTGTTGCCGGAACTGCTGAGCCGAGTAGCACTTTGTGGTAACCGTGTCCATGTCTGCACATATCGGTTAGTCTAGTGACTGTTGGATACAGTAGATACGAACATCTTCATATAATAGCACCAATACTTGTCTATCATACTCGAAAATCTAAAACATTGACACCCTTCGACTTAGTGAGTTCGTTTCAAAATCATGCATATCTTCTGTATTTTCAGGCACGGTGCATTGGAAGGTCTGGGAATGCTCAAAGAGACGAAACGCATACTATTCGCGAACTGAGCAAGACTTAATACGAATATGCTATTTTCAAAATATATCAGAGCCGGTGCTCGAAAAAAACACACTGTTGTTTGACTTTGCAAACGCACGATCCATGACTTGGTACCCTTTCTTTCAGGTCACACAAAACTCGGATACCCCATGAATGTTGGGATGGAATGGGATGCTACACTACTGCTGGCCAGGTCCCCTTGTGCTGCACAGGATGATCTTTATACAACAAAACCATGAATCCTCTCCAATTACTGGGATGACATTTGCTTTGGGATGCCCAAACAACTGCTGGGTGCTTAAATCTCATGGCGTGACCCTACAACAGCTGAAGTACTCGCTCAGCAGGTTTCAGTGATGTCCTACAACGTGTAGGATGTCCCTATGCAGGCTCTTGCAGTGAATCGGGTGGCACTCTGCAGATTGGGTGCTGGCTGGCTGTATTTTGGCAGCATGGGCGAAAGTAAATATGTGGCGCTGCGCCTTCCCTTGCGCAAACAAAATGTCGCACCCCCTTGTTGATTTTATTAAAACGGCTTACTCTTCCTAGATGCCAGGTTTCTTAAAATAAAACAAATCTTCAAAGGTAAGCACGGCATCGTTACACTTAACTTATACAGGTATTTATAGAATGCATATTCGTACTTTTTCTGGTAACTTCTCCAAAACGAATAACGCTTCAAAGATAATTATTGCTCGGGTACACAGTACGCTTTGCTAGGCATGACTGCTGAAATTCACTTGTGATCTTGTTTGCGACATTTGAAGCGAAAGCTGCAGTCACTTCACTCGGATAACTTTACCCAGCGGCAGATCCAGGTGAGCCTATGTTTACATGCTAACTGGGGACGAACATTTTGCTAACCATCTAAAAATTCAATAAATTAGGGTTAAATACACACATCCCGAACAAATTCCTCGTTTTCGGTACGTTTTGCCATCATCATTTTCCCTGTTCAAATGTATTAAAGCCTGGGATGCGGAGCCGGAGCCGGAGCCGGAGCCGGAGCCGCCGGGATATTTTACTCGGAGCCGGAGTCGGAGCCGGAGCCGTCAAAAGCAGGGCGGCTCCGACTCCGAAAGACTTGTAGATGAAACAAAGTTAGCATACGTGAAATGAACACATTATACCTAGTATGGTATGGTATAGTCTGAAAACGCATTTTTTAAGTCAAAATGTTTAAATACGAGCAACATGTAAAAATATCATCAAATACTGGTAGAATAACCAATAACCATATTCTAGCCTCAGTACTCGATGCAATAGTTCCATGTTTAGTTAAGTTCATTGTTTCCATCATCAACGGGTTGTTGTACTTTATTAGAGACAGGGACGAGTAGCCTAGGGGTAAGTGGCTCGTCTCACAATCGAAAGGTTGTGGGTTCGAGTCCCACCTGACGCTACTCTTCGCTCGCGACCAATCGGCGTGAGAGATTGGCGACGCTTCATGACTCAACGGTCGATGTGTCGTAAAACCAATAACCAACCAACAAACATTATTAGAGACGAGGTCAAACATTACGATTTACAACAATGGTGTTCCTTGGACCGTTCACGGGATGGGGAGTGTTGTTGTTCCGAGTCTCCCCTCTTCTGATTTCCCCAATACGGCACGAAGCGAGGGTCAGTTTACGAGGGCATAACACCGAAAAGTGATTTGGGCTGGGGCAGGCGTTTATCTAAAGATAGATACAGGGTTTTATGGGAAAATTGCTTACAATTGTCTGAAGTTTGCGCCTCTGAGTGGTCGCGACTAACTTTTTTACATCCCCTAGCTCTTGTTTAATCCGTCTCCCGTCTTGGGGGCGTCTTCAACCGCCCCCTCAGGTTTTTCGCGGATAGCGGACGAACGGCGCGCGGCAGCGTGGCCAAATTTGGCATACATTTTCCCACATCAATTTGACATGTTGATTCAAAATTTTTAGGTCAGGTAATCTAGGATCAAGGAGTTAGTCAAGGGCAAGTGAGGTCACCCCCAAAAAAGTTCAACCAGTCGTCACGCTTTAACGGATACAGATATTTTAATGAAACTTTCAGAGTTCGCTTATCTTTAAGGATGCAGCAAAACGTACGAGTTGATTTTTTTCGTTTTTGATTACATAAACTTTGCGTATTTGCCAAATTGCAGTTCAAATACACGATTTTGGCTAAAATAAGCACTTTTTATAAGGGCAAGTTGACTTCTAACAACGTTTCTCTGTCTGCTCCACCCAATGGAAAAGGAAAATTAAAGAAAACGTGAAAAGTCAAAATTGTGAAATATATATTTTAAAAAAAACATTTTGGGGGGTCAAAAAATTATCCAACTGGTCAGGTTCGCTGTCCCTTTCTCATTCCAAATACATTTTCTTGTTTGATATATCCCCAAAAATGAACTCCCCAGAGTCAGAAACATAATGTAATTCGTGAAAAGTTTTGAAAATCTAGCCCACCCGGTGACGTCACTTTTGGGGTATTTTTTTTACGGTGGACCCGGACCCTACTCGTCGAGCACTTTATGATGACACCTCTTTCGCTTTCGTGCGATGCTTAGTTTGGACTTTAGAAGGGCTCTTCAACCGTCTCCCCCCCCCGAGATGGGGGTGGGAGGATTTGACCGGAAAGACGGCGCGGGTTAATGGATCGATCACGTATGGAATGTACGGAGCCGGAGCCAGAGCCGGAGCCGGTACATTTTGCCCGGAGCCGGAATCGGAGCCGGAGCCGCCGGGATATTTTACTCGGAGCCAGAACCGGAGCCGGAGCCGTCCAAAATTTTCCCGGCTCCGCATCCCTGATTAAAGCATACCTTGGGATCTAGAGGTCACTTGCACTAAGGGCACGTTCTTCAGAGGGCGTAGCCAAGAATTTCCTAGTGGAGGCTCGACAAAAAAGATGTTAAGAAAGGGGAAGCGTTCGGTGAAACGAAAATGTATGGTTTGCGTTTTGAAAAATCACAAAATGTCTTTCTTGCTCTAGTGTATTTTGTTTCCTAAGGGAGAGGGCAGTGCCTAGCAAGCAAACAAAAGTGATGTGAACAGTGAAAAAGATTTCAGCAGGGATGCCTACCAAACAAGATTACCCGTGGATGTGCTTCTGCGTCCTCCAGAATGGCGTTCCCACAGGAACGGTCGCTTACAGCTTATCTTCCTCTCTTTTCAGCTAAGGTAAATTTTAGGTAAATTTCGCTGGTAAATTTTAGCCTCTGTGAGATTTGAGCTCACCTGATATTTTTTTCTCAATTGACGGTGCTCCCCCATGGAGATGGTGCCTGGTCCAGCAGACGAATGCTCTTAATTTAATTGCATTGGGATGCCATTGCGTCTGCCAATGATTTAGTCATTTGCTTTTGCGAACATGCTTAGGATCGTAAAGCCTTGATCCTTGGAGTCATGATATGAAGATAATTCCCTTCCTCGTTGAAAATAATTCCCTTCGACAGTCGTCTTCTCGATCTGACTAGACTAGATAACTGCCTGGAAGCAATGATACGGCAAAGGTGTGTCGAGTATGAGAGACATGCCTTTTTGCGTTATTCAGCTACACCAATGATTACTTTTGGCCAATGGCCACGCTAGGCTAGTCATTATACTGTGCTGCGGTGTGTGCCTAAATTTTCGTGGTGGCGCTCGCTTGGCCCGGGAAGGCATTTACATTCTGGAGCGGCACCCAGAAGGGTGCCTGTACTAGTACTGTCAAGCAAGACGCCAGTGTTCTGGGAGGGCGCCCACATTTGCATCAGGGATGTTAACTGTCTGAAACGGCGCCTTCAATTTCAACAGAAGCATTACCTGACCCCTGTAAACGCCTGACTGCAATAATACCGGTCGGCCCATGCGAGTACCTGCATTCTCAAAGCACCCATCCGCCCAAAATGATGCCTTTCTTGTCGGGAGAGGAGCATATCATGTAGCCAATTATGGCCCTGATATTACAAAGAGTTGTAACCACATCGCCCAGAAAGGTGCCTACATTTCCAAGGCACACAGCTGTCCGAGAAAAAAAAACCTGTATTAGGTGAGATGGGTGCCGGACGGCGACTGACGGATATCTTTTCCATCTTTCTTACTATTTTGCAGATTTTAGCTGGGTGGATCAACTCGATCGAATGCTGATTCGACTAGGACGCTTGCCTACCCACCTAACATGCTATCCGAGATTCCGCTCCCCTTGTCGATGGTTGAGTTGATGTCCTGGGTTAATAGTGTGCTCATTGTCGAGGACGCCATGTCGCCCATAACATGAATCTTGATGACGCGCCGACGGCCCGTTTATCGTCCTGTGGTGAGATGATAACCCTTCTAGTCAAGGTTAAAATTGCTATCGAGATGGACACTCCTGTGATTCGCTCACCTCGACGGTTTCTCCACGGTATCGAAGATCAATGACCTAGCTTGCCATGCGACCTTTGTGGAGTTAGGAGTAATCTTATTAATGTGCACCTAAGACTGAACTAGGCGTCTAATCTTGCCCCTGGACATTACAGAAAGAATGCCTTCTGCCACTATTAAAGAAGTGTCTAAAATTATGTAAACCTCACCTAGCACCATAACTGTTCGTAGAAATTTGCAAATCACACATAACTAGTATCCGTGGTATTGAGAATTACTGGTGAACACATTCAGCGCGTACATCTACATCCAAGGTAAAAATTCGATTCGTACGTCAGCCCACCTCCCCTCCCTTGTCCAACCCCGGAGTCGTAGCTGTGTGGAAGACGCTGGATAAAATATGGGCCTTAATGACACGTGCATGGCTTGGATTGGATGCTCCATGCGGTGGCACGACAGCAAAGTCTGACCTCTCCGTGCTCGTGGTTGCTGCCATGGGTGTAATATCTGGGAGCTGGGGGAGGACATGTCCCTCCCAAGTTGTGAAAAGTGGCGATTTTCCCCCTGAATTTATTTCGTGTCCCTCCAAAACCTCCAAAGCCAGGGGTGTGGTGTTGTATACTTTTGGAGGGGCATGTGCCCCCTCAATATTCAATTTTGCTCCTTCAATAGTACAAATTACCTTCAATATGAAGTGGAAGTGGGCATGCAGCGAAAATAATAGAACTGTGGGCTGCGATCGGAGTGGGAGCGCGGACAGCTCAGGCGATGGTCCCATTGATGGCCCCTCCGATGGTCTCGCCGATGGCCCCACCGATGGCTCTGGAACTCGTGACATCCGTCGGTTCACTCCGGTGACCTGTCACTCAGGACGGTTTCCAGGCGACTGACCACCACCGACAACGTCGCGATAAGACCATGTAGTGTGGATAGCGTACTGGTGTCCGGAGACACGTCGCCGACTGGCACCGTCTGCGTTGCTGAGCATCCTGCCGCCATTTGCACCAGACCTGAAGCGAAGGATTGCAAGAATCTTCCAGCTGCGGTAGCCACTTGATACAGAGGAGCTTCCTCTGACGGCAGCGATAATGCTGCCGAAGCCTGCGGCAGCCGTTGAAGAAATAGTCGTTCATCAACTGACGGACGTGTGGGGCATCCCTTGTTGTGCCCAGTTGATTGCTTCAAAATGTCGGACCGGGCCCCTGAAAATACCGTTGGGCCTCCAAAATTCGCGCCGGGACCCCGAGAGGTGGCGTCAGTTCCCCATGATATCACGCTAAGGTTTTAAAAGGTCGGATCGAGCCCCTGTAAATCACGCTGGGGGCCAAATAGTTTCTCCGGGAACCCGAATATGACACTGAGCCCAAAATATACTGGCTGGACTCGAAAAAGACTGGCCGGGCCCTCAAAATCACACTGGGTCCCAAAAGGTCGGGCCGGGGGCCCTGATAATCGCTCTGGGGGCGCAAAAAGTTGCACCCGGGCCCCCTGAAAACCACGCTGAGGGCAGAAAAAGTCATGCTGTGGTCCTCGAAAATCACGATGGGGCCGCAGAAAGACGGACTGGGCTGCTGAAGATCACGGGGTGACTAAAAAGTTCGCGCCCGCGCCCAGAAAATCACGTTGGGGATCGAAAAAGTCGTACCGTGGTTCTTTAAAATCACAACGGGGACTAAAAACATTGGACCGTGGCCACTGAAAATCACGCTGAGCTTCAAGATACAAAAACAAAAAATAGTGCGAAAGTAGGAAAGATAAAAGTACAACTCGCTCCGATAATTAGCACTAAGTCCCCCCCCCAAAAAAAAAAAAACCGCCTTGGATCCAAAATTCCTGTCGGTACTCCCATATATCCTGGTCGGGGCTTCAAAAATTAACCTCGGGGCTCCTAAAAATTGGCGTCGGCGGTCCCAGCTAAGCACAGCGCGGCCCCAAAATCGCATGGAAACCCGGCAAGGATCAAGCTAGAGCCCTTAAAAATAGAAATTACGAAAAATAAATGCTCGAGCCAGGAAAATCGTTCCTTAGCTCAAATATACCACCAGATCCCTTACCAAATCACATACGACACCTGAAAACGTACCGGAGCTCGAAATATCGCTGCGGGAGACAATACAAAAATATCACTGGGGCCCGGAGAATCCGGCCGTGGTGGTTCGAACTTTACATAATTTAGGTCAACCAAAAATTGCCTGGAGACCAGAAAACTGGCGTGGCATCCCCGGAACCACGCGCCTGGGCTCGAAAAGTCGCGACAGGACCCCGATGAATTATACTGGAGCCCCCAATATCATGCTGAGATCCCACAAATATGAGCGAGGAACCCAAAATAAACACAGACGTATCCTAAGAGCACAACTGAAGAACGAAAATACGCGTGGTCCTCCAGAGCGCACCGACTGTGGTAAAAAGCGGCAAGGCCGTCAAAACCATACACATGTTTTTTTTTAATGTACACGAACACCGTACAATTCTATCAGCATGCTACTCTCGATTTGCCACACACCAGATCAAATAATTTTCAATCAGCAATCATTCGTCCTTTCTGTTCCTCAGCCATTTCAGCATCAATCATAAGACTTCTTTCGCCATGGACCAACAATAAGCTACGTTCTTGCTTATTCTTTCTCTTCATCAACATCGGTGACATTTACAACGGGAGACATCTTAGAGACGTATAGTACTATATCATGGAAACTAGAGCATGCCAGATACTTATTATTGAAGTTGTAATGAGCTTGTACCCCTCCCATACACACATGGCAGAAGTTGAAGACATTTTGTTTGAACAGTAATGGGTACTAATGGTTTCACTTGCACCAGGAAGATAAACCCATTATTACAAAACAATCCATCAATCGTGCAAAAGTTACAAGTTCAGAGTGAAGTGTGACTTTGAAAGTACTTATACTGCGATGATAGTTATTTTTCAGTTCCACATGTTGCTCTCAGGCATGCTTGCATGCTACTGTGTGCATGCCAAGGTCAGATATCAAGGTCAAAGGTTACATTTAAGTGTTTTGAAGTTCCCACGTTCCGTCGCTATGACATAAATTTGCATCAAGTTGGTTTCATTCCACGTAGTTTGTTGTGCGGAATGAGAAAGCTACGTAATCGAACTAATTTCGAAGGTCAAAGATGAAGCCCAGTTCTTCTGTCACCACACGTTTTCTTTATCGCCAAACCCCACTTAAATCTGATATCAAGCAATGGCCCGTGGTTAGCCTGGAGTAGCATTCGAAACCAGCTATGTCAATGACAATCTTGAAGGTAAAACGTCAGTTTGCATATTTCGCATTCATCGCGATTCCTTGCTATGACTTCAATTTAATAAGGAAGAAAAAAAAGTTAGTATCATTCTACATAGCTTGTCGAATGGTATCAGAACGTTAAGAAATTCAAATACTTTTGAAGGTTTCGAATTTTCGGTGTATGTACAATGCTCCAGTAATTTATAGCAGTAGGAGGAGCATGTCTCTTTGTTTTCAGCCATTGAGATTAGTCGCTTGGCAAGGATTTCCCTAAGTTGGGGTCCGACCAATACAAATGTGATGAAAAGGGAGAACCTTAGACGAATCTCGCGTGTCGAAAATGTATGGTTTGCGTAGAGACTTTCTCCCAAATTTCTAGTTTCATCCATTGTGTTTTTTTGTAGAAGGGGACGGGAGGGGTGGGGAGCTCCTTGGTTGCGCCTTTGATTGTGATAACAAACACTCGTATACTATTTTACTGGTAGACAGCGTTTTTTTTGTATCCTATTGTGGGTGCGAGTGTCCCCTTAATGTTGACCTTGACCCCCAATAATTTCAACTTTTAACATGGAACTCCATGGAGTATACCCCTCCGAATCAATTTTGATCCGTTCATTGACGTCAGGTAATGACGGTAACGAACGGATTAATTTTAAAGCCCGATTCATTTTAAGTAATCGACACCTGTGCTAGTGGCTCCTCGAAGAAATGCGTGATAACCTACTTGGAGGACATTTCATTACTGCCATTTAATGGGGTCCGCTACACAAATTTGGTCAGCGTTGGTTTCCGATGTATAAAATCACGCTGAGTTCAAAAATGCTCATATTGAATGTTGAAAATGCCGAAATCATGGAGAAAATCCACTTTCTTTAAATGCCCTCGTGGCAGTATTCACGCGTGACGTCACTCGATAGTAACCCAAATGGCGCATACGATACAAACAATATAAACGCGTATACAAGGTGGGAAGTTCATACGGCCTTGGGAAGTTCGTTCGTTGTGGAGGGTATCTATTAGAGGGTATCTATTGAGACATATTTTTCGCATTAAAGTCAGTCAGATTGGACTATTAACTGGAAGGATGGAGCCTGGGTATGTAAAAGCGGATTCTAGAAACCTCCCTGAGATAAATCACATCATGGTAGCTGAGTTTTTCTCCAAGTCCGACCTCCACGTGTCTGCTGAGATCCGGGCGGTGAAGAATCAGAGGTGAGACATGATGGTTACAGGGGGGTTTGAGATTGTGGTACAGGAGGGCGGGGGAGCAGCAGCTGGCATAATTTATTTATGCTACTGGTTTTACCAATTAAAACTGGCTGGCAGAAAATGCTGGTGGCAAAAAGGATTTTAGTAGGAATGATGACATCAGTTGGCTGCCTATGGCTGATGGATATGGCTACATCCACAGTAGGGTGTGTCGCCTGAACGGTTTTTCTTATGCTTAGTGAAATTATCGTGCAGATCACCTAAAAAAAAAACCGTGGTCGAAACCAAATCGAAATCAAACAATAAACAAAATATGCGACAGACCGATAAAGAAACAAATATGCCGGGCGCCCGGCGTTGAAGTCTCCAGTGATGGCGCCCCGTTGCGATTGGCATCTAACACCACGCGTCGGCCGCCGTCGGAGCGCCGCCGCGGCGCTGTGACGAAAAAGGCGGGAGTGGTTCGAGAATGCCGCGATCGCTACTTGCGATACATGAAAACTGCTGGAAAGAAGTCGGCACCACCAGGTGTACGTCCGTCCGGTGATGAGTGGTGTGGAAAATTGTTTGATATAGCCCGCTGCAAATGTGCTGATATCGATAGCTGCAAATGTGCGATGGCCGACAAAGTGCCACGAATGGAGTTTCCCCTTGTCCAAGACTAGAGAGGACCTCGCCAAATGCAAATCGGCACCGCAGATATCCGTGAAACCACTCGTCGACGCGCCATGAACGAAAGGAGGCGTCTGACCGCCGAGAGAGTCACATCACCACAACCGGGACCTTCTGGAATGGCCAAGCTAGATTCTAATTCAGACCAAGATTCCGCCACAGATTCATCATCGCTCACATCTGTAGTCAATGAGTCAGAGTATATGGTGAACAGTAACACAGACGAACTGCTAAATACGGCTCTAGCAGCAGATCGGTACGGAGTGTCTAATCGTGCGTGTGCTGCGATCATAAACGGTTTCCAAGTGGACATTGGTCGGATCACTTCTGACGATATGGACTGCATAGTGGATAGCAAAAAAGTATGGCGAGCAAGGGATCGGATTAGAAGAGAAGTAGTAGCCCAGAGCCATGAGGATCATGCAGGTCGTGTATCTGGTCTCTACTTCGACGGTAGAAAAGACGACACGCTTATGACAGCCAGTTCAAAGAAGACGGAAGAGCACATTGTGGTTGTATCCGAGCCAGACAGTGCATATTTAGGACACTTTACCCCACAGACTGGGAAAGCGGAGGACATTTTTCTGGACCTGAACGCCGTGGCATATGAGTTTGGTGCGGATGTTTCTGTGCTTGGCTGTGACGGCACGAGATTTAATACTGGCCAAAAAGGTGGTGTTATCCGTTTGTTTGAGCTCGGACAAAAACGCCCCGTCCACTGGCTTGTGTGCCAACTTCATGCAAATGAACTTAATCTTCGTGCAGTATTTAGCCACTTAGATGGAGTCACAACAGGACCTAAGTCGTTTAGTGGGCTGATTGGCCGGGCTGCTGCAGGCGCAGTAGAAACCTTGCCAATGGTCGATTTTGAGCCAATCGATGGCGGAAATGTTTCAGAAATGACGCAGGAGATTCTTAGTGACCTAAGTTCAGATCAGGCTATTCTGTACAGTCTGGCGCGTAGTATCTCAGATAGAACTGCGAAAATGAAGATCGGTCCACTAAACCACTCCAGGTGGCTGACTCTGGCGGCCCGAATTCTCCGGCTCTACATATCAACCGAACA
Organism: Imbricaverruca yamaguchii; assembly: GCA_034440575.1. Taxonomy (NCBI): domain Eukaryota; kingdom Metazoa; phylum Arthropoda; class Thecostraca; family Neoverrucidae; genus Imbricaverruca; species Imbricaverruca yamaguchii. Next base: position 791,417 of record JAOTOL010001426.1, on the reverse strand, counting down.
GCCATCAGACAGTCTGAGAATGCTAGCGAAGTTCATCGTGTGCCACTATACTCCCATGTGATTCTGCATCAAGAAGAACTGGAAATGTTCTGACGGTCCTGGCAATGCGCTGCACAGCGTGCAACTTCTCAAAAGTTTGCGACCTGAGATAGCGGCCATGGTGCAGCCAACAGCTACAGCGCAACAGCTACTGGTGTCACCCTGAGGCAGTACTGCTAGCAATGGCAGCGGGCCAAGATCAAGCCACACAGGAAAGGGCGGTCACTCAAATCCAGCAGTGTCGCAGAACTCAAGTCGATAATGATACTGACGAAGTGCGGAAGTTCAAGCTTCCAAAAGTGAATATGGGGGCAAACAGCATCATGGAGCTGATTGATTGGTGTAATGAGGCGATAACCGAGCCGACCTTGACGCAACAACTGTCCGATGATGACTTACTAGACATCATCGCGAGTCCTCTCGAAGTGCCGCCATACCCCGTGCACAGTCAGACGGTGGAACGGATGGTGAAAGTGGTGACCGAGGCGTCTTTGAAGGTAATTGGTGAAGAGGTTACATTGTGGCGAAGTTGAAACACAGGTCAGCAATGCCAGTGCTCAGCAGCAAAAGGGATTTCATGTCGGGTTTTCTGTCGAGCATGTAGACAAGTAGTACAGTTATAAAATGATAGTTCGGACAAAAAATGTGGCCGCTCGTACAAAAGGTGACGTCGCTGTATGCCCGTCTCCTTCGGTTGTAGTGGAACGGAGCATGATGCCGATTTCGCCTGGTCTATTTGTCATAACAATAAGATATCAAGTGTCTCAGAATGATTTAATTGGTCTTCGATGTAAACAGACGAGGAATTTTGAAGATGTTCAAGCTTTCAAAAGTGAAAATATTAGCATTATACGCCGATAGATCTACTGATTGAAAATGGAACGAACAAGCGACGTAAAGTGAACCTTTCTTTCATGCGTCTGACATCCAGGCAACTTAATAAGCGACTGGTGCTTATCAAAAGCCTTTTACCCCACTAAACACTCATTGAGTTTTATTAATGAGCTTCATCACCAGAATCCAATCATCAGTCATCCACAGCACCGACTGCCGCCTTTTTCGTCACAGCGCCGCGGCGGCGCTCCGACGGTGGCCGGACGCGTGGTGTTAGATGCCAATCGCAACGGAGCGCCATCACTGTAGACTTCAACGCCGGGCGCCCGGCAAATTTGTTTCTTTATCGACCTGTCGCATATTTTGTTTATTGTTTGATTTCGATTTGGTTTCGACCACAGGTTTTTTTAAGGTGATCTGCACGATAATTTCACTAAGCAAAGTGCAATTTCCGAAAAAGGTCCTTCGTGACACACCCTAATCCACAGCAATCTACAATTTCATAGACTTTTCCCCATGTTTGTACAAGGGGGGGAATATATAACATGCTTTCAGATAAGTGTGCAGAACCGGGCAGTATCCTAGGCTTAACTGTGGATAGGTATTTAGCAATTACTTCTGTGCATATATTTGCATAGTTTTAACTCATAAGTTTCTTTTTAGCAAGCAGATTATAATATTTACACCAAGAGACGCTGCCCAGCGCCATTTTGTCCATTCTGTCCGTCTTTGTCTAGTGTGTCTAGTTTGTCTTTGTCTAGTGTTTTCAGCTATCTACTTCATTTTTGGCAGTTATTCAGCAAGTGATTTCCTCTTTCTTTAAAACCACAGTCAAATTTCTGCACAGTGATTACCTTGTAAGTGCTGCATAGTTAGGAACTAGCATAGACCTAAGCTTTGACGGTTATTTCGCTCTGTTCTGTTATTTGGTAAATTATTTTGCAGCAAGTTATTTTTCAATCGCAGTCTAGGAATAAGCTGCAGCCTTTAGGATGGTTACTACCAGGATGCAGGCACTAGAGGATGAGGTCAGGGCCCTTAAGGCAGAGCTTTCCAAGCTCAAAGCTTCCCTTGCTTCACAGGGATGGCCAGAAGGGGTAAAATGTAAAGGGCAGTCTGTAGCAGGGGCATCATATGCCCAGGTGGTCACAGTGGGTATGATGGGAGGAGTTTGAAATTGTTGAGTGTATTATACAATAGCAAGAGAGTCTCTTATTAAGTCTGAACGCTTTATGAATTTGTGTGGGGTGTGCCTAGCAGTGGATTCAGCACCTTCCTTTGGGATGTGATGCTGATGAGATTGTCTATGGTGGCACGATGGGTGTGATGGCAAGAGCTTGTGATTGTTGAGGGTGTTATGCGGGAGCAAGTGAGTGGTGCTAGACAGGCTGGGATACATAGCTTCCTAGGAACTTGGGATAAGGATTGATTGGGGTGGGAGTATGTACATTTCTAGTACCTTTTCTAGATAGGCTTAACCCAGATGGGCCCCTGTGGCTCTTATTAAGCCTTAATACTTTATGATTTTATGACTTTTATAAAAACAAAGGCAGGAAAACAATCTTTTGGTTACAAAAACCAAATAAGGCAGCTGATCTGGATGATCGATTGTCACATGAGCTGGATGATGGCCAAATATTTCGTAAACAGCATCAGCTAATCAGCGGTGGTCATAGTTTTCTCTACAGGATGGTGTCTGGCATTACCCACTGTCTGGGATTTCCCTGCCTTCCCCTACTGTACAAATGAGCATTGACAGCATTGACTAGGGGCAAAGGTGGATCCAAGGGGTAGTGAAATGAATCCATTGACAGTTATTGCATACACACACATTACAAGAAACGAAAAGTGGTCTCGCTGAGACCCAGCACCCAAAATAGGAGTTTTAGTCCCCGCACAGTCTGAGCAGTGGGCAAAAATTGTACAAATTGAATTTCTCCAGTTTTTCCATTTTCAGGCAGAGGTTGAACTTACCTCAAAATGATCTTCACAGCAGAACCAGGGAGCAGAAGACACCAAACTGTCCTTATCGTCACGCCTCGCCATTTGGGCCCATTTACGTCGGGGTTCAACAGCACGGGGTACTGGTAGGAATATTTTGTTAGGCGTGAGAGAGGTAGAATTAGTGCACTGAGGCACAAAACACCACTTATAAGTCACAGTTGAGCTCATTTTCATGGACTTTTACGCACAAATTCGAAACTCTCGCCAGCACGCTATTTCCCCACCCTCGTCAGGCGCAAATAACCTTGTAAATAATACCCTTGGCAGTCGTACTATCGAGTGACGTCAGTGCTTTGTCAGCCAATCAGATTATTGGAATTAAATGACGTAATTAATAGGTTTTTAACAATTTTTGTACTTTTTAGCTTATATAAATCACAAATAACAAGCACATACTGACTTATAATTTAAAGCACATATACCCAACATAATCTTTACCCGGCTCCAAAAAGTGTAGCAGACCCCATTGGCATTGGGATATTGCTGTTCTGGACATTTCAATATTCCAACCTTTTTTTAAATAGTTCGCTTTTTTTCGTCGCATGGTTCAACGGTTGTAAAGTATACAAGAGAAGCTACACGTAAATGAAAACAATTTCTTAACCAGTCGGATTTTACAACCGCGAGATAACAATGTTGTAATCAGCACTAGATCTAGGAATTGCCACTTGTCAGCATGGGGAGCAGCACTTGTCCATGGAAGAGCGCCATTTCTTCGGAAAGAAACACTGCGAAAGCGCCTCTGGCTGAAAAAAAAATTGGATGGGGAGGAGGGGCCGGTGCACTATGCCAACCGGGAGGGTCGCCTTTCCCTCCAAGGGGCGCTTTTTCTTTCAAAGGGGCGCCTCCAGTAGAAAACAAAATCATAGGGCTGTTCGAACAACTGGATTTTCTATTACAAGAGAACACGTTTAAAATTATTACAGGATTGCTCAATGGTGATTGTGAAATTGGGCCCAGCATATGCCGCACAAAGTTCGGTGCAGAGGAAGTGGATGTATGTTAAGCCTGTTTTCACCTAAGAGGGCCTGGAGCTCATGGGGTGAGACAGACTGATTACTTGTACACATATTCCGAATTGTCGATTTTTCGGGCACAATTCAATCGCGTCAGAATTTGTATCAGGTGAATTTAAACCATTGATATTTTGAGATGTTCTGACGAATCGCACCTGTCTCAAATTACCACAAGCGTGAGGTAAGTTGATCCTATTGGTGGAAAATGTTGATCAGAATCATTATTTATGTATATATATGTATATCTATATATCTATATATATATATATATATATATATATATATATATATATATATATATATATATATATATATATATATATATACTGTAACGATTACTTGTGATTGCTACTTTTAGCGCTGCGGGCTTTTTTGTGATATTATGTTTTGCTACCTGATGTGTTCTGGTGGCAAAACAAAGAAGCGAGATGAAGAACATTTTTTTTTCAGCACTTGCTGAAAATGTTGCTTTTCTTCTCGCTTTTCAATCGATCGAAGAATCGATCGAAATCAAAATAAATTTTCTTTAATTGAAGTTGTCATTTTTTGTGCTTTAACGCAGAGTTTGGACAAGGGTTGGGTCTGGTTAGGTTAGGTTTTTGAAGTTGAAAAATGTTTCAATTTTCTTTCTTTGTTTTTCAAAATGAATTTGAAAACGAATTTCTCTCCAAAAGTAGCCTATATTTTTATAGGTTGGGTTAGGCTTTTTTATTTAGAATATTATCAGAACACAAATTGCTTTAGCTTCTCTAATATCATTTTTTCTCCAAATGTAGGTTAGATAAGGGTTGGTGTTTCGTTGTGCTCCATTTCTTTTAGTTTAAAGCATTCATTTTTATATTACCGAACTCAAAGCTATTTCTTGGTGTTATTTTGCTCACTACCTGAAAAGGAAACATCTGAAGAGAAAATGAGTGGTCCCATCATCTTAGTAACATTCATAAACATTGCATTGGAATGCTAGAGTCCAAAAATTCGTAAAGCATCTTAACACACACCTTTACCGGATATTGTTCTTCACAACTTCTACATGAGAATATCAATTTGTAGTGAATATTGTGCACTTCCTCACCGACCAATTTATTGTCAGACATCCATTCACTGCCAGTGAACATCAAACGGAGAAGAAAGATAAAAAATTATGGAGGATAATCTTGAATGCTAAATGTACAGGAAGATCCTCTTTCCAAACCTGATCCTATGGCCACTAAAAGTTATGCCCAATATCATTAAATTAAATTAATGAAAATGTCTTGGACATTTCCCTCTAACATCTGACATATTTAATCAGTGGCAGAACTAACAAACCTCAAATCGATGACCGACTGCGCCAAAAGTAACCGTCCTTACATGTCTTGCGAAAGGCGCCTTTTTAGCGTTCATGGCTCGCAACGATTCAAACTCAATGGGTTGAGACTACTATAACGCCATAGCGCCAATCAGCAATGGAGGGAAGACAGTCTCGCACAGCCACAGAGTATGAGTTAGGAGTGCGTCCACAGTTTTCGTAAAGGTGTTTTTGATAAATGCTTCATGCGTTGCACATTGTGTCACCCAGGAATTGCCCCAATACGCATGCAGCACGCGCTGAGCTCATTGCGTGGCACGGTTCACAGCGCGTTGTGCTACGGAGCTGGGCCCTGACTGGGCCCCGACTGAGCGCCAGCTGGGCGCTCAGTCGGGTATCACAGATTGGTATCGTAGCGAAATACGAGGTTGATATAAGCGCGCGATGATGGATTAGGGCCGCGTTGGGCCCCGGTTGGGCTGCCGATTATGCCAGCGTTCCATGTTTTATCGGCGGGGGCCGTGCTGGGCCCCTGCCGGTGTCCCCAGTCGCGTACTGTACCCGGTAAATGTTTGCCAAGCATTGACGTTTAAAGCTACCAATTACCAATAAGTATCACCAATTGACTCAAGATACAAAAATGCCACACCATTCGTGATATTTCATGACGTGCAATACGCTTGTTTTTGTTACATGTCGCTAATTCTCCATTTTGAAATGCTAAGGAGGCCGTAGCAACCCCAGCCCACTTGTACACTGATGAGGGTGGCAAGTTACCGTGAGCATGGGAGGATTGAGGAGGCAGAATATTCCCCATAGACATGTAATTATAAACGAGCCAACCCATTTAAGGCTCAAACTTGTGCTCGACTCGATTTGAATCGAGAATCAACTCATGAACATATATCTTGAGTTGTGAGTTGGATCACATCTAGATATGCAACGTGTTCCTTTAGAGGCTGCACAAATTACCTTTATGGTCCGGCACGCCTAAAAAAAACACTCTCCCCCGGATCACATTTTTCTAATAAGTAAAAAAATGAGTCGAATCATGAGTCACTCATTCAAATATCGTGTGAGGGCAGTGCACACTGAATCATATGGCTCATGAGTATGATACCACTGAGTCGGATCTGAATCGATTCAAATTTCTGTCAGTTTATTTGAGTCGCGAGTCGAATCAGATCTCAAGATCTGAGTCATATGTTAGTCGACTCAAACAATTCGAGTCGCGTACAAGTCTGTTGAGGGTACACGATGAGGAACTTGGCCACATCGGACTCACCTATGCTATCCTTAAATTCAGAGCTGAGAATACATAATGTGTGGCTGTCTGTCTGTAACTGATCCAGGAATTGTAATCGTAGGGAGGGGGCACTTGTCTGGGAGGTGCGATTTCTTCGGAAGGCTACTGTTGCGAAAGTACCTGGAGGGACGCCTCTGGATGACAAATTCGAAGGGGCGCACACGAACTTTCTGGAAGGAAGCCTTTTTCCGGCTGGAGGGACGCCAGCTTCCGTGGCCAGGGGAGGTAGGAGCTCATATCCAAGTCCCTCTCCATTCTCCAGATCTGCCACTGTAATTGGTGATCACATCAAACCTTCGAGACAGGCCTGAATAAACATTTATAATTTCGTCCAGGGCAGTCATGCATGCGATAATAATCCTGCAGGACAGTCCTGCATGACATTATAATCCTGTAGGACAGTTATCCATCTTTTATCAAATCCTGCAGGATTGTCCTGCAGGACCGCGTGTCTGTGCAGGAGTGTATGAGAAATTCTGCAGGATTCTGTAGAATTGTGGGAATTTTCTGCGGATCCTGCAGGTCCTTTTACTAGGGATATGTGCCTAGCAAATATCGATTGAAATTTGAATATGAGCCTGTAGGCCAATACTCACCAAAAATAACCTTCCGAATGGTTTCGTCGGTCAAAGAGGGGAGAAAAGGCAAGCGCCGGAGCGCGTCCGGAATGGCGCGGTCGCCACCCCTTCCAAATCCCCTCCCTCGGCAGCAGTAAATGGGGGAATACCACAGTGCGGCGGCATGGTGCTTTGTGTGTGCGGCTTGGGCTAGACCGCAGGTCTCCCCACCCGTCCCGTCCCATCCACCCTACAAGCCGAATTTGCAGGACTATGCACGAAAAGGTTTGGAATGTTCTGTTGTAGACGGTAGAGGTGGCATTTCATGGTCCTGAAATATGTTTTGCACTGGTCACGAGACTAATTCAGTTGGCTCTTTGCGAATCATCCCTAGTGGAAAAATATCAGGGATACTGCAGGATTCTGTGTGAGAAATTGAAACAAAGATACTGCAGGATCCTGTGCATAAACCCTACAGGGTCCTGCATATAATCCTGCAGGGTCCTGCGGGATACTTCACAAAGATCCTGACGGATGCAGAACTGTCCTGCATGATCCTTCACATAAATCCTGCACGATCCTTGATATAAATCCTGCACGATCCTTGACATAAATTCTGTAGGATCCAGGGCTTTCCTGCAGGATCGTGCGCATAAGTCCTGCAGAATCCTTCACATAAATCTTGTTGCATCCAGGGCTGCCTGTATGATCCTTTACATCAATCCCGTTGTTGGATTCAGGTCTGTCATGCAGGGCCCGGCATGGAAATTGAATGGGAGCCTGCATGATGCTGTGGTGTCCTACATATAGGTCATACAGGGTCCTCCACTTAGATTTTGCTGGATCTTGCAGGTGAACACAGCATCCGACACCTGAAATGAACAAGACATTCGTGGTTTTGCGAAGGATATTGCATGATTATCGTCAGAATTCTGAACAATATGATCATGTATAGTAAACCTGCAGGATCATGCACATAAATTCTGCAAATTTTGACGCAGGTATTGTACGGTATCCTGCATAATCATCCTGCAAGATCCTGCACAGTAATACAACAGGATTATGCAGCGCTACATGTAGAGTAAACATGCAGGACTTAGCACAATAGTTTTACATGATTACTGTGCATACACCTCTACATACCCCCATGTACATAATTCGTATCAGCAGGATTATTCACAATAATACTGCAACACTCAGATAATTCAGAATCATGTAGGATTTTATGCAGAAACAATGCATCATGTGTGACACCATACTTATAATTTCCAAGCTAAATTCTTTCTGCCTGGAAATTCTACAAATAGTGTCGCACAAACCTGGTATCTTCCCCTACACATTATATACATATTATGTACATATTATGCCTTGCAAGAAGTGTACATGACTCAGAATTATCCGGGAAATAAGCCAGTTTGTCAGGAATCCTGGGAGAACAAATTGTTCCATAATTGGCATGATTCAGTATGTTAGATCATCAAAGCTCAAGAGCCATCAAATTGACACACCACAAAATGTAGGTATCCCTGTATTGTAAGTCCTCAGAACATATAACACAAATGTTCTGGTGCCGTGATTGTATTACATCATATGGTCTCCGCAGTTCGAGCAGTCGGGGTGGCAGACTTTTCAGTTGGCAGATTAAATAATGCAAAAAAATTGCTTGGAGTTTGGTAATATAGCACACATTTTCATTTAGAGCATCACAACCTAACATAGGCCAACCTTCCATGGAACAAACAATTATCAACAAAGGCATGGAAGACTAATTTTAAAATTGTGGTTTCAGAATTTGTCAAATGCATTGAACTAAGCTGTTTTTGTGTTTTATGTCAGCTGTTTTTTAGGACAAAAAATGGGGCGTTTAAAAAAAATAAAATATAAAACCTAACCTAACCCGACCACATCATACCGCACATGTTTGCTCTCTTCACGGAAGTAAAACGTGTGCAAAAATTGTCTCATGAATATGCTACAAAAACAAAAACAATACTGATTAGATTTGATGGTGTTAGATTTCTCACAAAATAAGTTTTCCACGTGTTACCTCCACCTAGGGGTCTGATACCAAGGCTTCCCGGTTATAGGTTACCAAAGGGTAACCTATAACCGGGAAGGTTTTTATGTAAAGTTAGGTTTTGTATTTTTCAAGTTGTAAAAATTGCCAGATTACCTTTAAAAAAATCATAAAAACATGTTGTCGTAGGCTGGGCCAGGTTACGTTTTTTTCCGTTGCACAGTTGGGAGAAAATTGTCTCAAACGGCCACATAACATGAGTCAGGAGTGCATCCACAGTTTTCCTAAAGGTGTTTATTCTAAACGTTTCAAGCGCCGCACACATGTCACACACAGCCATCACAACCCACATGCAGCACACCGAGTTCACCGCGTGACATGGTTCACAGCGCGTTGTGTTGCGGAGCTGGGTCCTGACTGGGTTTGGACTGAGCGCCGGCTGGGCAGCGAAGTGCGAGGATGATATAATCGTGCGATGAGCTTGACATAATCGCGCGTGCGAGGATAATATAGTATAGTAAAGGTATCTTGATATAGGGTCTGTTCCGGCGACCCCATCCGGAATAGGTTGAGCTTCGGCCAGAATAGCTCTTCCAGGTCGAGGCGCCGGAACGACGGGTAGAGTTTTGTACTTTGATCAGCTGCTGGCGGTGATATGGTTGTGGTGATATTTGGCGCATATGTGCATTATCGGTGCCGATCGGTGGCATTCTCGGTCGCTTGCTCCGCTCATGCGCGAAGCAGTGACGATTTGTTAAAATTCGTTGGTCTACCTACTTGCTGTTGTGAAAGTCAGATGAATCCCACTGTGCAGCAGCTATTGGAGGATGAATAAAACACGCTACAATATGTGTTTTTTGTTCCGGCTCCGACCGGGAAGCTGACGCACAGTGATGGATGACGATGGCTTCAGGTGTTCCCTGAGCTCCCAAAAACACTTATTTCAGGGACGGGGATCCGGACATTTTCACATGCTGGGTAGGCAGGTACTCGTCTGGAGGGAAATAATTTCTTCAGCAGGGCGCTCTGCGGTACTCCCTCGACGCTCTCGTTCAGTACAATATTCATTTAGCGAGGAAAGAGGACTGCACTAGAGCATACTGAATAAGCGTCTTTTACTCTGAGGGGGCACCTTGGGACGAAATATCGTTTAGCGAGGGGCATTTGAGTAGTACGGTGTACTTGACGGGCTACCCGTGTGAGTTGGGGTGTTGCTTTATACATTTTTGAGTGGGAAAGTGACAACTAACGGTTTTTCCTCCCCAATAACCTTATCTGCTAGCATTCGGCTCTATAAAGTGTGACCTCCAATCCATTTTTACTTGACCATTGTCTTCACATACCCCTCCAAATAATTTTCATAAATATTCAAAGCCCGTGTGTCACAGGAAAACCACCTTCCCATGTGGGGGGGGGCTTTCCACTTGGACATTGGATGCTCCCGATGTGCACTGGAGACAAAGTTGTGTAGTTGGTGACATGAAATGGCTGACTTCTTATATCCATCACATATCCCACGTTTCTTGGTTTTTTCTCAAAAAATACTTATAAAACAAACAAAGTACGACTTATACAACCTAACGACTTTGCTCATGGCCTAAGTCAAGTAAAAAATCAATTTCATTCTGAATGCCACTGTTGCGGCACGTTTATCGTATTCCAAGTTTGCTCTTCCTCAGCCGGGGGGGGAGTGTTTTTTAGGCGTGCCGGACCATAAAGGTCATTTGCGCCGCCTTTAAAGGAACACGTTATGTATCTATCTATGAAAGCGAGTGTTACGATCAAGGTACAGGCAAATGGACATTTACGTTAAGGGAATTTTGTGTCATACTTTGTGCGAAGTTTTTTTTGGGTGCTGAAGGCGGGGGCTGGGTTGGGGACGTCTCCCTGATGTCTAATTGGGTTTAATTTTACTTTTCTCCTCCACATAATAATTTGTAGTTTGGGTGGGGCTGTGGCGTTTTGAGAGTGTGGAGTTGATTTTGCCAGGGTGCCGGCTTTAGCCTACTCCTATCGAAGAGAACCGAGGGATTTTTACCGTGCGGACAAGGAGGCAATTGTCCACACCGCCTCTCACACCGGCTGCCGGCGTGAGAGGCGTGTTAGTTGTTAGTAGTTGGTTAGTTTATGCATGCCACGCAGGGTTGTCAGTTGGGTTAGCACGGTGTTTCATGATTAGGCTCCTCTACTTCCGTTGTTCCTCTGGGTAGCCATTTACGTTAGGTGTCTGAAGGCAAATCGGCTTATCTACGTCCGACGGCTCCTCTGGGTAGTGGTTTTACGTTAAGCTAGTAAAAAAAGCTTCTATGTTTTCCTAAAGCAAGTCGGCTCATCTACCTCCGACGGCACCGCTAGGTAGACAACTATTCCTAACTGGGAAGCAAATCGGTTCATGTACGTCCGGCGCCATGCGGGGATGGCTATTTACGTGTTTCCTACGAGTGTTTCGCGGTCATGTATTGCAAGTTGATGGTGCCTAGAGAGCTCCTGCTAGTTCTGTGGCATACAGATATTGAAATAGCAATTGAATGAGTTGGGAAACGTGAGTTGAACGTGGGGAATGGCGCGGTCGCTACCCCTTACAAATCCCCTCCATCGGCAGCAGTAAATGGGGGAATACCGCAGTGCGGCGGCATGGTGCTATGCGTGCGCAGCTGGGCCTAGACCGCGGGTCTCCCGACCCCCATGTACCCTACCAGCCGAATTTGTAGTGCAATGCACGAACAAGTTTGGAATGTACTGTCGTAGACGGTAGAGGTGGCATGTCATAGTCCTGAAATATGTTTTGCACTGACCACGAGACTAATTCAGTTGGCTCTTTGCAAATCATCCCTAGTGGAAAAATGCTAGGGATCCTGCAGGATTCTGTGTGAGAAATTGATACGAGGATACTGAGGATCATGCGCATGAATCCTCCAGGGCCCTGCATATAATCCTGCAGGGTCCTGCAGGATCATTCGCATAGATCCTGTCGGATGTAAAACTGTCTCGCATGATCCTCCACATAAATCCTGTAGGATCCGGTACTGTCCTGCATGATCATGCACATAAATCCTGCAGGATATTTCAGATAATACATACAGGATCCTTCACATAAATTCTGTATGGTCCAGAGCTGTCCTGCAGAATCATGCTCATAAATCCTACATGATCCTTCACATAAATCCTGTCATGTCCAGGACTGTCGTGCATGATCCTGCACATAAATCCTACATGATGCTTCACATAAATCCTGCAGGATGCCTCACATAAATCCTGTAGAATCTATAGTTGTCCTGCAGGATAATGCGCATAAATCCTGCATGGTTCTTCACATAAATCCTGTAGGATCCAGGACTGTCCTGCATGATCCTGCATATAAATCCAACAGGATCCTTAGCATAAATTATGTCGGATCCACGACCGTCCTGTAGGATCATGCGCATAAAACCTGCAGGATCCTTCACATGAATCCGGTAGGATCCTTCACATGTCCTGCAGGATCATTGACATAAATCCTGTAAAATCCAGGGCTTTCTTACAGGATCATGCGCATAAGTCCTGCAGAATCCTTCACATAAATCCTGTCGCATCCAGGACTGCTCTGTAGGATCCTTTACATGAATCCTGTTGTTGGATCCAGGTCTGTCATGCAGAGTCCGGTATGGAAATTGAATGGGAGCCTGCATGATCCTGTGGTGTCCTGCATATAAATCATACAGGGTCCTGTACTTAGATTTTGCTGGATCCTGCATGTGAACCACACAGCATCCGGCACCTGAATTGAGCAAGGCCTTCATGGTTTTGTGAAGGATATTGTCGTCATGATTATCGTTATAATTTTGTACAATATGATCATGTACAGTAACCATGCAGGATATTGCACATCAATTCTGCAAACTTTGACGCAGGGATTGTACGTTATCCTGCATTATCATCCTGCAGGATCCTGCGCGGTAATACAACAGGATTATGCAGCGCTACATGTAGAGTAATCGTGCAGGACTTTGCACGATAGTCTTCCATGATTACTGTGCACACACCCCTACATACACCCCCATGTACAAAGTTGGTATTAGCAGTATTATTCACAATAATACTGCAGCATTCAGATAATTCAGAATCATGAATGATTTTATGCAGAAACAATGCATCATGTTTGACACCATACTTAGAATTTCGAAGCTGAATTCCTTCAGCCTGGAAATTATACAAATGGTGTCGCACAAATCTGGTATCTTCCCCTACACATTATGTACATGTTATGCACAAGTCTGCCTTGCAAGAAGTATACATGACTCAGAATTATCCAGGAAATAAGCCAGTTTGTCAGGGATCCTGAGAGAACAAATTGTTCCATAATTGGCAAGATTCAGTATGTGCCAATCATCAAAGCTCAAGAGGCATTAAATTAACACACGACAAAATGTAGGTATCCCTGTATTATAAGTCACCAGAACGCATCACACAAATGCTCTGGTGCCGTGATTGTGTTACATCGGATGGGCTCCACAGTCCAAATAGGCGGGGTGGGTGGCAGACTCCAAGCGACGTTTCCGCAGTTTTGCTCCGTCATTTAGTTTTGCTCTAAACATTCTCCGGACTTCTCCCTCCGACAAGGCAAAGTTGCGACAAAGGAAGATTGAAAAGGAGCACATACTTGTAAACATACATTTTAGAAGGGTAAATTCGTTTTTAAAATACATCAAAAGAAATGTTCCAATTATGTGTGAAGAAAACGCCATCAGCACATGCTAACGCACACAATAGTTCGTTCGAATAATTATTGGGGAGCCGCCGAATATAAAACAAACATTATCATCAAGTCACCACTCGATCATTTCAACTCTTAACAAGCAATTTAAGCGGCTTTCCAGAATCCTTTGCACATTATTTATATTAGGGTATAGGCCGCAGCAACTGTATCGGTTGCACAGCACACCTATGTACATCGGTCAGACTATAGTTAATGAGTATGCTTGGTTTGATTGCAATCACTAGAGCATGTGGCATTAGCTAAACTGCCAATTAAAAGCATTCCTATTTAAGTGTGAATCGCATGCAGAACACCCTGTGCATCTTTACATTAGGTGCGTTGCACACAAACTAGAAAATGATGAAATACATCAGATTGGTACTGGTGAAAACTGGTACTCAGGGGCACGACGAGAACCATTGTAAGTGAGGGACAGAGACTGCTGGAAGCCTCTCAACCTCCCACTGCATGTATGCCGTGAAGCTAAGGTTCCCAACTCATGCTTAACTTCTGATATGGGGCAGATATTTGTATAACTATGCCAGTGTTTAGAAAACATGTTGCAATGTGTGTATATTTCCTCCACCGGTTTACCCTTCACGGCAACCAGAATATCGAACCCGAGATCCACCTCCAGGGAAATATCCTCCGTGGTCTCCCCACTGATGTTGATCAGTGGCAGGGGGAAGAGGAGCTCTTGACCAACATGAATCCCCTGGACAGAAAACTGGCCCACCCTTTTCTTGGTGGTGGAGTTTATGGTATGTATAATCATTCTTCCTTCGCCTGACCTTTCACTGACCTCATCTGCAGTCAGAGACAACGATTCAGTCTCGAGCAAACTTAGCGCCTCCCTAATGTTTGGCTTGGCAGGTAGCGCATCCTTGTCAAATCTGTCTTCCTCGCTACCACTTAGGTTCCACTTCCTACTTCCACTTCCTAGGACCGTTGAGTCATGCAGCGTCGCCAATCTCTCACGCCGATTGGTCACGGGCGAAGAGTAGCGGCAGGGGAGACTCGAACCCACAACCTTTCGATTGTGAGACGAGCAACTCGCCCTCATGCTACTCGTCCCCGAAGAATCATAGTGAATATATAAATATGTATATATATATATATATATATATATATATATATATATATATATATGTATATATATTTAAGCCGATGGCACCTTTCAAAGTTGTAAGCCTCGGGTTGATTCTCTTTCGGGACCTGTTCTGATTTTTTTCGATGCTCGGGTCGATTTCATGTCAAATCTCGGTGTGATACTTTATGGGATTTCATAATTTTAAAACCCCAGCGCAATATTTTTGGTCTCCGTACAGTTCCTCCTCGAACCGGGGCTTTCGGTGCTGTTTTCATGCAGTCTCCCGACACATTTATTTTCGGGGCACTAGTTTAGCGCCGAATTATTGTGGACATGGACGTCGACATGAAAGTTGCATTTCGTTTTAAGCTGTGTGAAAGTAGTGTTCCACACAGTTACGAGTGGATTGTAGGATAGCAGCTGCACCAGCAGTGCAACTGCTGAGTGGGGTTGAATCGTTCACATCCGAAAAAAAAACGGGCACTGATCAGTCACCATTGTTGGCACCTGTGCGCTAATGCGCTAGCGTTCAAGACACTGGTGAGCAGGCCGACCGATGTATTAGCATTTGACAATCGTGACACTGGTTAGCAGGCCAACACTGTCGTGTAGACTAGTCCATGGGCTGTGGAGCTATCGCGATCGGAATCGGGTCCAAGCACTTTTCTGACTGAAATATATCATTTTACGACAGTGGATTTTGAGAACGTCAGTTATTGGTCGAAGTCCGGCGCGGTACAGACGCGTCGGACTTCGGGCAGACACGAAAGACGCGGCACAGGTGCGATGCAGACGCGGCGGACACACGACACACGTGACGGAGATTCTGCACGTTCGACGGACGCCCGTTGACCAAGAGCCCTCGTGGTGCTGACGCGTAACACATTGACCAGATCGCAACATTTGGGCCGGCGGATAGCTAAAATTTGGTGTTCTTACGTCATGTCACCAGCCCCTCGACACCCATGACGTGAATCGTGTTGGGCGCCAAAATATGCCGATCTCGGTTGGTGTGACGATCTATATTCCATTTTAAGGATGCTTCGACCAAAGCGCAATCATTTAGCATGTCCGGAATTGTTAATCACATGTTCATCGATGCAGGGTGTCTGGGGAAATGTGTGCGTGTGCCGCGCGCCCGGTACGCACCTATCGCGAACAAAATTCTGACACCGCCGAATTGCTTCGGAGCTGTCGCAGATAAACCATGAGATAAATGGTCTGGCACATCACGTCAACTGATGGCACGTGCTTCCCGCCATTCAAACTATTGCCCATGCTACGCAGGACTTTCTGTGGTTCTTTATGTTAAACACAGTCTGCCGCGAGAAGGCGACCACATCAGACTGAGCCCCCGTTTTCGAGAGCCCAAATACTGAGACCCCGGAGTGCCGGAAAGTCAACGGCATCCCGAGCAGACGAAACTGGGAGACCAGCACACAACAGCACGGATGATGTGTGCTGGTAGTGGAAGTAGTACAACAGCGGCTGGATCGGCCCGGTTGAGGAAGGTCTGTCCAGCTGGGAAGACGTATGTGATGCCTGGCGTCAACTGTGAGCTTAGGAAATTGACACGGCAGCTCCCTGTACACCTGGGAAGAATCAGATCTGGTGATGGACATCGAGCTTGGATGCATGTGCACACACATAAGCTGGTATTAGTACAGTCTTAAACTTTCTACACTTAACACACGCATATGCCTGCTCATTGGCAATAAAGCCACTACAACGGCCCTTTTTAAACCACAGCTGAAACCCCACACAGAACAGTCACCAACCAGGTGGTCTTCACCACAGCCACACCACCAACCCATGTCATCATCGAAGCTTTTCACTTGCTGCAGAAGTGCTTTCCAAGCCAGTGGGGTAAAGCGCGGCTCCAGGGACAGCAGCACCTCTACATGTGCCTTCAGCCTGTCAAACTTCACATCCATCCGGCCGCGCAGGTCGCTGATGCCAGCTAGGCCCTCCGTTGATGGCTTACGGAGGATCCGTCGAAGCATCCCTAAGAAATAGATAAGGAGTCAAATAAATGCATCATGCATTAATATCCAGTATCCAGTTCCCTTGCATCCCATTAGTCCAACAGCAATGTCCATGCTACCAGTTTTGTGCCATCAAAGCATGCCCTATATTTATCTTCTATTTCAATTAGGGTCAATAACTCCTTGCCCTTGTTCTGCAGCCCCCCCCATCCCCACTGATTCAGAAAGGCCTAGTGCAAAGCTAAACTGAACGGCGCAGCATGAGAGGCGTCGGTGGCTCAGTGGTTAAGCTTAGCGTCTGGCAAGCCAGAGGCACGGGGTTCGATTCCCCGCGATGCTCGCCCTTCCTGCCGGGGTGAGGGGCAGGCGACGCCATATGGCCTCGCTGCTGAGTGCGTCGTGAAGCCACAATACGACGGCGAGGCAGGGTTAAAATATTGGTTTTTCATTAGGTGTGAGATGTCAAAATGAGCATAGCAGGATGTCGAAATTTGATATGTAATTAGTGTAATTTAAAATGTTTTTGATGACTTTCATACTAAAATTTGATTTGATGGTGTAGGTGATTATGACTGGTCCTTGAGCATTTGTTTTAAGATTCATAATTTAAGAAAAGATGTAAATCAGGATAAGGAGAATAATAACTATGATGAACTGGTATTGTATCCCATATCACATAGGTGATCACTTTACCCGAAATTACATTGCAAAATGTTTGTGTAATACCATTCCATATTGAGGGCATGCACATGCTATTTATAAACAAGGTACCGTTATAAAGGAGACATAAACACTTCATATCAAAGACCAGGATGCTGATACTTCTTGGAGAAAGATGTCGATTGAGTGTTCAGAAAGTGGAATAATTTATAACTGAGCAACTTTGATAAGCCTGCATATTGTATTCAGTGCAGGGCTTCATTGCTTGCTGAATAAGGACTTAAGGAGTGCTGGATGATACCGGGTTTCAGGATACTGGGTAGACTATCTGAAACGGAAGAGGCTCTGTCATACGGTTTCAGGAAATTTCCTGATCAGAGGTCATTGGTGCACCCCAGCTATGGCATATTTGAATTGTTGAAGGGCATCAGGATGTCTTCAGTTGAGTTCATGTTGCTTTCATAATCAGCAGCTAGTAAACAAGGATGTTACAAAAGCCATAGACAGGGAGGTCGATTGAGCTTTCATTAGGTGGTATTTTCCACCCATTTTCTTGAAAAATTTCACACTGCGGCGAGGTATGATAATAGCACAACAGTTAGTTATTTGTGCTTCGGGAAACATCGACGTTATTGGGCATATAGCGCCCGTAACAAAATCAATTATAAACACGCTGGCAAATCGCCTATACTACTAAAACCTGGGGAAAAGTGGTAAATACAACGACCAGTATGTAGGTTGCACATCATTCAACACACTGAAAACCATGGAAATGTTACAGAAAGCGACAACTCGGAGATAAAAGCAAACAGCTGGGCCGGTTGGACAATGCTTGTTCATCATATAAAACTTCAAGGAGTAAAATAACATGTGCGGATCTGTTTCTCATGAAATAGGAGATCTTCAGAGCCTGGAAGAAGAACGTCGCAACCGAGGTAGGCCGATAGCGTTAGTCGCACTGCTGCCTTTCGGTCGCCCCTTGTTTTTGATCATCTTGGCCGGCTCTTTTAGGACCCGCGGCTCCGTCGGGTCATTCACACTCAGTCGCAGGCCTCGCTCTGTAACATGCACAGACGGCACGGCAGTACTGTACATCAGGCACATCAGAAGTGCTGGCACCTGATGCATGTATGGGGATTGGTCAGATGGCGACATGACGGTGGCCCGAGGGACACCGCCACCTGAAGGCACTTCCGGGGCTTGATGAGATGCCGACATGACGGTAGCCCGAGGGACACCGCCACCTGAAAGCATTTTCGGGGCTTGATCAGATGCCGACGACATGGCAGTAGCCCGAATAACACCGCTACCTGAAGGGATGTCTGGGGCCTGGCCAAATGCCGACGACATGGCAGTAGCCCGAGGCACACCGCTACCTGACTGCATGTCCGGGGCTTGGTCAGCATCAGCTCCCTGGTCCACATCAGCTCCGAGAATGACAGGCACAAACAGCTGGTTGTTCCTGAGGATGTCTAAAGTCGAGTTCATAGAGTCTATGAACACGTCGTAAGCAGCTGCCAACTGGAGCCGACGGATGCGACCTGATTACAGATGACTATTGCTTTCTGATAGCGCTCGTGCTGGGTCATGGCTAAAGTTCGGCGCGGAGTCTCCAGTAGGTCAACTTGTGACTGCGGCTCAGACTCAGAAACGACGAGTCACTAAAAGTCGATCCTCCACCTGCGATTAAATCGAATGAACACGCTGGATCGATCTCAACGAAACCTTCACCAAACGATCGGTCGTGTGCCAGAGGCGTGTGGTTTGCACCTTCGTGGCCTTTGGTCAAGTCAAAGGTCACCTCATTGTCATAAACAAATTTACTCGCAGACATAGCCGATCTCGGCACCCGCTGGCTCCATCTTAATGAAACCTTCACCAAGTGAACGGCCGTGTGCCAGAGGCGCGAGGTTTGCATTTTCGTGACCAGAGGCATGCGGTTAGACCAGAGGCGCGCAAACCGCACGCCTCTGGCACACGACCGATCGTTTGGCGAAGGCTTCATTGAGATCTATCCAGCGGTTACCGAGATCGACCATATCTGCGAGGAAATATTTGTGGTTCTCCAGGAATGTGGTAACCTTTGCCTTGACCAAGGCCACGAAAGTACGAACCGAGCACCTTTGGCACACGGCCAATCGTTTGGTGAAGGTTTCATTAAGATTGATCGAGCGGTTACCGCGATGGACCAGGCCTGTGAGGAAATCATTTGTTTGTGATTTGGTGATCTTTAGCCCGACCCAAGGTCACGAAAGTCCAAACCACACACCTCCGGCCCACGGCACCAGTTTGTATCGGAACCTACCAGGCATGGTTCATTCTTGGACCTTGTATTCTCGGATTTAAGTGACTTGGTTCAAGACTTGACTGTAGGCGAAACTCTGGGAAAAAGTGACCATAACATAGTTAGATTCAAGGCACATGTAGGGGAAATTATCAAGGAAAATTTGGTAAAGGTTCCAAATTTCAACAGAGCAGACTTTAACGGCATGAGAGCGGCTTTAAGTGCCATCAGATGGGAAGAAGAATTCTCCAATTTAAATGCCTGTGAAATGTGGGAAAAGTTCAAATCTTACTTAAAGGAAACTCAGATTAGACATGTCAGCATGGTTTACACCAGACGTGATAAAAGCAATTACGGCTAAGAAAACTGCATTTAGAGTTTTTAAAGAAGCCTCAAATGTCATTAATCTAAAGGCGTATCGAAAAGCTAGAGACACTGTGAAGCAAAAAACCAGAGCAGCAAAGCGAGCAAAGGAACTGGATTTAGCTAGAAACTGTAATGGGGACAGTAAAAAGTTCTTTAGTTTCTACAAGCTGAGTAAAGTTTCTAGCACAATTGGTCCACTGGAAGTAAACGGGACTACATTGGGTGAGGATAGTGAGATGGTTGAGGAGCTGAGCAAGCAGTTCAAATCAGTGTTTACATTGGAAGATATGACCAATCTGCCGACCGTACACCATAGTTCAGTTACATGGGATCTGACAAATGATGTTGATTTCATTGGTAGTGATGTTGTTTACAATCATATCAGGAAAATAAAGCCAAATAAGGCAGCAGGACCTGATGATATTTATGCTAGGGTGTTGCGGGAAACTGAAAAGGAACCGGCATTTCCACTTAGTATAATATTTTGTAGATCAGTTTCACATAATGAAATTCCAACCGATTGGAAAAGGGCAAATGTAGTTCCTATTTTCAAGAAAGGAGAAAGAGGGAAAGTTGAAAACTATAGGCCAATAAGTCTCACATCCCTAGTCTGCAAGGTACTCGAATCAATTATCAAGGCTAGAATAGTTAGCTATCTGGAAGGTAGCAGATTGATTCAAGATACTCAACATGGATTTAGAAAAGGACGATCGTGTCTCACAAACCTCTTGGACTTTTTGAACTTCGCCACAGAACAATTTGATCAGGGAAATCAGGTTGATGTAGCATATCTTGACTTTAGTAAGGCCTTTGACAAGGTACCCCATAAACGGTTAATGATACAGCTTCAGTCCCATGGTATTACAGGTAGCATCTTAAAATGGATAGAGTTGTGGCTTTCAGATAGACAGCAAAGAGTGATGCTAAATGGTACAAAGTCATCATGGCAAAATGTTCTTAGTGGAGTCCCCCAGGGGTCAGTACTAGGGCCATTACTGTTCATTACATTTGTAAATAACATTGAAAGTGGCCTAAGCAGTAAAGTTTTGAAATTTGCAGATGATTTGAAGGTCTTTAGGGCAATAACAGGTCAGGATGAGCATATCTCGCTGCAAAAAGACTTAGACGAACTTGTGAAGTGGTCCGAAGAATGGCAAATGAAATTTAACTTTGATAAGTTCAAAATCATGCATGTAGGTAAGCAGCATATGAAGGCTCCATACTTGATGGGTGGCCAAGTGCTATCAGTGACTCAACAGGAGAAGGATTTAGGTGTTATTCTAAACACAAAATTGGGGGCATCAGAACAGACCAAGGAAGCCAGGAAGAAGGCACTGAGAATGCTCGGGGCAATAAATAGGAATGTATCATACAGAAGTGAGGAAGTGATCAGGAAGCTTTACTGTGCATACGTCAGGCCACATTTGGAATACTGCATCAAAGCTTGGTCTCCTAGCTATGAAAAAGATTGTTGGCTTTTAGAGAGAGTACAAAAGAGGGCTACAAAAATGGTTAATGGCATAAGCAACCTGGCATATGAGGAAAGATTGAAGAAATTGAATATGTTTTCACTTAGATATAGAAGGCTGAGAGGAGATCTCATCGAGGTCTTTAAATTTGTCAATGGTCTGGAGAGGGGATACCTTGGGGAAATGTTTGAATTTAACAGAAATGATGCAATTAGAGGTCATAAATTCAAAATTAAAATTAACCACAGCAGAACAAGGTTAAGGCAAACTTTCTTTACCAACAGGGTAGTGGAACACTGGAACCAGCTGCCAGAAAACATCGTCAGTAGCAGCACATTGAACATCTTTAAAAACAGCATAGACAATCATTATAAGAATAGAGGGCTTGCTTTTCAGTATTACAGGGAGGGCTGATTGGCAGATTTGGTGGGCAACTGGTTCAGTGTACAGAGTGCAACCAAGAAGGGCCCTTGTGGCTCAGAGTTGCACTAATCTTTTATGTCTTTATGTCTTTATGTCTTTACTATTACGCAAAGCTATAAAATTAACCCTCAAACTTGGAGCGGCCATTTTCAAATCATTTTGAAAGTGTTGCCGTGCCCATGCTCATAATCCGCTGCACTGAATTGAACGAAATCTTCACCAATCGATGCAGCATAGTCGATTTACTTGGGACTTTAAAATATGGTGACCTTGACTTTGACCCAAGGTCGCTGATTAAGTACATCTTTATTTTGAATTGTTGCCGTAACCATGCTCCTAAACTACTGAACCGAATTTCGTGAAACCTTCACCAATAGACTAGAAATGGTCGATATACTTGGGACTTTTGAATATGGTGACCTTGGCCTTAGGTCAAGGCCATCAAAAAAGCACAAAACCATTTTTAAGACTTTTAACCACGCCCATACTCTGAAACTACCGAATACAAATTATGAAACCTTCACAAATCGACGTAACGTGTTCGATATACGTGGGGCTGTGAATATTACGACCTTGACCTTAGGTCAAGGTCACCAAAATACACAATATCGTTTTCTTGCTATTTGACACGCCCATGCTCCAAAAGTACCGAACTGAATTTGATGAAACATTCACCAATCGACGTGGAATGGGCGACGTATTCCGGAGTTGAAATATGGTGACCATGGCCTTCGGTTAAGGTCATCAAAAATGCATAAAACTCATTTTAATGGTTGTTGCGCCGGCCATGCTCCGAAAGTACGGAACCGAATTTCATGAAACCTTCGCCAATCAACGTGCCGTGGTCGATATACTTGGGACTTTTCAAGATGGTGACCTCGGACCTAGGTCAAGGTCATACAAAATGCATAAAACTCATTTTGATGTTGCTGCGCCGCCCATGCTCCGAAAGTACGAAACCGAATTTCATGAAACCTTCGCCAATCGACGTGCCGTGGTCGATATAAACATTAAAATTACAACATTAAAATGCGTTTCATGAAATTGTATTGGGTAGTTTCAGAGTATGGGCGTGGTTAAAAGTCTTAAAAATGGTTTTGTGCTTTTTTGATGACCTTGACTTAAGGCCAAGGCCACCATATTCAAAAGTCCCAGGTATATCGACCATTTCACGTCTATTGGCGAAGGTTTCATGAAATTCGGTTTCGTACTTTCGGAGCATGGGCGGCGCAGCAACATCAAAATGAGTTTTATGCATTTTTTATGACCTTGACCTAGGGCCGAGGTCACCATATTGAAAAGTCCCAAGTATATCGACCACGGCACGTTGATTGGCGAAGGTTTCATGAAATTCGGTTCCGTACTTTCGGAGCATGGGCGGCGCAACAACCCTTAAAATGAGTTTTATGCATTTTTGATGACCTTAACCGACGACCAAGGTCACTATATTTAAACTCCAGAATATATCGCCCATTCCACGTCGATTGGTGAATGTTTCATCAAATTCAGTTAGGTATTTTTGGAGCATGGGGTGTCAAATAGGCAAGCAAACGATATTGTGTATCTTGGTGACCTTGACCTAAGGTCAAGGTCGCAATATTCAAGGCCCCACGTATATCGAACACGTTACGTCGATTTGTGAAGGTTTCATGAAATTGTATTGGGTAGTTTCAGAGTATGGGCGTGGTTAAAAGTCTTAAAAATGGTTTTGTGCTTATTTGATGACCTTGACCTAAGGCCAAGGTCACCATATTCAAAAGTCCCAAGTATATCGACCATTTCTAGTCTATTGGTGAAGGTTTCACGAAATTCGGTTCAGTAGTTTAGGAGCATGGTCACGGCAACAATTCAAAATAAGGATGTACTTAATCAGCGACCTTAGGTCAAGGTCAAGGTCACCATATTTTAAAGTCCTAAGTAAATCGACTATGCTGCATCGATTGGTGAAGATTTCGTTCAATTTGGTGCAGCGGATTATGAGCATGGGCACGGCAACACTTTCAAAATGATTTCAAAATGGCCGCTCCAAGTTTGAGGGTTAATTTTATAGCTTTGCGTAATGGTAAGAGTCCCCACATTCAAAAGTCCCACATAAATCGACCAAACTGAATCGATTGGTGAAGGTTTGGTGGAATTCGGTTCGGTAGTTTCTGAATATGGTCACGGCAACAGCCCAGGGGAACAGAGTAGACCCACCCGTATACCCACACCGTTAAAGTTATGTTACTTGCTTTGGCAACCAGCTTGAGGCTATTTGTAGAAATGCTCAATGTTTCAAGTGGGTAATTCTAATTGAATATTTTTTGTAAATAACTATTGATAAATAGACACTAAATATTAATGCTTATTGGTTTATACAATATTTCTACCTGCAATTAACTGCATGTATTCTTTATGCATGCCTGCCTTAGTATGCAGACTGAGGTTCAGACTGCAGTATGCAGTCTGAAGCAACCCATGCAAGAACTTGGATTAAAAAACATAAAGTTGGTTGATTACCAGCAAGTTAGGTCAGTTGTATTGAGTTTATGCTGGTGATGGCTCAAAGTAATGATGAGAGTCTGCCAGTCCATAGAATGTGAACCACCAAAAACATGCTTTGAGGTTGGTTGTATTGCAACACAAACAATGTGTTAAAGAAATGTAACTTAGCCTTGGAAAAACGCTTTTAGAAAAAAACAATCAACTCACCCAGAGGTAAAATTTTAAGAATAATTTTTTTCTTTAAAATATTACAAATTTAAAATTACCTAAGCTAGTTTGACCTCTTCAGCTTTATGATGGCATAATATGTGTAATGCTTGTTGGAATATTTGAATGCAGAAAAATGCTGTATATTTCGCTTGTCTGTTTTAAAATTGTTATCCCCATTGCTTGTCTGTTTTAAATTTTTTATCCCCATTGCTTGTCTGTTTAAAAAAATAGTCTACATTCTTCCTGGGGTGGCTTCATGCACCAGGGTCCTATTACTCATCAGGGATTGTGGCATAAACCCTTGTCTCACTACACTGAGTTCCACAGGCACAGGCAATGAGTTCTAGTTCAATGACATAATTTTGACCAAGAGTTTAGCATGCTGTCAATGCACTGACACTGCTGCCCATAGCATAGCATAAACATAGCTTAATGGATCTATATGTAACTCTTCCTTCATCTTTGCAACAGGGAGGAGAGAACAGCTGCTTTGGAGAGGTGTCAGCGCCATACTCATAGGGAGCAGAAGCAGACTGTTGACAGTGTGCTTGGTGATAGGTCAAGTCCAAATCTACAGATGTCTGAAGCTGAGCCTGCTGCTGATGCAGATACTGATTCCCTGATGTGGTAAGTTATTATGGTGCAAATTCCATTTTTGGTAGTACCACAAGACAAAAGTAAGCACACCCAATCTTCAATCTGTCTTGCAACCAGTTATGAAATATGATTGATGCAGATGCACACTATAGTATGACTTCACAACATGTCTTGTTGGTCCTGGTGTGTACCTATTTATGGAAATAATGGGAAAAAGTGTCTGTCTGATCAAAATATATTTATAAATCTCCCCCTGCCGTCCATGACGACGCCAGTTCTCCACCAGTTTTTACAAATTTCGGTTAATTGGCAGCTGTGGCCGAAATAAAAAGTAACGGTTGACTGGGAATCCAAGTACACTTCTCCAGGTGGAGGGTAGATGTTTTCCCACTGCTCTGTTTGGGTGATTACAATTGCATATCATGATTGTCTTTTTATATTTTGCTGGGTAATGGGGAATTCGTGCATGTCAGTTGTGTGTTTGTTCAATGTTCAGAATCTCTAAGGCGTCAGCGGTATCTGAATTCGGAAATCCTACTGCAGGTTCTCATGGTTCGTGGGTTGTGCGCACCTTGGAAACAGCCGCCGTTCTATGAACTGGACGCTGCCATGACCATCGAGAAGCTCTCCGTCGTCATCGCCAGACTGGAGACACTGGGCCTGAAGGTGGTCGCCACCGTGAGCGACATGGCCCCTTCGAACGAGGCCATGTGGAAGGAGGCCGGCGTCACTTCATCCTCAACCTGGATATCCAACCCAGCAGACCCAATCCGGTACGTCCATGTCAAACTAGTTTGATGATGTTGATGGTGTTGTAGCTTTCCAAAGTCCCAAACAACAGTGAGTGTAACGTAAATAGGCAAGCATTTCATTGCTGCATAAAATCGATATCCTGGCATGTATAAACTTGATATCAGCTCGTCGACCCAAAAGTTTGTTGTACCCCAGGTATGATCATATGTTGATTGCACGTACACAACAGCTTATTTACCAGCATGCAGCTTCTTTGGCTGGCATACTGTAAATACATTTCATTTCAAATACATTTCGTTATTTTAGAAAGCCTAGGGGTGGGGTTAATGTTTACCCCCACCACACCCCACCCCATGTTAATTAGAAATCTCTCCCATCCCCTCAGGAAAGTCTGGGTCTCTGCGGACCCGCCCCACCTCATCAAGCTGATGAGAGCCCACACAATGACGGAGAACGGCGGCCTGCTGGTGCCGAAGACCGATGGCGGTACAGCCCTGCTCAGCCGTCAGTGCTTTGAGGAGCTGCTTCCGCTGGACAACGGCGAGCTGAGGCTTTGCCCCAAGCTCACGCGATTCCACCTGGAGGTAAGAAGGGGATTCGGAGCAACTCATACTGCTTGCATAATCTGTATGGACGTCAAGTGCTTTTCTGTCAGATCTTCTGAATATATGAAAGTTATAACTAATATAATATAGTATAAAATTATCATTTCTTGGCGCTAAGTGGTAAAAATGGACGGGGAATCCAATTCAAAAATGAAATAGTTTCAGGGTTACTGTACACTTAGTGACGAATGTCATCCTGGGGGCAAACTCAGGACAATGACCTCAAAGCCTCAAAGGACATGGAAAAGGTTAATAACCTACATCATCCTGTTTGTGCAGTCCCCAATTACCATACATCCAACATCATTTTGGCTCGCCATGTTGTGCCAGGCTGCGTGATACATGGCTTTGTTGAACAAAATTCAAGGTTCTCCCTTTTGTGATGTGATCGTTCCACAACCTTGCACAATCTAAGCAATTTTACCAGAATTTCTGAAAACGATAAAAATATCCTGTGAGGTACAGGAAGTCGGGATGGGTTCCGTTGAACAGTCCGGAAAATACGCGGAAACGCCTAGGGGGTGCATCACTCCCGCCCACATCACCCACCAACACCACCCGCATCCCCACTCCCATCCCTACTCCCACCAACACCTACTCCACTGGCAATGGCGAAGGTGAACGTTGCTCGATGGACTTAGATATTACAACTGCGAGACGGATGACAAATGGACTGAGAAATTGCTTCGCATTAAACAAAACTTCGGATTGAAGCCGTTGGCTATCATCCAAAATGCACTTTGGACATACCTGCCCTATATTTTCAGGCCGCTGGTCAGAGTGGCCAGCGGGTGCATCTAGCAACGCAGGCCTTCTCCAACAGCATGGGGACTGCGATGGGGCAGCTGCTGTCTCGCCGCCAGCCACAGTCGGCGGCCGTGCTCACCGTCGACAAGTGGTTTGATATCGCAAACAGCCGTGCGCCATTCAACGCCCGACTGGAACGCTGCGGCTACGGCATCAGCCCGGGGGCCACGGCCGTCCAGGAAGCAGCTCTCCGGGACATGGAGTGGCTCATCGGGAGTGCGCGGAAGTTCACATCAAGGCACTCCGGTGGACGGGCAGGGCTGCTCCCGTTCCAGCACGGCATACTGCGGAGCATTGCCTCACTTCGCGGCCTGCACGCGGACCTGCTGGCCACAGTCCCCGGGTACCAGTACCTGCTGACCTCCAGGCTGAACCAGGACTGCCTGGAAAATGTCTTCTCCCAGCTCCGGGGCATGTGCGGCCAGAACACCACCCGGGACGCTGTGGAGGCGCGGTCCCGGCTACGCATCCTACTGATGGCGCCGTCCCCGCTGGTGGCCGCCAACAGCCGGGGCCGTGCGGTACAGCTGGAGGCCGACACGGATTTCTTGTCCACGGAGAGCCGGCTGGACTTCCTCACCAACGATGCCTTCGAGGGCCTCGACATCCAGGTAAATATGTGGTCATAGCTAAGCAGTGTTCAAATAATGTTTGTTTTTCGTTAGTTGTGACAAGTCGAAATGGATGCAGCCCAATGTCATCATTCGCGTTAGATGCAAGGCTGTTTAAAACATCTTGAAATCTTTCAAGCTCAAGTGTGAGCCAATAAAGCACCCTTTTACTTGTTCTGATAGATCCCCAATATATAAATACCTGAATTCACGATAGGGACAACAATCACAATGCCTGTGTTATCAACTGTTCGTGTATAATATGCTACATCATAGGTAATTATGTAATTATATTCCACCATATTTCGCGAAAAATGTCTCACTGTACCTGAGAACTTGTAACTGGACCACGCAGATATCACATAATGTAGCTGAAGCAAAACATGGGAAGCTTTGCATTCTGGATTCTGCCAATCCATGTTTTACTGTGAAACCACCAGTGAAGCTGACGGTGTTGCGTACGTTTTCACTGAACTGAACGCAAACAAAGCAGTTTTGACTACCATGATGTGTACTTCAGGGTAATGCTCATCTGTTTCAGATTCAGTATCTTGACCAACTGGATGCCGCCGAGGAGGAAGCAGACTTCAATCGGGCCTACCAAGCCTCAACCCTGCAGCCTCCGGCGCCCCTCAACCTGGAGGACTCCGCTGGCGAGCAACCAGCAATGCCTTTGGTCGAGTTGATGGCGGCCCGGGACCCCAGCGATGAGGTAGGGATCGAGCTGGAGGCGCTGGCTTTCGTGGCAGGGTTTGTGGCATGCAAATGCCGGGCCATCGACCCTACACTTGGTCAGGCAACCAGTATGGCGCAGCCCAGTTCTGTGCCCGACAGCTGGCTTCGCGTAGTGAGCCGTGGCGGTCTCTTGGTGCCCTCGGAACGCTTGAAGGTGGCGGTGGTGCATGGCTTTGAGCTGACATTCAACCTGGTGATGGGCCGCGCGGCGGATGACTTGCCCGGCATCGTGAGGCGGCTGATGGCGGAGCTGCTTGTGGCAATTATTGGGGAATGCAATGCATGAAGGCAATAGGAGAACTCAAAGGGATTGAAAGGTACACTCAATGGGGTCCCATGATTAGACCTGAAATTATTGGCTGGAAAAGTCGAGATTGAAGGGGAAAGTGTCCCCTCAAAAGTGCATCAAACAAAACCCCTGTATCCTTCCCATAATGTGCCTAAGTTCCACCCCACATTCCTTCCTTATCAGAATTCGTTGGTGAAAAAAAAGCTATGGGACGGTGCCAGCTGGAGACGAAGCCTGCATGATGCGACCACCTGTTTGAACTCCTACATCGCGTTTCTGTTAAGTTTCAGGAAAAACGGAAAGCATATTTTCGGCAGAGAAAGACGTGTTCTATCACATGGTCTTTATTTTATAGCTGTGGCTTTATTCCTGAAAAAAATGTTACATTACAAACTACCCCTAGTAAGCATTACGAGTGGTGGGGGTCTCGGCCGTTGAAAACTTGTGACGTCATGAAAAGTTCGAATTGCCGGACGGTTGTACCTTATGTAAAGGGCCTTGGCTCAATTGTATTCGTTGTGTGGCATGAGCGTGGTGGTCGTTTCGCATTATATTTATAACAGTTCTACGCATTCTGCGGCCGTGCACTTACAACGCGGGGGTATACCGGTAAGGCCGCTGTGTCTATATATTGTGTTGATATAACACATGCATAGGCAGTGCAGGATTTCCATATTTTCTTTCTTGGTAGTGGAGCACAAAATTTTGAGTTGGAGTAGAAAAAAATAGATAAAGACATAAAGACATAAAAGATTAGTGCAACTATGAGCCACAATGGCCCTTCTTGGTTGCACTCTGTACACTGAACCAGTTGCCCACCAAAACTGTCAATCAGCCCTCCCTGTAATACTGAAAAGCAAGCTTTTATGACTCCTGTGGTTAATCACCCGTATAAGTCACGATACACACCTTCGAGGTCGAGCCAGCGGAGCCTCTCTGTATATTCGAAAAACAGCCCCCACCACAACTCGATCGCCATGACGTCACTTCCTGTCCTTGCTGCGACGCATTCATATTCATATTCGCATTCATGTTCGAACTAAACCCAAAGTAGTTTCACGACACAACACACTCCCTCGCAAAAAAAAACTAAAGGAGTAACTCCTCAACGGCGAGTAACGATCAGGTGCTCTACACAGTCTCGAGCTCCTGCGCGGGGCACTAGGCAAAATAACAGGATTGAAGGGAGCTGCATGGTCTGGGTTCACAGCTTCCCGAGGGTACTCGCGCCGACTTGGCGTGGTTTGGGCGGGAATGGACGGCTTTGGAGCACAGGCGTCTGAAGCAGAATTCCACTGGCCCAGCACTGGGTCTAGGTTTTGCTGTATCCTCCTAGTGGTCCCAGCAGATACCAGACGACGGGCGTGCACCCGTGACCCGTCGGCCAGTTGGAAACTCACCGGTCCGGTTCGCCGCTCGACTTGAATGGGATCCCCATACTGTCTACTCTTCACTCCTGGGACCCTTACTTTCACATACTCACCTTCTTCCCAGGTAGGCAAATGGGTTCCCCTGTTAAACCTTGCCGCATACTTATCCTGATACTCCTTCACATGCTCCCGTACCTCCTTGTCGGGAGGCGGAACAGCAGGCAGGACGTTGAGAAGCGTCCTCATTTCACGTCCCCTAAGAAGAAGGAAAGGCGACTTTCCTGTCGCCGGATGCACTGTGGCCCTATAGGCCTGTAAGTAGGCTCGAACATGTTCGAGCAATGCTATTTCGACGTCGTCGCTATCTTCCCACGTGTTGTCTGCAATTGGAATACGCGACAGCCCATCAGCTACTACGTTACTAATTGAGCGAATGTACTGTACGTCAAACGCGTAAGCCATTAGTCTAGTCTCCCATCGAGCTATGCGACGTCCAGCCCTGTTTGAACCTTTTGGGCCAAATATCGTACGGAGTGCCTGATTATCCGTGCGCAGGAGGAATCTGCGGCCCCACAAGAAAGTGTGCCACTTCTCGATTGCCCAGACACAACTGAGAGCTTCCTTTTCCACAGTGGAGTATCCACGTTCTGCGGGTGAAAGTACTCTGGAAGCATATGCGATGATGCGCTCCTCTCCCCCTTTCATTTGGCTCAAATAGGCACCGCACCCTACGTCACTGGCATCCGTAGTCACCATCGTAGGAAGGGACAGATCAAATAGTGAGAGTGATGGTCGTTCCCCTATTGCCTTTTTCGTTGTTGTGAATGCCTTAGAGGCGGTCTCTGTCCAGGTGAACTCGTCCTGCCGCAGAATCTCCCTCAGGGGCTCGACCATATTCGAAAACCCTGGAAGGAAACGGGCATGGAAACTGACAGCGCCCAGGAAAGATTTCAACTGTGCAGCATCCTTAGGCGCTGCTGCCTGTACAAGTGCAGCTATTCTGTCTGGGTCTGCACGGACTATTCCATCGCATATTACTAGTCCCAGGAATTTAATTTCCTCGCTACCGTACCTGGACTTCTGCTCATTTATGCGCACACCGTGTCTTCTGAACCGGGCACGCACCTCATCCAGTTGATGATCATGGTCTGCTTTTGACTTGGCATGGACGACTACATCATCCAAGTACACCTCGACGCCCTTGATCCCCCTCAATATATCCACCATAATCTTCTGGAACGCTGATCCACTAGACGCAAGACCGAAAGGACACGTAGTGTATCGAAAGAGTCCCTCATGGGTGATGAATGTGGTGAGTTGCCTTGAATCCTGATGTAAGCGCACCTGGTGATATGCGTCTCGCAGATCTATGACAGAAAACATCCGTGAATGCATTTCCTCCAATAGCCAGTAAGTAATTGTCAAAAAACTGGATCCATGTGGTCCATGGTATAGGCGGCGTACCTGGCGCAGCGAGGAATGGAGGCGGCCCTTGGCTGATGTCCATAGCAATTATTCAGCCGTAAAAGAAGTCAAGTAAGAGTACGTCAATGATCCTGGTCGCCAATTTGTTATGACTCCTGTGGTTAATCACCCGTATAAGTCACGATACACACCTTCGAGGTCGAGCCAGCGGAGCCTCTCTGTATATTCGAAAAACAGCCCCCACCACAACTCGATCGCCATGACGTCACTTCCTGTCCTTGCTGCGACGCATTCATATTCATATTCGCATTCATGTTCGAACTAAACCCAAAGTAGTTCCACGACACAACACAAGCCCTATATTCTTATAATGATTGTCTATGCTGTTTTTAAAGATGTTCAATGTGCTGCTACTGACGATGTTTTCTGGCAGCTGGTTCCAGTGTTCCACTACCCTGTTGGTGAAGAAAGTTTGCCTTAACCTTGTTCTGCTGTGGTTAACTTTAATTTTGAATTTATGACCTCTAATTGCATCATTTCTGTTCAATTCAAACATTTCCCCAAGGTATCCCCTCTCCAGACCATTGACAAATTTAAAGACCTCGATGAGATCTCCTCTCAGCCTTCTATATCTAAGTGAAAACATATTCAATTTCTTCAATCTTTCCTCATATGCCAGGTTGCTTATGCCATTAACCATTTTTGTAGCCCTCTTTTGTACTCTCTCCAAAAGCCAACAATATTTTTCATAGCTAGGAGACCAAGCTTGGATGCAGTATTCCAAATGTGGCCTGATGTATGCACAGTAAAGCTTCCTGATGACTTCCTCACTTCTGTATGATACATTCCTATTTATTGCCCCGAGCATTCTCAGTGCCTTCCTCCTGGCTTCCTTGGTCTGTTCTGATGCCCCCAGTTTTGTGTTTAGAATAACACCTAAATCCTTCTCCTGTTGAGTCACTGATAGCACTTGGCCACCCATCAAGTATGGAGCCTTGATATGCTGCTTACCTACATGCATGATTTTGCACTTATCAAAGTTAAATTTCATTTGCCATTCTTCGGACCACTTCACAAGTTTGTCTAAGTCTTTTTGCAGCGAGATATGCTCATCCTGACCTGTTATCAGTGTTGGAAAAACTGGAGTTTGTTGGTGTCATGCATACCAATACATTTTGTACTCCAGGATTGTGACTAGACTAAATGAGATATTTTGTACTCCAGAAGGGAAAACGAAGAACAACATTGCTTGGTTGAGTGCTACCACTAAAAGTCCATACCTGACAACAACTAGCAGTTTCCGCGACCCCAGCGCCCCGACCAGCCAACGTCACTACATATCCTTGAAAGGCAGTACAAAGCATATGGACAATGAGCCATTGGTGTTGCACTAAAATTCATAAAGAAACTTACTAAAACCGGCTACGCACACCGTTGGCGCTTCATATGTGAAAAACGCTATATTAGTGTGAATAAAGTCAATAATTAATTCAATATTTATTCAATATTGGTTCAATATTTATCATTATTTTGTCTGATATATAACATACTTAGATTAATGAATATCTATTTCATATTACTCTTTGGAAACTTGCGCTGGAGCCTAGCGGTGTGCTATAGCCTTGCGCTGGAGTACTCGCCAAGGAGCACCAGAATTATCTAGTTGGCAAACCTAGGGGTACTTGGTGTAATCGGAGTTTAAAGTTGAAGCCTGATTTCGCCAGTAAATGCTTTTAATGCGCAATCGAAGGTCGTTTTGTGAAAGGGACAACTTTTTTAGACACAATGAGCCCGTTCAATGCAAGAAAATCACTTCAAAATGTATAGAATCCGCCCCGGAGCAAGCAAGTTCTCCGAGGCGATTACACCAAGAAACCAATGTCATTTGTGCACTTTTGCGTGACTGTCGCATATTTTTTTTTGTAAATGTGTGCGAAGATAAACAAGCGCCTTGAGATATAACCACATTTTGGGTTCATCTGTGTGAGTGAAGGGTCCGTAATACATGTTCCGAAATTTACTCCAGCCCATTCCCTGTTCCCCACCCCATGAACAGTTGTACTTCTCGGGCTGAGTTAGCGAATCCGACCAGCTCTATCTAAGAAGAAAAATAAAACCGCCCGTGTGGCGGTTTTACAGGTAGCTCTAGATACTCCTAACTCGATCCTTGCTTCAACTAAACATTCCACACATGAACTAAGCAAGTGCATAAAGGAACTTTTAATATTCATAAGAATCGTTTTCAATTATTTTGTTTAGCTTTTCCATGCAAAATAACTGGTTCTTGGTGGTGAGAATAAAGCTATTTTAGACGGATTGTTTTAGTATAATTTTTATTCAACCATCATATATTCCAAAACAATAGTCCATCCATATTCAGTAGTGTGCCAGGTGTGTTAAGCGCGGGTTCGTGGTGTCGGGTGTGCGTTTGTGACCTTCGTTGACATCGTTTAAGTATACTTTTGTTACCATTTTCTCTACCATTGCTCATGAAGTTGGCTTATAACTTCATCCTTCGCTAATAATTTAACCACAGCCAGTTTTGGGGTCTGAGGCAGAGCTGTGTATTATGCGTCAGTGGCGAATCGTACACAGAAACTCGGAATGGCTCAAAGGTTGACCAGGCCATGCAATGCATTTTGGGGTGCTTGGGATTTTGGACAACAACGGAAGTTAGCAATAATTCAAATTAATCACGGGTGAACTCGACTCATTAATTGTGGGACTAGTCCTTCAGAAGTGTGTGTTGGAAGATGATCCCAGTGTGTTGTGGTCCGCCCAAGATGAGTGAGTGCGATACATCCTGAGCTCGGCCAGGATAAATGTTATTGGTGCATTCACATCACATCATGCCTATTTATCATAAATATTTGTTTGTGAACTTTGAGAATACATCACCCACCTACACTCAGGCAATATCTATACACTTTGCAGATATCACATGTATATTTTTAAAAAAAATTACTTTGGCTACTGAGGGCATTTCCCGCTAGGTTGCATTCCTTGGCACAATTGCACCTATTCATAACTTAGCTTGCTGACATGTTGCTGATTTAGCAGTTAGCTATATGCACATATATGTTTGTATGGTACACACAGCATGAAATGCTAACATTTATTTTTAATCCCATTAAAGCAATACTACCTGGTTATGGACAACTCATTTTTTTTAGTGCAGCAAAGTTTTTTACATGGCTTAGTTTGCCAAGATGTTTATGCAAACAAAAATGCTAACATTGGTTTTTAGTCCCACTAAAACAAGGTTAATTCTCAGCAAGTGCATAGCTATTTTTGGGAATCCAGCTGAAAAATTCGTACTCCAGCTAAAAATTTTGTACTCCACTACCAAGAAAAAATATGGAAATCCTACACTGCCTGTTATTGCCCTAAAGACCTTCACATCATCCGCAAATTTCAACACTTTACTGCTTAGGGGTACCTTGTCAAAGGCCTTACTAAAGTCAAGATATGCTACATCAACCTGATTTCCCTGATCAAATTGTTCTGTGGCGAAGTTCAAAAAGTCCAAGAAGTTTGTGAGACACAATCGTCCTTTTCTAAACCCATGTTGAGTATTTTGAATCAATCTGCTACCTTCCAGATAACTGACTATCCTATCCTTGATAATTGATTCGAGTACCTTGCATACTAGGGATGTGAGACTTATTGGCCTATAGTTTTCAACTTTCCATCTTTCTCCTTTCTTGAAAATAGGAACTACATTTGCCCTTTTCCAATAGGTTGGAATTTCATTATGTGGAACTGATCTACAAAATATTATACTAAGTGGAAATGCCAGTTCCTTTTCAGTTTCCCGCAACACCCTAGCATAAATTTCATCAGGTCCTGCTGCCTTATTTTGCTTTATTTTCCTGATATGATTGTAAACAACATCACTATCAATGAAATCAACATCATTTGTCAGATCCCATGTCACTGAACTATGGTGTATGGTCGGCAGATTGGTCATATCTTCCAATGTAAACACTGATTTGAACTGCTTGCTCAGCTCCTCAACCATCTCACTATCCTCACCCAATGTAGTCCCATTTACTTCCAGTGGACCAATTGTGCTAGAAACTTTACTCAGCTTGTAGAAACGAAAGAACTTTTTACTGTCCCCATTACAGTTTCCAGCTAAATCCAGTTCTTTTGCTTGCTTTGCTGCTCTGGTTTTTTGCTTCACAGTGTCTCTAGCTTTTCGATACACCTTTAGATTAACAACATTTGAGGCTTCTTTAAAAACTCTAAATGCAGTTTTCTTAGCCTTAATTGATTTTATTACGTCTGGTGTAAGCCATGCTGGCTTTCCTACCCTTCTTTTGCGTCTTTGCTTTTGGGGGACATGTCTAATCTGAGTTTCCTTCAAGTAAGATTTGAACTTTTCCCACATTTCACAGGCATTTAAATTGGAGAATTCTTCTTCCCATCTGATGGTACTTAAAGCCGCTCTCATGCCGTTAAAGTCTGCTCTGTTGAAATTTGGAACCTTTACCAAATTATCCTTGATAATTTCCCCTACATGTGCCTTGAATCTAACTATGTTATGGTCACTTTTTCCCAGAGTTTCGCCTACAGTCAAGTCTTGAACCAAGGCACTTAAATCCGAGAATACAAGGTCCAAGAATGAACCATGCCTGGTAGGTTCCGATACAAACTGGTGTAAGAACAGGTCCTCTTCAAGGCATTTCCTAAACATTTTGCATGATGGGGTGCCAACATCAGCATTTTCATAACCTTTTAGATTAAAGTCACCGAGAATAAGGCACTTCCTCTTAAAGTTTCTACTGATTTCCTCACAAATCACCTTGTCAAGCTCCAGTTGCTGAGAATGTGGCAGGGTTCCTGATCGGTAGAAAGCTCCTATCCTAAGAGTATTGCTGTTGCCTTTTCTCACAGTGACATCAAGCCAAATGGACTCCACAGACGCATTTTTATCCCCACCTCCTACTTTTTGAGAACTGAATAAGCTATTCATATAGAGCATTACACCACCCCTTTTCATTGCTGGACCCCTATTGCATGAAAACATATTGTATCCCTGGATCTCATAGTCCTGTAAGTTATCTCCAAAATACCCTTCACTGACCCATGCCTCCGTAATGCAAACAAAATTCGGTTTCTCCTCAGCAACATAACACTTGAACTCATCAAATTTGGAACGGATACTCTGAGCATTAAACATCATACACTTAACGAATGCTCCATAACCACCTTTGGCTTTTTCATATTGAGGAGTTCTTTTATCACTAGATGAACTATAACTCTGTCCCCTTGAGTTGCTGCTGTCCCTATTTGCAGACTTTGAGGTTCTATTGCCTTGGCTGACACTATTGGAATATTCCTGAGTTGGCAATGCAATTTCATCCCTCCCCACCCCATTTCCTAGTTTCCCTGAAGGACATGCTCGTATACTTTGCCTAACACATGGACCCCCTTCTCAGAAAAGTGCAGGCCATCCCTCTGATAGAGCTTATACACTTATATACACTTTCCGACAATTAACCTTGTTTTGGTGGGCCTGAAAACCAATATTCTTACCCGCTTCTTTCCCTGGCAGAGATGGCGGGCACCGTGAGGAATCAAAACCTCTTGCCCCCGAAAACCACTGAGCCAAGGCACAATACCGCTTACGCACTTAACACCAAACACCATCCTCTCCCCGGAGCAAACATCGTGATTGCTGGAAAATAGAGCTGGGCCAGATTCGCTTGCCCCAGCTATGATCTATGCCATCACTGGGCCAGCAAGCAGGAGATGGGCCATAGTAAGATTTGAAGAGGTATTACAGGTCCTTCACTGACACTGATGAATGGCAAATTCAGTTGTATTTCAAGGCAGATGATTTATCTGTGCACCCATTTCAAAAAATTATTTGACAGTATTCATAAGTTCACAAATGGCATTGGTTTCTTGGTATCACTGCGAGAACTTGCTCGCTCCGAAGCCACATTGAGGAAATTAAAGTTACTTCTTTTTTTTGCATGAAATGTGCTCATTGTGTCTAAAAAAAAGATGTCTGTAACAAAATGACCTTTGATTGCACATTCAAAGCACTTTGATGGCCAAATGAGGCCTGAAGTATTTACTCTGGCAATAGCAAGTAGCATTTGGGCAGTCCTGGAGCATTTGGGCAGCTGCACCAGACTGTCAAAACATTGTGTAAGGCAGTAGAGGCACTTACTGCTCAGGTATGGGCATTGATGTCTGGGAGGTCTGTGGAGGCAACTCCAAACATCTCCACACCCTGCCCTAAGAAGCTCAGAGTGGAAATTCGAGAGGAGTTGAGAGAGATGGAGGAGCAGAAGAAAAGAAGGGATTCTATAATTATCCATGGCTCTGGAGCTAGATCCCTGCCTGAAGTACAACAAAAAGTAAAGGTGGCAGCCCAAAAAATCATGGGTGCTGAGGTTGTTCTTACAGATATAGTATGCTTAGTGAGGAGAATGATATTTATAGGGCAAAAATAGTGGATAGTGATATACAAAAGCTGCTTCTCAAAAAGGCCAGAGAAATGGCAAAACATGGGGACTTAAAGTCCCTTTATATTCATAGGGACCTAACATACTCTCAACGGCAGGAGTTCTACAGATGCAGGCATGCTAGGATGGGGGAGCAAAAACCTTTAAACTAACAAGTAAGGCTCCCTTGAATACTTTCTGGCAAGTTTTGTTTTTCTCCAAACTTAAAATATCTTTAGTGAATCTTAATTGTATGCAAACCAAAATTATGTATACATCCACTATCCTCTCAGACAAAAAAATTGACATACTGGCAGTTAACGAAACTTGGTTGTTACCATCAGTTCCTAGCTCATTTGTATATATAGCAGGTTATGAGATAGTGAGAACTGACACAATTGGTCCTACTCCCAAACATGGTGTTTGTCTTTATGTGAAGCAGGACATTAAGTTTGAATCAATCAAGGTCTCAACTCCCAATGTTCATGTTATTTTTCTGAAGGATTTCTGCCTTCACTTAGTGTGTGTTTACCACCCTCCATGAAACTCCAGGGGCCAGAACCAGGCACTTGTTATTTTTTTCACTGATTATTGTGATGGCAAAGAAATAGTTATCTTGGGAGATTTTAATTTACCATGAGTACATTGGTCTGATGGTGCTACTGACACAGTGAGCATTACTCCCACAGATAGATCTTTCGTTGACTGTTTTCAGATGCTTGGTCTAACTCAGTAGATTCATCAGCCTACCTTTGTAATTTCCAGAAACACACTGGATTTACTTTTAACTTCTGAAGTAGATAGTGTTGGGGTGGTAGAAATATTTCCCCCTTTCCCCAATGCCAACACTGTCCTGTTTTAATTGACTATTATCTTCAGACAAGAAAATTAACTACATCTAGCAATACCATACTGAAAAGGTCTTGGCACTAAGGAAACCACATAGCCATTAAGGAATGTCTGGCTGAATATGACTGGAGCCTTGAGTTTCAGTATTTAGACACTAGTGGAAAGTACAATAGGTTCCTTGAAATATTATCAGCTCTTGTAAATTTATATGCACCCATTGTTGTACCAAGGGGGCATCCTCCATGGCCAACCAGACCTTCTCCAAGTTTACTAAGCAGGAGAAGGGATGCATGGACAAAGTGCAAACAGGACAGAGACCAATTTGGGAGACAGTCTGCACAGGCAGATCATTCACTGATATCTTTCCAAGATTTAAATAAAACAGTATAGAAATTTTAGTATTCACTCCCAGATTAAGTATGAATTGTCATTAATTCACAAACTATCTTCAAAGGAATTTCACTCTTACATACAACATCAGAAGATCAGCGAAAACATTCCTCAGCCATTGAGGGGGAAATATGGAATCACAAGTGACTGCCAGGAACTGACTGAAATATTTGCAGGGGCTTTTTCATCAGTATATTGTACAAGTACACTAGCAAACCCAGCCCCACACCAAACCACTGAAGGAGAGCTGAAGAGCATCAATATTTCTGAAGCTGATGTGCTCAAAGTTTTGAGTGAGGTGGATGGGTCCTCCAGCATGGGCTCTGATGGGGTGCACCCTCAATTAATTGTATCCTACCATGAGGAGCTTGTAAAACCATTGTTCAAAATGTTTAGCTCATCCCTTTCTACTGGAAGTCCTCCTGACAGTTGGAAAACTTCACAAGTAATCCCAATCTTTAAAAAGGGCTTGAGGCATGATCCACTAAATTATTGCCCAGTGAGTCTTACTTCTGTCCCATGGAAAATTTTTGAACATATAATTGTTGAGAAGCTCACAGAATATTTGGAGGTCCATCATTTGCGGGACCAAGGACAATTTGGCTTCCCGCGTGGACGTTCCGTAGAGGATCAGTTCCTTCTAATGTACAAGACTGTCTCTACCTGGCTAGATGAGGGATATATGGTGGATGTAATTTTCTTTGATTTTTCGTAGGCGTTTGATGTTGTTAAATCATTTCCTACTACTGACAAAATTGAGAGCTTTAGGGATCTCAGAGACAATCCTCACCTGGATTAAACATTTCCTCTGTGGGAGGAAAATGCAAGTGCTTGTCTCTGGGTCTTCAAGCAAACCTAGGGATGTTCTGAGTGGAGTACCTCGAGGCTCTGTGCTAGGTTCTGTGTTATTTCTGATCTATGTGAACTATGTGCCTCACGATATTCAGTCTCAATTCAAGGTTTTTGCAGATGATTTAAAAATATACATCAAACTTAAGTATAAATCTGTCTCAGACCTGCTGGCTGGCATTTTACAGGGTCAAAAAGATATACAGGGTGCGCGGAAAGTCCTGGCGCTTTTCTGGTATGCTTGCCAGCGCGCGCTGTGATTGGTGGCCAGTCTGCCAATGGCCGCAGGCGTGACCCTCGCCGACCCGGTCAGCCGGGGGGCATGCAAATATGACCTTCGAATCGCGTTCAGTCATGGATAAACAGACGAAGCGGCACCTTGTCGCTGGCTGCCTGCGCGCGGCGGCCGGGTCCGGCTTAACCGAGGCGCAAGTTGCGGAACGATGCAGCGTTTCTCGGCGAACGGTTCAGCGGATAAAGGCGAAGATCCGATCTGTGGAGTCCTTAGAAGATGCCCCAAGGTCAGGTCGGCCGCGGTCGCTCAGAACTCCCGAGAACGTGGCCGCCGTGTCCGAAGCAATCGAAGAAAATCCGCGGCAGTCAATCAGAAAACTGGCGAAGAAGTTCAGCTTTCCCGAGACATCAATGCGGGAATTGATCCACCAAGACTTGAACATGGAGTCCAGAGTGATCCATAACAGGCCGCGTTTAACCGAGGCCACGCGTGTCCGCCGTCTGGAGAAGAGCAAGCTGCTGCTCAACTTCTTGAAGAGCCCGGTGACTACCGGCTTCGTTCGGATCTTCTCCGATGAGAAGCTCTTCCACGTCGACGCCCAGCTGAAGGAGGAAACTACCGCTACCTGTCCGACCAGCCTGTTGACGAAGTGGACCCCCGGATTCGGTTCAACCCCGTGAACAAGCACCTGCAGGTGTTGGTCCTGAGTGTCGTCGGGTCCGACGGGCAGAAATGCCCCATCATCTTCATCGACGCCAACGAGAAAATCAACAGGCAGGTCTACGAGGGGCTCCTGGACACGCACGTCATCCCCTGGGTCAAGGCGACCTACCCGGAGGGCAATTTTGTCTTCCAGGACGGAGCGCCCGCTCACAACACCACCGCCATCCAAGCCAAGCTGACAGAGGAGCTCGGCGGGCCAGATCACTTCTGGCGGAAGGAGATGTGGCCGCCTCAGTCGCCCGACCTCAACCCGCTCGATTACAGCGTGTGGAGCGTTCTGCAGGATGAGGTCCAGGCCACTTCTCATCCCAACCTGAAGTCGCTCAAGGCTCGCATCGTGGCGGCGTGGGAGGCGCTGGAGGCGGCCTACATCATCAGGATCTGCAAGGGCTTCCGCTCTCGCGTCGAGGCCGTCATCGCCGCCGAGGGCGGCTACATCGAGTGAGCGGTTGGTGAAAGGATGTGGCTTGTTGTTCCCAGTCACTGTTACAACCTGTTGTTGAATATATATGAGCCAGTTGCATTTGTTTGCGAAAATGTTGAAAAGCGCCAGGACTTTCCGCGCACCCTGTAGATACTCTGGTTGGTACTGCCAAGTCATGGGGGCTAGCAATGAATTCCAAGAAATGTGCAGTTCTGAAAGTATATGACTATAAATCTTGGTCCTTATGCAAATTATTATCTGGATGGTTTTCATGTGAGCTTTGTTGAGGTCCATACTGACCTGGGCATTACAGTAGATTCAAACCTGCGATTTCATCAACATGTTGACAGAATAGTACAGAAAGCTGGGAGTCTGGCCAGCAACCTGCTAATTTCTACTTTATGCAGCTCACCTGAATTTATGAAAACACTATACATTACTCATGTCAGGCCACTTTTGGAGTTTTCATCATGTGTTGGGAACACGGTTTACATTGGGGATTTAAAGCGTCTAGAATCAATACAGAAAAGGTGGACAAGAAACATAGAGGGGATGAATGGTCTGGATAATCGAGCCAAATTACCGAAACTATATTTGTACTCAGTTAAATGTAGATTAATTCGAGCAGACATGATTCAATGCTGGAAGATTTTTAATGGCCATTCTGTCATTAAGATCACAGACATGTTTGTGCTGGCACCTTCAGTGAACACACATGGCCACTCCCTGAAATGGGCACACAGGCGAGCATCAGTAGATTGCAGAAAGATATTTGTTAGCCTCAGATGCTGTGCCACCTGGAATTCGCTACCTGAAGATGTAATCCTAACAGACTTAGGCACATTTAAAGCAGCACTTCATGCAAATCTCTGCACATTGTTGTACAAATATATTGAATAGGACTAACTATGGTAATATACTAATCTAACTTGTAGAGTAGCTTTACTTCTCTATACTTCATCTTTCTTAGCTTCCATGATAAATATTTTC
This sequence comes from Imbricaverruca yamaguchii, assembly GCA_034440575.1. NCBI lineage: Eukaryota > Metazoa > Arthropoda > Thecostraca > Neoverrucidae > Imbricaverruca > Imbricaverruca yamaguchii. The sequence goes on along the minus strand of JAOTOL010001426.1, from coordinate 748,537 downwards.
TGACTACAACATATTAGCAGATGAAGTGGCTACTCTGTATAGCATACAATTTCTGCTTAGGGTACACTTTCCAGTTCCTGTATCTTGCCCTGTCTATCTGATAGCCATATTTTTATTTAGTCTAGGGGACTGGTGTACCTGCAGATACGGGCTCCCCTTCATCGGTCACGGAACTCATCTCTGGGTGAGTGATGCTCGAGAATTTGGGGAGCCAACCAGGTGAGAGAACCAGGTGAGAAAGTATCCCCAGATTTGCAAACTAGAGATTTCTGGTACTTCTTGGTGAGCACTCCAGCACAAATATCTACTAATAAATAATGAAAAAATATGGAGTAATATAAATATATGATATATCAGAATAAATATTCAGTGATAGACATATAACATATCAGAGAAATATTGAGTAATATAAAATTATAATATATCAGAATAAATATTTAGTAATATAAATATATAATATATAATAATAAAAATTGATAAATATTGAATCAATATTGAATAAATATTGAATAAGTATTAAACTAATTATTGACTACATTGACACAAATATAATGTAGTCTCAATGTAGGATTTCCATATTTTCTTTCTTGGTAGTGGAGTACAAATTGTTTTGCTTGAGTACGAATTTATTAGCTGGGTTCCAAAAAACAGCTATGCACTTGCTGACAATAAACCTCGTTTTAGTGGGACTGAAAACCAATGTTACGATTTATGCATGCATAAACATCTTGGGAAACTAAACCATGTCCAAAATTTTGGTGCACTAAAAAAATGAGTTATCCATAACCAGGTAGTACTGCTTTAATGGAATTAAAGATAAATGTTGGTATTTCATGCTGTATGTACCATGCAAACATATATGTACATATAGGCAACTGCTAAGTCAGCAATATGTACTCAAGCAATTGAGCAATTGCACAGCAAATATGTACTCAAGCAATTGAATATGTTTTCACTTAGATATAGAAGGCTGAGAGGAGATCTCATCGAGGTCTTTAAATTTGTCCATGGTCTGGAGAGGGGATACCTTGGGGAAATGTTTGAATTTAACAGAAATGATGCAATCAGAGGTCATAAATTCAAAATTAAAGTTAACCACAGCAGAACAAGGTTAAGGCAAACTTTCTTCACCAACAGGGTAGTAGAACACTGGAACCAGCTGCCAGAAAACATTGTCAGTAGCAGCACATTGAATATCTTTAAAAACAGCATAGACAATCATTATTAGAATAGAGGGCTTGCTTGTCTTGCAAGACTCTGTGCAGGTCATGTAATACTTGCTTGCTAGTATTACATGGAGGGCTGATTGACAGATTTGGTGGGCAACTGGTTCAGTGTACAGAGTGCAACCAAGAAGGGCCCTTGTGGCTCATAGTTGCACTAATCTTTTATGTCTATGTCTTTATGAATAGGTGCAATGGTGCCAAGGAATGCATCTAGTGAAAAATGCCCTTAATAGCCAAAGTACTCCCAAAAATATACGCATGATATATGCAAATTGGATAGATATTGCCTGAGTGTAGGTGGGTGACGTATTCCCAAAGTTCACAAACAAATACTTGTGATAAATAGGCATGATGTGATGTGAATACACCAATAACATTTCTCCTGGCATAGCTCAGGATGAATCGCACTGAAACTTATCTTGGGCGGACCACACAACCAGAATCATCCTTCAACAAACACTTCTCAGAAGGACTAGTCCCACTACTAATGAGCCTAGTTCACCCGCGATTCATTTGAATTATTGCTAACTTCCATTGTTGTCCAAAATCTCAAGCACCCCCAAAATGCATTTCATGGCCCCGGTCAACCTTTGCGCCATTCCGAGTTTGTGCGTACCATTCGCCACCGACGCATAATACACAGTTCTGCCTCAAACCTCAAAATTGGCTGTGGTTAAATTATTAGCGAAGGATGAGGTTATAAGCCAACTTCATGAGCAATGGTAGAGAAAATGGTAACAAAAGTATACTTAATCGATGTCAACGAAGTTCACAAATGCGCACCCAACACCCGGAACCGGCTTAACGCACACCTGATACAACAAGCCCCACGTGGCTATTGGATATGGATGGACTACTGTTCTGGAATATATAATGGTTTCATTAAAATTATACTACAACAATCCGTCTAAGAAAGTTTTATTTTCACCACCAAGAAACAGTTATTTTGCATGAATAAGCTGAAGAAAAAAATTACTGAAAACGATTCTTATGAATATTAAAAGTTCCTTTATGCACTTGTTTAGTTCGTGTCTGGAATGTTTAGTTGAAGCAAGGATCGACTTGGAAGGATCCAGAGCTGCTAGAACAGGAGAGCAAATTTCCCCTGTAAAACCCCCTCATAGGTGGTTTTATTATTTTTTCTGTTGAATAGAGTTGGTCGGATTTGCTTACCCCAGCCCTAGAAGGACAGCTGATCACGGGGCGGGCGAACAGTTGATGGGTCGGAGTGAATTTTGAAGAAGTATTACGGACCCTTCACTGACACTGATGAACTCCAAATGCAGTTATATTTCAAAGCGCAAGATACATCTCCGCACACATTTATAAAAACAATTATTTGACAGTCATGCATAAGTGCACAAATGGCATTGGTTTTTTACTGTAATCGCCTCGGAGAACTTGCTTGCTCCGGGGCCGTTTTTCGTAAATTTGAAGTGATTTTCTTGTTTTTAATGGGCTCTTTGTGTCTAAAAAAACTTGTCCCTTTCACAAAACGACCTTCGATTGCGTATTCAAGGCACAGTATTGGCCAAACAAGGCTTCAAGTATTTACTCCGGCGATACCAAGTACCCACAGATTTGCCAACTAGGGATTTCTGATACTTCTTGACGAACACTCCAGCAAAGGTATCTAAAATTATATATGGAATAGATATTGATTAATCTAAATATATCATACACAATAATAATTATTGATGAATATTGAATCAACATTGAATAAATATTGAATAAAAATTGAATTCATGATTCACTATGTTGACGCAAATAGCGTCTTCTCACATGCGCCTTCTCTATAGTGTCTTCTTACATGACGTCACGCGACGCCATTCGTGCGTTGCGGGGACGTTTTTAGCGCATAAGTGGCGCTAAAACCAACAAACAGCACCGATACCCAGGCTCCTGTCATCCCCATGCCTTCCTGCGTGTCGGCTCGAATGGTACAAATGACGTCATCTGGGGAACCACTTTTGGGCCATTTTAATGGTTTCATGCATTTTAAAATGGAAATATTTTCAATTAAACTCGCTTTCTATATCCTATAATATCATGTCTGTTCTTTTGGAATCGTGTTGAGCTGTTATTTTATCATCCTCAGTTAAGCTGCGAATTAGGGGACGACCATCACGAATGCAGCGTTTTAAGGGCACTCATTTTCTCAAATTCTTAGATGGCGCAGTTGAGTCATAAATGGCGCAATTGTTTACATAGCTCCCTCGTAGGTTGTTTTCTGCTTGTTTTTATGTCTGTCGCACCTTGTATTCGATGTACGTGCGTTCTAGTTTTAGTTGTATTGCATAGTGTTCTGTTGTGGTGTGTCTATATCGTCTGGAAGAAAGATAGGGAAAGAATAGATTGCCAACCAACATGCTTATGTTTCCAAGAGATGAAAATGCATATTAGACCTGGTTCACAGTGAAAAGGATCTGATGGAGTTCATCCAACCAGCCCATCCATTTGTTCCAACCACTTTACCTCTGATGATTATGATCCTAGCCACGGATACAGCTGGAAAGTCAGTGTCAACACCTGTCTTTTCTGGTGTCATTCCATGAATTAGCCTGCCTACCCTAGAAAAAAAAATTCCATTAGGAATTTCCTAATGGTCTTGCTCCTTGGAAATTGGAACATTCCGAATGGTCTAATGGTACCTAATGGTCCTAATAGTACCTAATGGTCCTAATAGTACCTAATGGTCCTGATGGTACCTAATGGTCCTGATGGTACCTATTGGTCCTGATGGTATCTAATGGTTCTAATGGTACCTGGTGGTTTCCTGATGATTCCTGTGATCCTAATGGACCTTCATGATCCCAATATCCCCTGGTGGTTTCTAGTGGTCTGAATGGTGGGCTTTCTAGCAGAAATATATATTGATATTGGGAACAGTTTTTGGATGTTTACCCTCGATCAATCGTGGTACGAATTCCCTTGTTTTATTTCATGCCTAAGGGCAACACGCAACGCTATGACTCTTGCAGCGTTTTGCCGTATCTGTTGCACACACACATACATATAAGTAAACATTTCTCAACACTGCGCCGCCTGATACAATGCATCACGTTAAAATCGGGCGTTTAATCAGGTCCATAAATCAATGCCAACTACTGGCAGTGTTGTGTTTTGCTTTCATACTTATTGATAGGGGTTCACGCAGTAGACGTACTTTTGAAACCATCAGTATGGGAGTCAGCTACGGAATCGAACAGTGCCGAAGTTCTGCGCACAGCACGATATAGTTCTACCAGATTCCAATGATATATTCCACAACATACGGATGGATGGCATAAATTGCGGTCTTTTCCTATCACAACCAGGCCAAAATCAAGGCGTGTGGCACGACTGTTCGGCGCGAGAAGCGGAGTGACCGTGGCTCAGCTTCTTTCTGCATTTCTGGTGCAGCAGAATACTTCGGTTTTCTGCGCAGGTCGTGTTTTTTTATCCAGGAACCTGGACACCTTTCGTTCCACAAGCGCTCTGTAGTCAGCCGATCTCCTGGTCGGTTGCAGGTGTCTTTTTAGTTCATCTGTGGAAAACAGGTCGCCTGAAATATAATATGATATATAAGCTGTACGGCCATCAATGCATGTGCAATTAAGTGTTGTTAATCCAGGGTTTTTGCTTCATAACGTTTACAAGGGCGATCACCGTAAGAAATAAAACTATGACTGCACCCACGTTGGAACTAACAAAAACAAAAACACTAACATATATATATAGCCTATAAACAAATGAAATTTGAAAAGGGCCAATGCGCCATCTGTAAATGGGACCACGGGACTATTCCATTAATCTACAGTTGGGAAGAAGATCGGAGAGGTTCGGGGAGACTCGAACAGGAAATGAATGTAACAGCGGGCAGACATTTGGGGAGATATGAACTTATGAGCTGCTTACGGACTGATCTTGTCTTCCAATAGTACTCTGGGTTTGTTGGGTCTTGATTCATTCTCACCTTGTCCTTGAACAGCAGCGGGCACTTCGTGCTGGAATGCATGGTTCAGCTCCTGCAGCTGCTTGAAGAGCCTCTTTGTTGCTGAAGAGCCTCTTTGTTGCTCTCGAGGAGGGTGACCTGCTGCGTCAGCTGAGTAACCTCATTCTGCTTTGCCATCTCTTTCTGGAGGAGTCTTAACTTTTTGTACCTATCAGAAATTGATCATTTGGGTTTATGGATGCCCCGACAGCAGGGTCATTTGGCGCCCAGTACCTATTAGATACACAACATTAGTAATGTCATTGCGATAAAGGACCTAGTATCATTTGAAGACATGGGATAGTGAGGATTGAAACTTCCCGGAGAAATTAGCATTAAGGGTGAAAGTAATCAAACATCCTTCCTCACAACCATACAAGTGCTATATATTTTGATGGGTTATTGCTAATTTCCCTTGATTCTGGTGTCCTTGCTTCGATACAACTTGGCGATGCCCCCAAATTAACAACTTCCATCCATCCAAAAAATATGATGACCCCATCAATCAGCATCTCTCTTGAGTTATGTGGACCAGTGTCCTAAAATTACTTCACCATTAACTGTGTGGATGAAGAAAGAAGTTGCTTGGGAATAGTGAATGATTGGAAGAAAATAAAGGATCTCCACTTAAGGATTAAAAAAGCAGAATACCTTTCACTTCAGTCACATGCATTTTACATTATTTAGCAGTTATGTGATGATGACTGCCCACACATCATGTGGCAAAATGGTAAAAACCTAAGACAAGGATGAAATAGCACAATTCCATTAACTGTGAACTGACAGGCCACATTGTCAATTATTTTACACTGATGTGGACGAATATGGATCCACATACTCACAACACGCACACTGTACATTTACAGAGTGTAATTTAACACTTTACATGGCTGCGGCAAGCACAATCAGCTGGCTACATTTGCTAGTGACTAGCAAATTATAGTTCGTTTTCTCTGCTTACCTTCCGGAATTACTGTACATTAATTATATATATTGGTGTCTAAGCCAGATGAAAGTTCAAATACGTCGTGTAGAAATGAAATCATTATTGTACTGAAGTCATATTTTGAGAGGAAAATGGTATCAGGATGAAACGCAATGATCCTTTCTCCATCCAGTTGTATATTTGGAGCATATCTGAACTTCTTCATTGCAAGCATATCTAAGAAGCATCACAACTTAACATTGGTGAACTGTGTTCACACATTCCTTAGTACCTGCTGATCCTTTGGAACCACTATGGGTTAAATACCCCTAATTTGGGCGCTACATGACCAGTGTAGTCGATGCGCCCTAAAGCCCTAATAACTAACAAATACTGGGCGCTGTATGACCAACGCAGTCGATGCGCCCGAAAGCCCAAATAATCAACCAACTAACAAATACCCCTAATTTTTTATTTTAATTAAATTTACTTACTTGGCTTGTTTTTCCAGTGGTTGATGGATATCATTTGGAAGTACAGAGATGCCACCAGATACCTTCATCAGAGGCAGCATAGCACCTTTTGACCAACTGATCAGTCTCGCCAGGCTGGAGCTGCTGCTGCAGAATATACACAAATGATTACAATCATGCAGATTAGTGAGCTATTAAGGTTTTTGGTGCACCAACAGCTCTGGCTATATACCCAGTACTCATGATTATCATGCATTTCACTACTGCAACAGCAATGAAGCATCTAGATTCTGTAAAAATAGCCAACACACAAAAAGGAACTTGTATGCTGATGTGCGGAAAGGAACATTGAAAACAAAATTTTAGCAGAATACACCACATAGTCACAGCATCCTTGTGATATGTCCACTCAATGAAGCTAGCATAGATGGCATACAGTGGGAGGAGAATCAAGGAATATCTAATCATATCTCACATACATCTTACTTTAGGGTACATATTTAAATTGTCACAAAAAGCTTGATGCAATTGTAAAGTTGAAAATATTTTGCTTGGTCTTTTGGATGCATCTCAGAGTCACCTTTGACATGATCAGTGCTCTGTATTTTGATAGACAAAGGTGGATTGCTTACAAACACCACCATCTTGTTGTGCTTTATGCACCAAATGTGATGTGGGAGACATACAAAAGGTAGGTGTTCAGTAAACAGAACTGTTCAGGGCCCCTTTCCCCAAGGTGGAAGTGGGGGCATCTAAACATATACAGTTTACTGAACACCTACCTTTGGACGTCCACAGCATCCTGTTCAGAGGGTAAATAAAGAAGATGGCAGTATTCATGAGCAATGGACCTTTCTCTACTGAAATATGAAAGTCTGACCACATAGTTCTACTAATTATTTGCTCATGGATCTAGCAGTCCCCAGGCGCCATCGCTTCCGATAGCAGTGGGCTTGACAAAAAAAAACACAAGGAACTCACCTATTTTTTGTTTGCAACTGCACCAGTAGTTATATTCTGTAGTGGCTACTAATGACTAGTGTCACAACAGTTGCAGTTAAGTAATCCTGCACCACATCTCCATGTTTGGAATATGGCACACCGCTAAGAAATTATGGTGATTTTCAAGGATGCTTTTTTCAAGCGGTTGAATAATTTCATCAAAAGAAACCTTTTGAACATTGGATAGCTTGTTCATTTTCATGTTTGGTACACCGTGCAATTACCGGTTCAACCACACAGAATCAGCAGTAGTTGTTTGTTGCATGGCGTCTTAAGTGTTCAGATGTACGTAAATCTTCCCAAATGTACATAAATCAGTAGTTACTTTCACTAGGTGCCAAAGGCAAGCGATTTGTCATGTGATCGTTGCCAGAAGTTAGTGGTCTTGTTTAAGAAACACTATCAAATGAAACGTATGCAAAAAAGCACACCGAAATTACCACTTACCAGCCAGTTTTAGTACTTGTGCTGTATAACGGTCCGCTTTGTCCGCCGCAAGCCTCTCCACATGACCCGGACTGCCGCAGATGGATGTAAATCGTACTTATTCCTAGGTCCGAAGTCCTGTATATCACTAATGTGAACTACCTTTCTCAAATTATCTTTTAGGTCCGATATGTATGCATAAATGGCAAATCACCGTGATCGGTGCTTCAAAGAAAATCAAACAACTCCAGACTAGCGAACCTCCAACAGCAACCGCACAAACCGCCACTAGAGGAAATTGGCATGCTAGTGATGGATAAAAATATGCACAGTAGAGATGAATATGTGATAGGCGGTTCCGTAAAACCACTTTTCGCCTGACAACGAAATATCCTAGCATAGCTATAATGTATTTCAATTATTTCATTTAAATTAAATTCTTCGAATTATTTCAAACCTGTATTTAAAGTAAGTTAATTATTTGATTATATTCCTAATGGTCCTGATGGTAACTAATGGTCCTGATGGTACCTAATGGCCTTGATGGTACCTAATGATCCTGATGGTACCTAATGATCCTGATGGTACCTAATGATCTTGATAGTACCTAATGGTCCTGATGGTGCCTAGTGGTACTGATAGTACCTAATTGTCCTGATAGTACCTAATTGTCCTGATAGTACCTAATGGTCCTGATGGTACCTAGTGGTCCTCATGGTGCCTTGTGGTCCTAATGGTGCCTAGTGGTCCTAATGGTACATAGTGGTCCTAATAGTTCGGATGGTACCTAACGGTCATAATGGTACCTAGTAGGCTTATTTGTTCCCTAAGTCAAAAAATATGCAGACGCAGAAAGTTGCATTAAAATATATATCAGTTAAAGCTTGACGATTGGTTGAACGTTTTTTAGGTGACCTCACTTGACCTAGACTAACATGTTGACCCTAGATGACCTGACTTCAAAAGTTTGACACAACATGCCCAACTGATGTGGGAAAAGGTATGCCAAATTTCGGCGCGTTGCCGCGACAATGAATTCTTCCACTATCCGCGAAAAACCTCAGGGGTTTCAAGACCACCACCCCCCCCCCCACCGCGAGACGGCGCGGGTTACAGTTCGTCAGGTGAACTTTGGATGCATTCATTCTGAGAAGCGAATTCGCCGATCCCGACTAAGTTCATCACATTGTTGTGTATTTTGTCATCATAATCCCCTAAGCAAAACTTCTTAAAGTTTAACATTTTGTTGTGGGGAGATATTTTGGTCCCCTTCATGTCGCTTGGAGGGGGAGGGCCATGGTCCCCGTGTCTCTATCCCCAAGATCCGCTAGAATGTAGGTCCTGTGATATTTTCGGAGGAAGCATGAAACAAAGTTCACGGCAATCTATGTATGTGAAGGACCTTCACCCTGGTGCCAAGGTGAAGGACCTGGTACCTGCGGTGGCACAGGTCACCAGTGATCACCAGTTTAATACAGTCATAGTGCATGTAGGGGTAAATAACATAGGTCATACTAGGAGTGAGGAGCTTCTGAGGAAGTACAAGGCCCTTCTGGCCACCCTGAAGGGCACCAATAGAGTTATTGTAACAGCAATTTTGCCTAGGGCTAGAGCCTCCCCTGAGTGGAGCACTGGCAGCTAACGCCAGGGTAGGAAAGCTCTGCCATGAGCTAGGTTTTACATTTGTAGACGAGTGGAGCAGGTTTTATGCATCGTGGGACCTCTATCAGAGGGATGGCTTGCACTTTTCTGAGAAGGGGGTTCATATGTTAGGCAAAGTATACGAGCATGTCCTTCAGGGAAACTAGGAAATGGGGTGGGGAGGGATGAAATTGCATGGCCAACTCAGGAATATTCCAATAGTGTCAGCCAAGGCAATAGAACGTCAAAGTCTGCAAATAGGGACAGCAGCAACTCAAGGGGACAGAGTTATAGTTCATCTAGTGATAAAAGAACTCCTCAATATGAAAAAGCCAAAGGTGGTTATGGAGCATTTGTTAAGTGTATGATGTTTAATGCTCAGAATATCCGTTCCAAATTTGATGAGTTCGAGTGTTATGTTGCTGAGGAAGAACCAGATTTTGTTTGCATTACGGAGGCATGGGTCAGTGAAGGGTATTTTGGACTATGAGATCCAGGGATACAATATGTTTTCGTGCAATAGGGGTCCAGCGATGAAAGGGGGTGGGTAATGCTCTATATGAATAGCTTATTCAGTTCTCAAAAAGTAGCAGGTGGGGATAAAAATGTGTCTGTGGAGTCCATTTGGCTTGATGTCACTGTGGGAAAAGGCAACAGCAATACTCTTAGGATAGGAGCTTTCTACCGATCAGGAACCCTGCCACATTCTCAGCAACTGGAGCTTGACAAGGTGATTTGTGAGGAAATCAGTATAAACTTTAAGAGGAAGTGCCTTGTTCTCGGTGACTTTAATCTAAAAGGTTATGAAAATGCTGGTGTTGGCTCCCCATCATGCAAAATGTTTAGGAAATGCCTTCAAGAGGACCTGTTCTTACACCAGTTTGTATCGGAACCCACCAGGCATGGTTCATTCTTGGACCTTGTATTCTCGGATTTAAGTGACTTGGTTCAAGACTTGACTGTAGGCGAAACTCTGGGAAAAAGTGACCATAACATAGTTAGATTCAAGGCACATGTAGGGGAAATTATCAAGGATAATTTGGTAAAGGTTCCAAATTTCAACAGAGCAGACTTTGACGGCATGAGAGCGGCTTTAAGTGCCATCAGATGGGAAGAAGAATTCTCCAATTTAAATGCCTGTGAAATGTGGGAAAGGTTCAAATCTTACTTGAAGGAAACTCAGATTAGACATGTCCCCCAAAAGCAAAGACGCAAAAGAAGGGTAGGAAAGCCAGCATGTCTTACACCAGACGTGATAAAAGCAATTAAGGATAAGAAAACTGCATTTATAGTTTTTAAAGAAGCCTCAAATGTCGTTAATTTAAAGGCGTATCGAAAAGCTAGAGACACTGTGAAGCAAAAAACCAGAGCAGCAAAGCGAGCAAAAGAACTGGATTTAGCTAGAAACTGTAATGGGGACAGTAAAAAGTTCTTTAGTTTCTACAAGCTGAGTAAAGTTTCTAGCACAATTGGGCCACTGGAAGTAAACTGGACTACATTGGGTGAGGATAGTGAGATGGTTGAGGAGCTGAGCAAGCAGTTCAAATCAGTGTTTACATTGGAAGATATGACCAATCTGCCGACCGTACACCATAGTTCAGTGACATGGGATCTGACAAATGATGTTGACTTCATTGATAGTGATGTTGTTTACAATCATATTAGGAAAATAAAGCCAAATAAAGCAGCAGGACCTGATGAAATTTATGCTAGGGTGTTGCGGGAAACTGAAAAGGAACTGTCATTTCCACTTAGTATAATATTTTGTAGATCAGTTTCACATAATGAAATTCCAACCGATTGGAAAAGGGCAAATGTAGTTCCTATTTTCAAGAAAGGAGAAAGAGGGAAAGTTGAAAACTATAGGCCAATAAGTCTCACATCCCTAGTCTGCAAGGTACTCGAATCAATTATCAAGGATAGAATAGTTAGTTATCTGGAAGGTAGCAGATTGATTCAAGATACTCAACATGGGTTTAGAAAAGGACGATCGTGTCTCACAAACCTCTTGGACTTTTTGAACTTCGCCACAGAACAATTTGATCAGGGAAATCAGGTTGATGTAGCATATCTTGACTTTAGTAAGGCCTTTGACAGGGTACCCCATAAACGGTTAATGATACAGCTTCAGTCCCATGGTATTGCAGGTAGCATCTTAAAATGGATAGAGTTGTGGCTTTCAGATAGACAGCAAAGAGTGATGCTAAATGGTACAAAGTCATCATGGCAAAATGTTCTTAGTGGAGTCCCCCAGGGGTCAGTACTAGGGCCATTACTGTTCATTATATTTGTAAATAACATTGAAAGTAGCCTAAGCAGTAAAGTTGTGAAATTTGCGGATGGTTTGAAGGTCTTTAGGGCAATAACAGGTCAAGATGAGCATATCTCGCTGCAAAAGGACTTAGACGAACTTGTGAAGTGGTCCGAAGAATGGCAAATGAAATTTAACTTTGATAAGTGCAAAATCATGCATGTAGGTAAGCAGCATATGAAGGCTCCATACTTGATGGGTGGCCAAGTGCTATCAGTGACTCAACAGGAGAAGGATTTAGGTGTTATTCTAAACACAAAACTGGGGGCATCAGAACAGACCAAGGAAGCCAGGAAGAAGGCACTGAGAATGCTCGGGGCAATAAATAGGAATGTATCATATAGAAGTGAGGAAGTGATCAGGAAGCTTTACTGTGCATACGTCAGGCCACATTTGGAATACTGCATCCAAGCTTGGTCTCCTAGCTATGAAAAAGATTGTTGGCTTTTAGAGAGAGTACAAAAGAGGGCTACAAAATGGTTAATGGCATAAGCAACCTGGCATATGATGAAAGATTGAAAAAATTGAATATGTTTTCACTTAGATATAGAAGGCTGAGAGAAGACTGGAACCAGCTGCCAGAAAACATCGTCGGTAGCAGCACATTGAACATCTTTAAAAACAGCATAGACAATCATTATAAGAATAGAGGGCTTGCTTTTCAGTATTACAGGGAGGGCTGATTGACAGATTTGGTGGGCAACTGGTTCAGTGTACAGAGTGCAACCAAGAAGGGCCCTTGTGGCTCATAGTTGCACTAATCTTTTATGTCTTTATGTCTATGTCTAAAGACTGCCATCAAAACCATTCAGAATATTTTTTTTTCCACTAGGAAAGCGACACAACCACCAGATTCCGAATGGAAACTCCGATCGGTCTGGTCAGAATACCATTAGGACCATTGGGGTCACTACACCATCAGGTAAATTCCATTAGGAAACAGTCAAACCATTAGGGACCATTGAAACCATCAGGAAAATCCTAATGGTTCCTAATGGAATTTTTTCTAAGGTATCAGATCTGTATGGTATGGAGTGTTGCATCATGCTTGTCTAGAATGCTAGCTACATTTTTGAGCATCTTAGACATCAAGACACAAAGATCAGTGTGACTATGAGCCACAAGGGCCCTTCTTGGTTGCACTCTGAACACTCAACCAGTTGCCCACCAAATCCGTCGATCAGCCCTCCCTGGAATACTGAAAAGCAAGCCCTCTATTCTTCTAATAATTGCCTATGGTGTTTTTAAAGATGTTCAGTGTGCTGCTACTGGCAATGGTTTTTGGCATCTGGTTCCAGTGTTCTATTACCCTGTTGGTGAAGAAAGACTGTCTTAACCTTGTCCTGCTGTAGTTAACTTTAATTTTGAATTGATGACCTTCGGGTGCATCATTTCTGTAAGATTAAAATATTTACCTAATATGTCCATCCTCCTGACCATGAACAAATTTAAAGACCTCAATGAGTGCTCCTCTCAACTTTATATATATAACTGAAAACATGTTCAATTTCTTCAATCTTTCCTCATATGCCAGGTTGCTTATGTCATTAACCATTTTTAGCCATATTTTGTACTCTCTAAAATCGAACAATCTTTTTCATAACTAGGAGCCAAAGCTTGGACACACTATTCCAAATGTGCCCTGACATGCACAGTAAAGCTTCCTGATGACTTCCTCAACTATGTATGATACATTCCTATATATTGCCCCAAGCATTCTCAGTGCCTTCTTCCTGGATTCTTTCGTCTGTTCTGATGCCCCCAATCTTGTGTTCAGAATAACACCAAAGTCCTTCTGTTGAGTCACCGATAGAACTTAGCCATCGCCATCAAATATGGAGCCTTCATATTCTGTTTACCTTATCTTCATATCTTATCTTTGTATACCTAAATAAAGAACCAGTTCACCTAGTTTGATGCCACTTCTATTCACATGAATTTTAACACGACCATCATCAGCAAACTGGGACTGGAGCAGGACGGCCTTGCCGTCGTTACCGGCTTCGTCGCCTACAAAATGAGGCGTTAATACATCGCTTGGCTGTCCGACGTCTGAAGCACCGGAGGCGCTCCTGGCCGTTGTGTCCAGCCCTTGGTTAAGCACCATCGGTCGCGGCGGGCGGTGCATGCCACATGCGTGGTAGAGGGCGATGCCAAACCAGTTCAATTCTGATGTCTGCTTCATCATGGACTCAACCTGCACAGGCGACACTAGCATCGTGAGACCCGGGGTGGGCGTCATTAGTAGCCGGCAGCCGAAGCTAGGAGTGTGGCTAGTTGTGTAAGACGGTGGCTGACTCGAGTTAGGCTGCATGTGCGCATTGGCTGGTTGCGCAAGAACTCTGCTCGGCAGAGCGCAAGGGCAGGCATCTAGGCAGGTCCGCCATCATGTCACCAGGCAGCGATGGGATGTCCACCCTCACACTGCCGGCCATCTGTCACCGTCTCTGCTGTGTGTCGTGTCGTGTCGCTCGGTTCTGCCCTTTGTAACCGTGTTTGTTGTTGCCACCGTGACCAGGGGCGGACTGGCGGCGCCTCCTGTGTTGCCCGTTCTGGCGGCACTTTGCATTGGTTTCATGCCGCCCGATCCTGCCGTTTTGTTGGCGTGTTTTGCTGCTGCCGCTGTGACCAGGGGCAGACAAGCTGCGCCCGTCCTCGCGGCACTTGACACTGCTACCGGCTCTGGTACTGCTATGGAACAGGTGTGGCGTATGCCATTTCCTTGTCGCTCATGAGGCCTATGATCATTGGTTTGAAAGAACGATATGCAAGGTCTCGGCTCCACGAACTTCGATTATGATCCTCCATTCATGCTCTGAATCGGAAACAGCACATAAGCCGACTAGGTCGACTACGCGGACGTGTAGGAGTGTTTTGAACCATCTAGATCTAGTTCTGAACGCATTGTTAGGAAATGCCGCCAATACATGCCTGACCGCTTTTAGCACCCGATGTCTGACCGCTTTCGAGTCCATCCGCCGAATGTAACCTCCGAACTAGATTGAAATTTTACGTACTTTTGGGATGGGTCAACCCCCGCTTACGACTGGCGTGAGCCCACCTCCCCAATCTATAGGCCTTCCTGTTACCTCCAAGCATTTCTCTCCCAAATCGTTTTCTGGAAGTTCGACCCATGTTACTGAGCTGGTACGGAGGTTCACAGATGCCCCATAAAAGGAATGTCTTCCTCTCACGTGCTCCCATGGTCCTGCGGATCTTAAAAAAGAAACGATTGTCCCCTTCCTTACCTCCTGTATCAGGGGCACTGCCGCATATAGAGGGGTTAAAAGGCCTTTCGGTCAATTAATTTTGTCATGCAGCACCATAAGCCCAATGCTAGATTTCATGTACATTAAGGGACTCGACCCCCCTCCCCACCTTATTCCATCATGGCGATGACCAAACTTCAGACACGTTACTGCATTTCGCCGCGATAAGATGCTAATTCTCTGCCATATTTGACCTGTTCTACCTCGCTTTGTACGTTCTTACGGGTATAATATGTGTATAAAAGGTATTGGAGATCCTTCCGGGACTATGACGCTCTAAGTTTTGCACCTGCACCTATTAAATCCTCATCTTATCCCCCGTACTATGCATACGCTGCGTATGTTCGACAGCGTGTGAGCGGCTTGGCCCGTATTAAGTGGTACACCTGATGACGTCATATAAGGACCTGCGCAGAAAGCTGCGCAGTAGGTATGACGCCACCTTGTGTATATCGCCTTGACACTTCTCAACGATGAACATGCAACACTACACGAGCACCTCTTCCAATTTCTCTATCACACGCCTGATTCACGAACTATGATAAAAAGAAAAGAAAGAAAAAAATCAAAAAGATATGTGAAAAAAGAAAAAGGAAAATCAACAAAATGGGGGAAAAAATGAAGTTATGTTCAAAAAGAAAAACAGAAAATGGACAAAAAAAAGAAAAAGAAACAAAAAGCTAACCCCACGTGACATTTACTAACACTAACTGTTCTTGCAATGTTATTTCAATACTGGCGATGACCCGACCCCAACCCCCCAACTACACCCCACACCAAGGCACCGACCGGACTGGCAAACTCTACACTTCTGCACCAGCTCAGCTTCGACTCCTACTTCATCCGCCTGCAAGACGTCTCAACTTCTACTACCTCTACGCGCCATTCTTCAAGTCACCTCAACTGTCTCACAACTCGCCTCTACAAGACAACTTTCCATGTTTGGAGTCGGAGTGCAAACATATTTTTTCCGGAGTACATTTTCATGGACATTTTTTTAAAAAGTTCATGGAATCTATTTGGCAGTAACCAATGGGAAAATCATATGCATCTAGTCAGCACCTATGCAACATGCATAAGTAATACACATCATTTTTGGTCACATCAAAGCGTAGAAACAAAGAAGTGAACAATGGGCAGCACTGCAAGATAGGGAGTTGCGATGATCAACTCAGCTTTGTCTCTCATAACTCACAGGAGCAATGCACTTTCACTGTTGGTCTCAGTACAAGGCTAGCCAAATGAAAAACAAACGAATAATTAATGCTTCACCCTCATCTCAGAGCACACACCTACCTACATACACAGCCAATTATCTGTGTGATATGGATCCAACACCACTACCTCACATGCGACAGTCGGAAGCGATGGTGGTGCACAAAGCAAAGGATCAGTCAAGGTTTGTCTTTACAGTATGCCACTGTTAAACATGTGTTCAAAGCTGCTAATGGTTATGATGTCATTTAAAGAATACCTTGCATTGATTGGTTGAAGAACAGTTCAGAACAGAAGATGCTAACGAAGCAAATTCGATCGGTGGCCTCCGGTACTCCGGAAGACGTCTTTTAAAACTGTCAGTTTTTCCCACTATAGGGCGGCTGGAAAGCAGGTTTCTGGGGATGCATTGACCGAATTCATACCAACTGGACGCAACTGTTCAGTGCGCAGGCTTGAGGTTTGGCGAGTTGTCTGCATTTCCATTGGTTGTGGCACCTTGAATGTAACAGGCCTATGATAGGCCTGTCACATTCAAGGTCCTGTTTACCCCAATCTCATCAAGCTTGAGCTGAAGTACCTAGCAGACGTTGTGGATGTTGGTTAAACCAGACAGCAAGCGCCAATTCATCATCTGCACCGCATATCGTCCACCGAGACGGAATCTGACCGACTTGAAAGCGGACTTTGTAGACCTAGAAGCACAATTCCAGCGTGTGATTGTTGACTATCCGAAGTCCAAACTTTTTATTTGCGGAGATTTAAATTGTGACTTGCGGAAACCAGAATCGGACCAAAGTAGGCGTGTGCTGTCTAATTTTATTTTTGATTACTCGTTATTTCAGTGTGTGACCTCGCCCACCTATTCAACTGGCTCTCTCCTTGACGTAGTTATCACCAACTGTCGTGACATTGTGCAGCACTGCCGTACACAATTTTGTCATTTTAGTCCGCGTAGATTCGTTCGTTTTTCAGTCGATGTGCCCAGATCCAGACAGAGTGGCGCCACCGATCGCACGCGTTGCTTTCACCGTACTGATCCCAATGCTTTGCTTTACGATCTTTGTTTGGCTGACTGGAGTTCTCTTTTTAATTATCCCTCCGTCACGCTCAAGTGGGACTGTTTTCTGAACATCTTTTTACCCATCATTGACATCCATCCTCCCATCAGGACTGTTAGAATCAGAAACCCTAGCGCCCCGGTCGTATCAAATGGAACAAAAGCTTTAATGTGTCGCCGCCGTGGTGCGCTGACCGTTTATGGGCACCAGTCCACTGAGTACAGGGACGCCAACCGAGCTGTACGATCGGCGATTAGATGTGATAGCCGGAACGACGTTCAGCGGCGAATCCGTGAGGATGGGCAGAGGTCAATGTGGCGCCATATCAGGTCATTTGTCGGCGGGAAGCAGGCCATTCGTAAGCTGCCCGACGCGACAGTTGATGACCTTAACCGATTTTTTTGTCCGCGTGGGCCCGTGCGTGGCTGACGAGGTTAGGAGTATGGGAGCGACGCCGAGTATCTCCTGCCGTTTGCCGCGTGTCGGTGCCTGTGCGCTTACCTTAGTGCCGTTGTCGCTACCTGAGCTTCGAGCCATCGTCTTCGGGATGAGCGGGTCGTCGGCCTGTGGCGAAGACGGCATCAGCATCCACATGTTCAGGGTGTGCTTCGACTCGTTAGGTGAGGTGCTCCTGCATTTGGTCAATTCCAGCATTACGCAATCCGATGTTCCTGATTCTTGGAAGCACTCCCTCGTCCATCCCATCTTCAAGTCCGGTGACCCCTGTAACCCTTCCAATTTCCGTCCTATCTCCATCGTACCAGTCATTGCGAAAATTGTAGAGCGTGCCTTCCACCAGCAACTCTACAATCCGATAACCACCTCCTCTCCCAAACTCAGCACGGCTTCCGTCTTCGTCAATCGACGGAAACGCTCTGACCTCCATATCTGACCAGATCATATCCGCATATGACCATGGAGAGGTGTCCCTTCTCTGCCTGCTGGATTTGAGCAAGTGTTTTGATTGATGGATCACTCAAAACTCTTGTCAAGATTAAGTCTCTCTAGCATCGATACTTCCTGGTTTTCGGCTTATCTTCAGAACTATACCCAGATTGTCAGCCTTACTGACAGTCTGGATGTCGTCCAAAAATCTTCCCCGTTGCCCAACACCATCGGCGTTTTTCAAGGATCATCTCTCGGACCTCTCCTCTACTGTGCCTTCGCCAACGACCTCAGCCTGTTCGCCGAAGGCGCGGTGGTTGTTCAATACGCCGACGACACCCAAATTTTGGTCAGTGGTAAGAAATCTGGAATTCAAAATGTTGTCATTCATATGGAAACAGTTCTGGCCTCCCTCGATATCTGGTTTCGAGCAAATGGACTGAAAATTAACGTAGCTAAGACACAGCTGATGCTGTTGGGCAGCCCACAAAATCTGCGTGCATTACCGGATGTCACTGTGAAATTTCGCGATCGTCATCTACCCACCATTTCGGAATGCAAAAATCTCGGTATTATTTTCGATCGCTCTCTCAGCCGGGACTCGCACGTCTCAGAATTGACTCGGCGTTGTTTCGGAGTTCTGGGTGGTTTATCGCATCTGAGGGGGCACCTTCCACCTGCCGTCATCTCAGCGCTGGTCAATGCTCTGATATTCTCACAGATCCGCTACTGTATCTCTGTGTATGGTAACGGAGGCAAAAAGAACCTATCTCGCATCCAAAAAATTATAAACTACTCGGCTAAGGTAATTTTCGGCCGCAAAAAGTTTGACCACGTTTCGGATCTGCTGAGGAGCCTGGGCTGGCTCAGCGCGGAGAACCTGGCGAGTTATCACACCCTTCGCCTCATGCACAAGGTGCGTCTCCATGGTGAGCCAGAGTCACTGGCTCACGATCTCACCACCATGGCGGAGATTCGTGACCGGACCACCCATCAAGACCACAACTTGTATGTCCCCCGGTCCCGCACCGAGATGGGGAAGAGACGGTTTAGTTCCAGAGCGCCACACATGTACAACTCACTGCCACCTGAGCTGACGCGACTTCCCGTGTCGATCTTTCGTTGCCACCTACGGGAGTATCTACTTGACGTGCCACCCATGCCGGACTGATAGACTGCTCTATTTGCTGTTATTTTTTATATATATTTTTTTAGTTTAACTTGTTTCTGTGATTTTGACCCTCTTTTTTTACCTTTTGTGCTGTGTTGTTTTATCTATTTGACGCGATGTCGTAATAGCCACAAGTCAATTGTGGATTACCTCAATAAAGTCTGTGTCATAATGCAACTCAAAGCACAATGCACTAACACCTCCGGATTGGAAATATAATAGATGCTCTGACCAGAGAGCATCTATTCTGGTCTTTGACTCTAAGCAGTGTTGGATTTTCACTTCTCGGTCTTGGATTCGGAGTGTATAGTTTTTTGGCTTGCCAAAGTATGGAGTGTATAATCTTGAGAAGCACTATGTTATGGGGTGTATGATTTCCCAGTTTGCGAAATTATGGGGTGTATATTGAAGCACCAAGTAACGGAGTATATACATTTGATAAATAACGAAGTGTATACATTTGGAAAAATGAAGTGATGTTTCCTGGAATGAAGAATAGAAATCCAGGGGCCTCGGTAGCTTAGATGGTGGAGCGTGCGACTCGAATCTCGCGGGCGGCGGCATTTGCAGGGTCCACCCACGACCAATCGGTGTGATATAGGCTGGCGATGCTATAGAACCTTGCGGTTGAATGCGTCGTAAAATAATCCGATAATTCTTCTTCTTCAAGAATAAAATGCCTTCAAGTCATTTGTTAGGTTTTTATACTAGTGTCTCACAGACAACCAGCTGGGGTCCACCACACGTCGTCTGAAGGCATCCACGTGACGTGAATGACTTATAAGGCAACTTCCTGAGGAATGGTAGAGAAAATGATCACAAAAGTATACTTAATCGACATCAACCAAGTTTATATATCAATACCTGCCACTCCTAGCATACCAACACCGCACAAATAATACAAATTCACAACATACCTCGAGAGCAGGACGTTCGTGCACCGACTGGGTCTAAAATGGGAGGGTCTCAAATGTTACTTCGGGATATGGGTTTCGGAATATATAATGGTTTAGGGAAAGTTATACTAAAACAATCCGTCTAAAAAAAATTATTATCTCGACAATGAATTTTTTTTTTTCAAATGAGAAAGCTGACAAAAATATTGAAGTTAATTCTTATTAATATTAAATGTATTTCCATGCACTTTTTAGTTCATGTCTGGAATGTTTAGTGGAAGCAAGGAATGACTTGGAAGGATGAAAAGCGACTAGACGGGCGGGCAAATTGCCGCTGTAAAACAGACTACCGTCACGGGCGAGCGGAAATTGGCGTCTCATTTCCCACCATGATTGCTATGAAATACCAAAAAATGAAAATAAGTTAGAGAAAACTGCCAAGAGAAGTACAGGGAACTTTTTCTTAATTAATAATAATCAGGATTGTGGGAAGAAATTAATCATTGGATCAGAATGAGGCTTATGAGAGTAGAGGATTAGGTCAACACACGTAAATCTGAATTTGTCCGCAGTGGTGAACCCTCGCGGTCGGAGTGGCATGAATACAACTATTCCCGCTTGTTGATGAAATTCGGAAACAATATAAGCAGTGTTGGATTTTCACTTCTCGGTCTTGGATTCGGAGTGTATAATTTTTTAGCTTGCCAAAGTATGGAGTGTATAATCTTGAGAAGCACTATGTTATGGGGTGTATAATTTCCCAGTTTGCCAAATTATGGGGTGTATGTTGAAGCACCAAGTAACGGAGTATATACATTTTATATATAACGAAGTGGATAAATTTGGAAAAATGCAGCGATGTCTCCTGGAATGAAGAATAAAAACCCAGGGGCCTCGGTATCTTAGATGGTGGAGCGTGGGACTCGAATCTCGCGGCCGGCGGCATCTGCAGAGTCCACCCACGACCAATCGGTGTGATATAGGGTGGCGGCGCTATGCAACCTTGCGGTTGAATGCGTCGTAAAATAACCCGATAATTCTTCTTCCTCAAGAATAAAACGCCTTTAAGTCATTTGTTAGGTTCTTATCCTAGTTTCTCACAGACAACCAGATGGGGTCCACCACACATCGTCGTCTGAAGTCATCCATGTTACGTGAATGACTTATAAGGCAACTTCCTTAGCAATGGTAGAGAAAATGATCACAAAAGTATACTTAATCGATGTCAGCCAAGTTTATATATCAATGCCTGCCACTCCTAGCATAGGTACCAACACCGCACAACTAATACAAATTCACAACATGCCTCGAGAGCAGGACGTTCGTGCACTGCTGGGTCTAAAATGGGAGGGTCTAAAATGTTACTTCGGGATATGGGTTTCGGAATATATAATGGTTCAAGGAAAGTTATACTAAAACAATCCGTCTAAAATCTTTTATTCTCTCCACGATGAAATTTTATTTTTTCAAATGAGAGCTGAAGAAAAATATTGAAGTCCATCCTTATTAATATTAAATGTATTTCAATGCACTTTTTAGTTCATGTCTTGAATGTTTAGTAGAAGCAAGGAATGCCTTGGAAGGATGAAAAGCAACTAGACGGACGGGCAAATTGCTGCTGTGAAACAAACTATCGTCACGGACGAGCGGAAATTAGCGCCTCATTTCGCGCCATGATTGCTATGAAATACCAAAAAATGAAAATAAGTTAGAAAAAACTGCCAGGAGAATTACAGGAAATTTTTTTCTCAATTAATAATAATCAGGACTGTAGGAAGAAATTAATCATTGGATCAGAATGAGGCTTGTAAGAGTGTAGAGGATTAGGTCAACACACTTAAATCTGAATTTGTCCGGAGTGGGGAAACCTCGCGGTCGGAGTGGCATGAATGCAACTATTCCCGCTTGTTGATGAAATTCGGAAACAATATAAGTCTTGAAATCGAAAGAAGGTGAAATTTCTGGTTCTATGGGTCTTCATTTTGGAGCAAAGTGTTAGCAGGTTTTAGGAACGTTTTGGTACCATTCAGGCAATTTTCATTGGGAAAATCCTTCCGATATATTTTATGTATATCGCTCCTGACTGCTTAATAATATAAATATGAACGGTTTTATCCATCCAAATTGATGCAGAACATATCATTATCCAAGGAACCAAGAAGAAATGCATTATCCATGGTTTTTCGTGGCAATGGTTCAAATAGCTCCGGCCGGAGTGGGAGATGGAGAGCGGTGAACTCATTGAATCCAAGAACGCGGTCGGGCTGTTGAAGGTGAATTCCTATATTTGGTTAGCGGAGCGTAGTGGTTTTTCTATTCAACGAAGGATTTTCTTTAAAGCTCTGCGCTGCTAACCGGATGGAATTGACTGCGTGTTTGGCTTGAGGTATGAGAGGTTGTATTATCTGACTATGTAGGTACCTACCTACCAGTGGTTTCCGCATGCGATAGGATGAGCGATAAACGATAAACGATAATTATCGCTGTTAAGTAAATCGGTTATCGTTATCGTTTATCGCTAAATTTTCAAAATTATCGCTCATCCACTTATCGCAAGTTCCAAAAATTATGAACGATAAACGATAAAATGTAAAACGGGATGATGGAAAAATGGAAGACGATCGACAGTGTATGCCGCGCGACAGTGTGTGTGCGCAACCTGTTGCCATCTGCTAAGTGTACAGATCTGTCAGACGGCCGACGGGTGGTATAAATTTGCGCGGCGGGCCGGGCAGAGGTCAGTCACAGGGGGGTCCACTCCCGCATATCTGGCAACTATCCAAATCTTCAGGTTAAAATAAGCCTATTTTCAAAGTTAATCGTCATTGAGATAATTGGATTATTTCATTATCATTTGAAAATAGCATTCTGTACTCAGTGTAAAGAACTTGAAATAACATGTAGTTATTGATTGAGGCTTATTTTCAAAAAACCTTTAAGAACTGGCATTGTTCTACACTCCCGCATATCTGGCAACTATGCATATCTTCAAGTTAATATTAGCCTATCTTCAAAGTTAATCATAATTGAGATAATTTTATTTCGTTTCGTTATCGCTGTTAAAAAAAACAATTATCGTTATCGTTTTATCGCTATCGCTGTTAATTTTGTGAAATTTTGTATCGTTTATCGTTTATCGTTATCGCAAACCTTTCTTATCGTTTTATCGTTATCGCAGGTCCGAAAATTAGTTATCGCGGAAAGCACTGCTACCTACTTACCTATATCAAATATCTTCGCGGTGATTCGAGTTATTGATTTGGATAAACCAAAGCTGTAAGCTTGTGTTTTGTGACGGGATATCTTCAGATAATACGAGGAACAGGACATGATAATATTAATTGCTGCGATGTTTTGCCGACAAGCGTAGAAATGAACAAAACTGATTGCTTTGCTTTTGTCTGGAAAATCTTGTTTTCACTTACCACATTTTGAAGCGTGAATGTTTTTCTTTCAAAATGGGGGCTGGGCCTCTTCAGTGCACATTGACTGCAGATATACATATGCATGCATTCAAGCATTATTTGTGCATTCATGAAATGTTCAGGAATTATTAGGTGCATCCTGTCCCCATTCTCCATTGAATACCATTATACCTTTAACATTTCTGGTTTGTGACTTTCTGAATGGACAAATTTGCAGTTTAAGGTGATTTGATTTCTTGAAATTTATTTTTTGTGCAATGATTATGAATGTGTTCATAATGTAGGTACTTACATGATGTGACCACACATTTTTTGGGCAAGTGCAGTTGGGTAGCAAAATGACACCAAAAAAGTGGCTCGGGTTTGGTTGGGAAATATACCATGAAATGTGATGTTAAAAATGAAGAAAAAGCTGCAGCCTAACTGGATGCAAGAAAGCCTTTTTTTAATAAAAATTTTATAAACAATTTTTTCCTTTAACAAATGAAAAGTAAATGGCCTATTCTAACCAAACAGCCTATGCTAGCCCGAGTGTTTCTTAAAATTCAAAAACTTTAAAAAAAAATAATCCTGAATGATTCCGAAAGAAATTTTATACATGGATAACTTACAAAAAAATAATATAGCATAACTTAGCCAAACCTAATATCTTTGTATGCTTCATGGAGACAAAATGTGTGTAAAACATGTGTGGAAAAGTAATTGCGCCCATGACAATTCCTATGCTGTAGCAAAACATGGCTCATATCCACCAGTATTTTGGAGATTTGGGGGAAGTGCTATACTTTGTGGCTTACCAGTTGTGTGGATGCCACTCTAGCTCTTGGTGTTCATCCATACATTCTTCTGGGCACATCTGGACTGTTCTGAGGTTTGTCCACAAATGGAGAACATACACATGAATGCATTGGTGGCTGTTTATTAATTCACCTGCACCTCACCAGAAATCGTACATGCACAAATGGAATGTTATGGAATGATATGGAAGATGGAATGTTGTGAAATATGGAATGTTCAGTGGCATTAAGATCATATTCAGACTGCAGTGATCCATATTTTGCCATCCATTGACATATGTTGTACTTGTGCATGCTAGCAAACTGATATTCTTCCAATATGGCTGGCATCTCATTTTCGGCTCCACTCCTGTCTCCTCTTGGAATGTGCCAACAGATGACCCGAAATAACAAATGTGTATTATCCTCAATTATACTGGAAACTTAATGTGGTAGGGGACCCATGAATCTTCCTCTCCACCCAAGTTATCACTATTGTATAATGACATCTAGCTCTCTTGCTAGTTAAGTATGTCTTAATCCAGCAATGCAGGGAGTGTATTTTTTCCGGAGTGTATAATTCTTTGGATTGCAAAAGTTCCAAAAAAGGGCCACTTTTCCAATGCTGAATATAAGTCATGAAATTGAAAGAAGGTGAAATTTCTGCTTCTATTCTTCATTTTAGAGCAGTGTTGGGAGGTTTTAGGAACGTTTCGGTATCATTCGGGCAATTTTCATGAGGAAAATCCTTCCGATATATTTTATGTATATCGCTCCTGACTTCTTAATAATGTAAATATGAACGGTTTTATCCATCCCAATTGATGCAGAACATATCATTCTCCAAGGAAGCAAAAAGAAATGCATTATACATGGCTTTTCGTGGTAATGGTTTAAATAGCTCCGGCCGGAATGGGAAATGAAGAGCGGTGAATCCATTGAATCCAAGAACGGACCTTCCTACGCGGTCGGGCTGGTAAAGGTGAATTCCTATATTTGGTTAGCGCAGTGTAGTGATTTTTGTATTCAACAAAGGATTTTCTTTAAAGCTCTTCGCTGCTATCCGGATGGAATTGACTGCGTGTTTGGCTCCAGGTATGAGAGTTTGTACTATCTGACTCTGTAGGTACCTACCTACTTACCTATATCAAATATCTTCGTGGTAATTTGAGTTATTGATTTGGATAAACCAAAGCTGTAAGCTTGTGTTGTGTGACGGGATATCTTCAGATAATACAAGGAGCAGGACATGATAATATTAATTGCTGCGATGTTTTGCCGACAAGCGTAGTAATGAACAAAACTGATTGCTTTGCTTTTGTCTGGAAAATCCTGTTTTCACTTACCACATTTTGAAGCGTGAATGTTTTTCTTTCGAAATGGGGGCTGGGCCTCTTCGGTGCACATTGACTGCAGATATTATAGATATGCATGCACTGAAACATTATTTGTGCATTCATGAAATGCTCAGGGAATTGTTAGGTGCATCCTGTCCCCATTCTCCATTGAATACCATTATACTTTTAACATTTCTGGTCTCTGACTTTCTGAATGGACAAATTTTCAGTTTAAGGTGATTTCATTTCTTGAAATTTATTTTTCATGCAGTGATTATGAATGTGTTCATAATGTAGGTACTTACTTGATGTGACCACACATTTTTTTGGCAAGTGCAGTTGGGTAGCAAAATGACACCAAAAAAGGGGCTTGTGATTAGTTGGGAAATATACCATGAAATGTAATGTTAAGAATGAAGAAAGAAGCTGCAGCCTAACTGGATGCAAGAAAGCCTTTTTTAATATAAATTTTCTAAGCAATTTTTTCCTTAAAAATTAAAAGTAAATGGTCTCTTCCAACCAAACAGCCTATGCTAGCCTGAGTGTATTTTTATTCGCAAACTTTTTTAATAATCCTGAATGACTCCGAAAGGAATTTGAGGAATGGATAACTTACAAAAAAAAAAAATTTAGCATAACTTAGCCAAAGCTAAAACCTTTGTATGCTTCATGGAGGTAAACTGTGTGTAAAACGTGTGTAAAAGTAATAGTGCCCATGAAAATTCCTATTCTGTGGCAAAACATGGCTCATATCCACCAGTATTTTGGGGATTTGTGGGAAGTGCTACACTCTGTGGCTTACCAGTTGTGTGGATGCCACTCTAGCTCTTGGTGTTCATCCATACATTCTTCTGGGCACATCTGGACTCTGTTCTGAGATTTGTCCACAAATGGAGAACATACACATGAATGCATTGGTGGCTGTTTATTAATTCACCTGCACTTCACCAGAAATCACACATGCACAAATTGAATGTTATGGAATGATGTGGAAGATGGAATGTTATGAAATATGGAATGTCCAGTGGCATTAAGTTCATATTCATACTGCAGTGATCCATATTTTGTCATCCATTGACACCTGTTGTACTTGTGCATGCTAGCAAACTGATATTCTTCCAATCTGGCTGGCATCTCATTTTCAGCTCCACTCCTGCCTCTTGGAATTTGCCTACAGATGACCTGAAATAACAAATGTGTACTATCCTCAATTATACTGGAAATTTTATGTGGTAGGGGACCCAGTATGACTGGATCTTCCTCTCCACCCAAGTTATCACTATTGTATAACGACATCTAGCTGTCTTGCTAGTTAAGTATGTCTTCATCCAGCAATGCAAGGAGTGTATTTTCTTCTCGAGTGTGTAATTCTGTGGATTGCAAAAGTTCCAAAAAAGGGCCACTTTTCCAACGAGATCTGGCATAGGTATTAGGTGATCTACAGATTTAGCTTCTTCTTTCTGAGGGTCATGGCTGCTTTAGTCATATATATATTCTTTATCTTATTTGATGGATGTCTTGGGATGCAGGTTCCAGATTTGCCTTATAAATTGCAATGGAAAACATCAAAGCTCTCCTCCAGGCCTAGGGTCTCCGATGCCTCCCAGTGGACTCCTCTCATTAGCACTTCCATTCTTCTGTAGTCACCTCCTTGAAGGGCTGGCTGGGTAACTTCCTTTTTTTGGGGATGCTAAGAAACCAGTACGGTTAAGCCTCAACACCATGTGGGCACTGTTTTCCAGTTCTGGGAGGCTAGTGATGTCTAGCACAATATCTTCTTTACTGGTAAAATATAGGTCAAAGACATAAAGACATAAGAGATTAGTACAACTATGAGCCACAAGGGCCCTTCTTGGTTGTACTCTGGACACTCAACCAGTTGCTCACCAAATCCGTTGATCAGCCTTCCCTGGAATAATGAAAAGCAAGCCGTCTATTCTTATAATGATTGTCTATGCTGTTTTTAAAGATGTTCATTGTGTTGCTACTGGCAATGGTTTCTGGAAACTGGTTCCAGTGTTCTACTACCCTGTTGGTGAATAAAACTGCCTTAACTTTGTCCTGCTGTGGTTAGCTTTAATTTTGAACTGATGACCTCTAATTGCATTATTTTTTTTTTAATTCAAATATTTCCACAAGATATCCCTTCTCCAGGCCACGGACAAATTGACCTCGGTGAGATCTCCTCTCAGCCTTCTACATCTAAGTGAAAACATTCAATTTCTTCAATCCCTCCTCATATGCCAGGCTGCTTATACCATTAACCATTTTTATAGCCCTCTTTTGTACCCTCTCTAAATGCCAGCAATCTTTTTCATACCTAGGAGACCAAGCTTGGATGTAGTATCCCAAATGTTGCCTGGGGGGTGAGTAGTCTAGGGGTAAGTTGCTTGTCTCACAATCGAGAGGTTTTGGGTTCAAGTCTCACCTGTTGATGCTCTTCGCCCGCGACCAATTTGCGTGAGAGATTGGCGACGCTACTTGACTCAACGGTCGATGTGTCGTAAAAACCAATAACCAACCAACGGAAATTTTGCCTGACATATGCACAATAAAGCTTCCTGATGACTTCCTCATTTCTGTATGATGCATTCCTATTTATTGTGCCAAGCATTCTCAGTGCCTTCTTCCTGGCTTCCTTGGTCTGTTCTGATGCCCCCAATTTTGTGTTTAGAATAGCACCTAAATCCTTCTCCTGTTGAGTCACTGATAGTACTTGGACACCCATCAAGTATGCAGCCTTAATATGCTGCCTACCTATATGCATGATTTTGCACTTATCAAAATTAAATTGAATTTGCCATTCTTTGGACCACTTCAGAAGTTCGTCTAAACCTTTCTGCAGTGAGATATGCTCATAACCTGTTACTGCCCTGAAGACCTTCAAATCGTCCGCAAATTTCAAAACCTTACTGCTTAGGCCACTTTCAATGTCATTTACAAATATAATGAACAGTAGTGGCCCCAGTACTGACCCCCGAGGGACTCCACTAAGAACATTTTGCCATGGTGACTTTGTACCATTTAGCATCATTCTTTGCTGTCTATCTGAAAGCCACAACTCTATCTCAGTGATAAAGTGAGAGGAATGACTACTTGTCATGGCTCTTAGCAGACTGCGTTGTTTGCTGGTTTCGGTTGCACCTGCTGTTGGGCTACTATAGATGAAGCCAACAAGCAGAGTACCACCATCTAGAAGTCCATCTAGAGTTGTACCCAGAACTGCTCAGGTAATGTACAGTCTAAGAAGAACTCATGTGGTTCCACTCCATCAGCTACATAAATACAGATACCTCATTTTTTTTTGCTGGCTCCTGGGTTTTGTCATGGATGGATATAAATTTAGGAACACAATAGTTTGGTGGAGCAAGTGATATGGACAATATTTTGGCTTTTGGGATTACTTCACCCATACAAATTTTATCAGGCTCCTCTGTTATGCACATGCATAGATCATCATGCTCGGTTAGAAGCTGGCCAGCATTTGTATACTGAAAATTGATCTCTTTTCCCTGCTGTCAACAACCTCCTAGGCATAGGCAAGCTGAATAGGAAGATGCAGTCTTCAAGTTGGCAGTAAATCTGGGTTCGCTAGGCATTGGCTTAGCTGTGATCACATTCTGCTTAACTGCATCCACTTTGTATACCTTCTCTTTTACCAGTGTTTCAGCCTTACTTAGTGCATCGGTTTTACCAGGTGTTACCAGCTCAGTGGGAAGTGAGACTGTTCTGCCCATTCTGATTGTTAGATTGGATTTTGCCACAATTGGAACTGGTCAAACAAAACTAGTATTGTCCTTTTTTCACAAGGATGGACAAAGCTCCAATTCAGCTAACATACACATACACTTGATGACATACACTTGCTGTGACCATCTTCATTATCTCTTATTCTACTTATATTCTATATCTTCTCTTCTCTACCTGCACCATAAAAGCAATCATGGGTAATGAAACCAGCTGTATAGCACACCAAATGTAATGTAAAATAATGAAATTAATGAAGGAAGCAAGCAAGTTTTGTGGAGAGGCTAGGGTATATCACATATGATGTAGACTAGAGAGGGTAGGAACACCTAAAGTCATGGAAGTTTGGAACCAATTGTTCAGTTCATAGAAAAACGCAATCCGAGAATAAAACTTGTGGAGGAACCAGGGGCAACTCCGGGATGGTGTTTTTGTTGTTGTTTTTAAAATATAATTCCAGCTTAGTTATTCTGTCAGTGATAATGCATTCTTTGTAGCTAAGCCTTGTAGCATTAAGCTTTGCAGCTTAACATTCTTTGTAGCTCATGCTTGGAAGCTAGATAGTTCTATGCTATTAAGTTGTTTAGTACCAGACTGCAAACTGTGGCAATTGTATGCTGATTACACACCGATTTCATGACTGCAGTCCGGGTCGAGTAGTCCAGGGCAAGTTGCTCGTCTCACAGTCGAAAGGTTGTGGGTTCGAGTCTCACCTGTTGCTACTCTTCGCCCGCGGCCAATCGGCGCGAAAGATTGGCGTGTCTACATGACTTAACGGTCGACGTGTAGTAAAAACAATAACCAATCAACCGTGACCGCAGTCCTGGTGCACACTTCCTCCAACTCACACAAGTTCTACCCTGCTGCAGTTCACTTTTTTGCAGGTAGCAGTGAGTATTGTCAACCCTTCTGCCATGTTTTCTATTCTTGCGCACCACAAACCTGTTCCTGAAATATGGTTGTGCTACCTCATGTCCTGGTGTGAGCAGCATATCCCACCTTACCATTCACTGACACGATCCAACTTTATTTGGCACAATGTGGACTGACAAATGCTATAACACAAATGCTATTCATACTTCTCAGCCTTAACTTGATGGAGGTTTTATTATGTAAAGATTATGGATGCTTAATTACCAAACCTGTGGATGTTTAAGCTATATATGAACTAAGAATTGTGACTTCACTTCTCAAAATGTGGAGCAAAGCAGAACACCAATAGACAGAATCTTCTCTTCATCATTTTGGTCATCATCCTATACAAAAACAAAGCAGCACAAGTGCTAAAAAGCACATACTGGAATTTGCAGGAAAAAATCAGAAGTACATCCAGATTGTGAGACATTTACTATGTTACTCCTTTTTGCATCTCCCTCCCTTCTGAGCATGACCTTCATGTTGACAGTTTTTAAAGCTCTTAAATGTGGGATCAAGGTCAGAAGTACTTGGCATTACTTGGCTCTCCAAGAACAAATATTTGGTAGGACAATCTCCTCTTTCAAGACATTACCAACCAGTCTGCTGACTCATGTGATGAGAGAGGTGTTTGGTGACAGGCAGGGGTGTCGATTTTTTAAAAACTTTGGGGGGCCGAAGTGCCAACGCACGTAACCCCCCCCAACCAAAAACTAATCGATTTCGAACACTATATTTTCAGATCTCAGAAATTCTGAGTTTGTATTCGACTATGTGTATGCTTATGTTTATTCAGCTTACTCACGAACGAGGAAAATCGTCAAATAACTGGTGAAGTCACATTAATTAAAAGAGCAGTACACAGTACATGTCAACATAACAACTCTGAGTAATGACATGCGACTGCAGCCTCATACAGTGGGCTCGGATATATCGTCACCGTCACCGTCAGCGCCTTCCCCTCACTCCACACACCAACAAGCACACACCGGCTTCAATACAAGCATATTTGTCGATCGCAACCGCAGATTGAACTTCAGGCTCTGTGATTTGTGTAACTGAACATCCTTGGCTGCTACGAATTTGGATCTCCTGAAGAACGGCCATCTCATTTATTTGGCGATAAGGTCTGACCTTGTATGTATATTATAACTACTCATGTAAGCTATGGCTTAGTACCTACCTGCCTGCTTGCTTTCTTAAAGAATATAAATTATAATAGTGTGCATGCAGCTTCTTGCTCACTTTTTCTTTCATGGTATCATAAGCTATCAGATTCATTGGGTATTATTGGCTGTGATGCACATATTATTGAATATATTCACACTGCCTTTGGACAAACAGGTGGGCAGGCACCTACCTGGGTAAATATCAAGCTTATGGTGTGATGGGTTACCTCTGAAGATGAATATAGTCTGTATATCTTCTATCTCAATGACTGATTGTTGTTGATGGCCAGATTATGTGCATCTTTGACACTGACCAGAAATTAAGAATATAATGAATCCAGTTCAAGATGGATGTGCTTTTGCTGTTGGTCATGTGTGCAAGCATCATTATGGCAATGCAATTGTTATCTAGTGGCTTTGCTATTTCTATACCATCTGGTTTAATATGCATCAGCATCACCTAATCTCAACATTTTATGATGTAAGATATGCTTACAAAGTGGAAGAAAGTCCAACTTCTTTGTTTTTTTTTCATACAAATTTAAATTTGGCAGCAGGAAGTGGATAGTCAATCCACTATCCAATCGAAATCTGTTCCATTTCATTGCAAAGTGTGTTGGTAGGCATCAACTAAGTATTCTAAGTAGTATGGTGCTATTCGTTTTTTCCTTTATCTTTCTTATCAGAAAAAAAATATAGCAGTGGTTATTGGGTGGCTCAAATCAACATTGGGGTGGCCAAGATCAACATTGGTGGGGCAATGACCCCCACAAAAGGATACAAATGAACACCCCTGGTGACAGGTAAAGATCTTTTGGTTGATCAGGTCATCACACCCAGGTGGATCTTCTGAGTCCTGAGTTCACTTGTCCTCCAGTGCTTAGTCCAGAATGGCCTGGTATTTTCAATGCTGTAGGATGGTATAATCATCCAATGGGACTGGGTTCTGTCTGGTGTTTTCGTCCTCTTCAGTAGTGATGAGGAAAAATGTACCCAAATATAACATTTATGAGCTATTGGTTGACAATAATGTCACTTTCCTTGCTGCAGAATAGCCATCGTTCCGAAAAGACATTTTCATGCTGCATGTCTGTCTGATCCCACATGAGGTCAGCATGTTGTAGTTCTGTTATCACAATTATTCAGGCTGAAAGCATTATAATTTGTCTTCTATTTACTTTTCAGGATTGGATGGGGAAAATGAAGAAATTTGATGTCACAATGGGACGAAAGAAAACAAGAAAGGAAAAGCGCAAGGAGCAGAGGGTTCTTAAAAAGGTTAAAAGGAATGAACATTATTTTAAGAACTCCAATGCACCAGCCCCAGAACATCCATCTAAGATTCCAAAGGGATCCAAACATGAATTGTGTGTAGATGTGATGCATAAAACACAGGAAAATAAAGACTTAGGTGCAGACGATGTGGTCACAAAAAAAATCCCATTCCAGCAAAAGACTCTTGTTCAGAAAATACGTGAAGCGAGGACAAATAATAAAATGATAGCTGAAAGGAAGAAAGATGCAGAGAAGAGATCAAGAAATGCTCAGCTGAAGGAAGCCAACAAAGCAGAAGAGATACAAATTAAGCATCTAGCAACCCTAATGAAAATGAATAAGAGGAAAAAGAAAGGGAAAACACCTTCACTCCCTAAAATTTTTGTTTCCGATGGACTGGACTGTATCCTTTTACAAGCATTTGTTTTGGTGTAGCCTATGTTCTAGAAATGACGATGATGATGATGATGATGGTTAGGGTTTTGTGGCACATCGACCAGTATAGGCCATTTAGTGCCCATAACAGTATGCACTACCTACTCAGGTATATGCATTTGTGGCACACATCTTCACTGTCCCGGATATATTATTGGAAAACCTGGTTTCTCAACGAAGCGGCACATATTATCTAGGCATTCAGAGTCATCTATAAGAAGGCTGGAGAGCGTTCTGTTGGTCCCACAATATTAGGCTCTGTCCTGTGTGTAAAGGTGACATGTCAAATATGATGTACTGTCAGGGACGAGTTGCAACGTTGGCACACTGGTCTGGCCTCATTTCTGAGCAGGTGACAGTGTGTTGCGTACGTGTTCCCCATTCGCAATCTTGCGCATGCAACCTCCTCAGCTCATACCTTCCTGGAGAACGACGTCCAATGCCCTATGCACGGCTTGATTTGTTTGAGTTTGTTGGTGCCCAGAGCGTCCCAACTGCGTTACCACTTCTCATGGATGTATTTAGAGATAGTTTGGTAGAATTCCTGTGCCGGGAGGGTAAGGGCACGAATACAGGGTCTCCGTGCCTCTCGATGTTCTAGAAATGCACCATCCGTGAATCCAGTTGTTGACTGACATGCTGCATAAGAATGTACCGCAATGCATGGCCATCCAGTATGACAAAATACTGAACAGCATTGCTCATTTTAAGCATAATACGACAGGAGCAGCACTGATTCCATGCATTGATTGGAAGTAGATAATATGATTATGTAGTGCAGAAATGTCATCATATTCTTGTTTGGCCATTTTGTGCTCTATTTGTATGTTGGGCGGTGGAAAGTACGTAGTGGTATTTTGCTCCTATGACATCTTCACAATTTTCTTGCAATTCTCTTCATGCACACAGATTGCCTTAACAAAATTTATACATCTACAACTCGAAAAAGCTCTATGTTTAAGAATGATGGCAGCTACCTTCTCCTCACCCACGCAATTGAGTACTAGATGTGCTGATGCATGAATTAACTTCTACAGAAAGGGCCTCCCATAGCCCTTCGTGGAGCCATCATTGGTGGTAATTTGAATGATTATTGGATGAATTGTACAGAAGAGAATATGGGAAACGTCACGAAGTTGTAGTGACGTTCGTAGTGTGCGTTTATGTTGATATATATATATATATATATATATATATATATATATATATATATATATATATATATATATATATATATATATATATATTGGGACAGAAAAGTGGGAGTGACTTAACCATGCACTCAGACCTCCTGGACGTCACTGATCCCGATAAGCTGCGAAGCATGCGACTGGAACAGCCCACGTTCGAAGATGCCGACGACGACTTCGAGACGGACATGGCAGTGGTGGCAACGGTCGGCGGCGGCGAAGACCCTCCAGACGGATGCGACGCGTCGTCAGATGCTGCTTTCAGCGACGGATACCAAGGCTCTGACGACGACCATAGCCAGACAGATAGCGAAGGAGATCGTGATAATGTTGCCGAAAGTGATGAGGGTGATGAGGTAGACGTCAATGACGGAAACGAGAGTGAACTTTCAGATGAGCCGGATACTATCGTGGCTGATTATCAGGTGCCCGGTGTTGGTGAAGCAGGTGATAATGGGTCCCATGGCGGAGAGCACGAGTCAGAGGACGAACCAATCGATGAAGATGGGTCCCATGACGGAGATCACGAATCCGAGGATGAACCAACTGATCAAGGCTCGAGTGATGAAAACGTGAAGGGCGACTGTTCTGATGAAGAAAATTATGTAAATAATCGGCATACTCACAATACATCCAGAAAAGATGGAACGCAAAATAGGCAATCAAATAGCTCGGGCAAAAGCAGGAAGCGGAAACTATCAGAACCAGAAGAAGAAGCACAAAGAAAAGGTCCGATCAAGACGAAGAGGGAGAAGCTTAGAGGGCAGGGTGAAGCCCTTCACCCTGATGGTGTGTGGGAGGACATATATGGAAGATTTCGTTTGAAAGACGGCTCAATTCTGACTGGGGTAAGCTTCGCCGGATCTAGTTTTTCTCCTCATTGGCTGGGCAACGCCATGTAAATTTCGTTTATTGATGAAGACACATGTGATTGCCGCCGCTTGATTATTGTGTGTTGTTAAATGACATTGATTTTCTCTAGCAATGCGACTCCACTCGTCATAGCTCCGACATAAGTTGATGAGTATCAGCAGACGCATTGCAGCAGAGTCGTCTTTGCTGTGTGATGATAACCTATGATTATGTGCTGGCCAGTGTGCCCGGGGTGAGCATGACACTGCATGAGTTTACGCCCTATAGTTCAAATAGCCAACTATTTAGTTGTGAGTAGTACGCACAAGCAGTACGAGTCGAGTTGTGCCACGTGGCTACCTGACATCCACCTCCCCGAATACAGACTGGCGCATGCGCCGGCAACACGTCGACGGTGACGCCGTCCGGCGGCCGCTACGTGCCGCCGGCGCTGCGCGCGCAGCAGATGCCGCTGAGTGGCGGCAAGCGCGCCGAGCTGGCGCTGCTGCGGCGTCGCCTGCAGGGCCAGCTGAACCGGCTGTCAGCGCGCAGCGCGCGGCGTGCTGGCGCTG
Source organism: Imbricaverruca yamaguchii (assembly GCA_034440575.1). Lineage (NCBI taxonomy): Eukaryota > Metazoa > Arthropoda > Thecostraca > Neoverrucidae > Imbricaverruca > Imbricaverruca yamaguchii. Next base: position 712,370 of record JAOTOL010001426.1, on the reverse strand, counting down.
GTGGAGGAGCTGTACGGTGCCCACTCGCGTCACGACACGAGCCAGACACTGACGCGGCTGGTGCACGAGGCGTGCGTGTCGGCGGCGGCCGTGCGGCCCGACCGGCTGGTGATGGAGCACGTGGCGCTGGTGGCGGCGCTGCACGCCAACGTCGGCACCGAGGTCGGTGAGTGACTCGGGCTGCGGTGATGGCTAGTTCGCGGCGCTGTCGGCGCTGGTGAGTGACCCCGGGGTGGGATCCCCGGCAGGTGGGGTGGGACAAGATTAGGGGAGGATGAGCTGATTGGGACGAGGTCAGGGGAGGAGGATGAGTGAGCTGGGACGAGGTCAGGGGAGGAGAATGAGCGGGCTGGTACGAGGCCAGGGGAGGAGGTTGAGCGGTCTGAGGCAGTCACAGGCAAGGGAGATATCTGGAATGGGCCATGGTTGATTGACCTGTATTGAGGTCACAGTTCGGTGAGGAATTTGGTACTCGATGAGCGGAATGTTATCCCACATTAATAATCATTGGTATACAGATATGTCTATGGTATTTAATGTTCTACTTTTATCGTGCATGATATTCCTGTACTGCGGAAGGGGAAGGGATCGAACATGTTATTACTACATTTAAACTGTTCACACGTAAATTGTAAACCATCACATGGCAGTAAGAGTTCCGAAATATTTAGCGTCAGTTTGTCAATTTCAATGTACCACTTCTGTCACAGCAAAAATTACACGGTATGCAGTGTCTGTATACCGAGAGGTCAATTTTCCATATTTCTTTTGAAGTCGCATGTTACTTGACCCAGTTTGCTCGACAACCTGTTGACCGTTACCTGTTGGTGTTTGTCTCGCGTGTGGACGACAGGAGCACACTTCCTGCTGAAGACGGCCCAGCAGTTCCATAAGCTGCTGACCGCTGATTCGCGCGACGACGAGAGCAAAGAGCTCGATAACTTGGTGATGATTCTGGCGCAACTATACGCATTCAGGGTACGTGTCTTGTCAGGTACTAGCTCTGGTGTTGATATATTCAGATCTGTTAGCTTGTAACAGAGAAGCTCCAGCTATAAAACGGTCGGTTGTGGCACGCAGATGTTTTCGCCTCAGTATCGCCCTGCCAGTCCCCGATCAGAGTCGTGGTACCTCAGCCGGTAGGATGTTCGGCTCTTGATAGGACGGTCGTTGGTTCGAATCTCGCAACCGGCGGGATTACCGTATCCACATGCCGCGTCTATGTGAATGGTGACCGACAGCCGGGTCGTGTACGACATCCTGTCGCTGCTGACAGGTGACCACCACGTCTGTGTTATAGGTGACCACCACGTCTGTGTGACAGGTGACCGACAGCCGGGTCGTGTACGACATCCTGTCGCTGCTGACAGGTGACCACCACGTCTGTGTTATAGGTGACCACCACGTCTGTGTGACAGGTGACCGACAGCCGGGTCGTGTACGACATCCTGTCGCTGCTGACAGGTGACCACCACGTCTATGTGAATGGTGACCGACAGCCGGGTCGTGTACGACATCCTGTCGCTGCTGACAGGTGACCACCACGTCTGTGTTATAGGTGACCACCACGTCTGTGTGACAGGTGACCGACAGCCGGGTCGTGTACGACATCCTGTCGCTGCTGACAGGTGACCACCACGTCTGTGTTATAGGTGACCACCACGTCTATGTGAATGGTGACCGACAGCCGGGTCGTGTACGACATCCTGTCGCTGCTGACAGGTGACCACCACGTCTGTGTTATAGGTGACCACCACGTCTGTGTGACAGGTGACCGACAGCCGGGTTGTGTATGACATCCTGTCGCTGCTGACAGGTGACCACCACGTCTGTGTGACAGGTAACCGACAGCCGGGTCGTGTGCGACATCCTGTCGCTGGTGACAGGTGACCACCACGTCTGTGTGACAGGTGACCGACAGCCGGGTCGTGTACGACATCCTGTCGCTGCTGGTGGAGCGGTTCTGCGACAAGGACGTGCAGCTGATCCTGACCGTGCTGCGCGCCGTCGGCTTCACCATGCGCAAGGACGATCCGGCGGCGCTGCGGGAGTTCATCGTGCGGCTGCAGGCGCGCGCCACAGCCGCGGCCGACGCGCCGCCCGCCGACGGGTACGGCCGCTCGTGATGCGCTGGTGTGTGTGACGAACCGGGCTGGTGCTGTGGGCGCTGAACTAAGGGCTCGTGGCGTGCGGACTGGGCTGGTGCTGTGCGGACTTGAGTGGTGTTGTGCAGGATAGGGATGGTGCTGTGCAGGTGGAGGTGGTGCTGCTCACGTTAGGATGGTGCTGCTTGGGTCGGGATGGTGTTTTTCGGTCAAATGTGATGATGTGCGTGCTTGGGTGGGAATGATAGATTGTTCGGAAATAGGGTGGAATATACCACTTTCTGAACACTGAACATCCTTCTCCAAGAAGCATCGGCATCCTCCTTGATGAATGCTTATGCAGTATTCATGTCTCAATTCTAACAGCATCTCGTTTATAAATAGCATATGCATGCTCTCGATAAGGAATGGTGACACACGAACATTTTGCAATGCAACGTCAGGTACAGGGATGACCTATAATGTGATATGGCATAAAGTACCAGTTTATAGCATGGTTATTATTCTCCCTATTTATCCCGAATATAGCTCTTCTTAAATTATGAATCTCAATACAAATGATAATGGTTCAGTCATCAGTAACTGCACCATGGACTACAATTTTAGTCTAAAAGACATCAAAAGCACTTTAAATGACACTAATTCAAATTTCGACATCCTGCTGTGCTCGTTTCCATATCTCACACCTAACGAAAAAACATTATTTTAACCCTGCTGGGTGGTGATGTGCGAGCTAACAGGGCTGGAAGTGCGATGCCAGTGGGCGGTTCTAGTGACCAGACAGAGGTTCGGTGCTGCTCCGGGAGGGAGCCTGCCAGTCCGACGTCTATTGCCCACAGAGTCAGTTGGAGAGGACAGAGCACCCAACCCCCTGTCGCTTTTATCGTAGCATGTGATGAGTAAGAGTGGAGCCATCCATTACCCATTATATCCATTGGGCACTATAATTTTGTGTGATGCAGTGTATCAGGCCCGATTGAGCTGTGAGCCAAGTATATCCTGAGTGTTGCCTTTTTTGTGGAGTGTGGGGGGGGGCAGTGTGGTTGGTAGGCTGTTTCAAATGTTTCAAGTTTATGCTGCCCAGGTGTGTTGTGGCGTGACCAGTCATGAAGCTGGTGGTACATTATTTCGTATTTGGGGATGGGAGAAGAGTAGTCGGGAGGCCGTTTCTGATTATATTGACATCCCATCCCCAATCACTTTATGTAATGACTAACAATGGGGTATCAGGGGTGACCAGGTTGTACCACAGCCTATGTATGAGAAACTTTGCATACGCCCGTTGATCGAAGGTGTGCATGTGCATGTCCAACGTTTAAGTCACGCTCGTGAAGGTAGTCCCGTAGGGGTATCCAGGTTGAACGTTGCGACGTCCCTGTACCCAACTCTGACCAGGCATCATACCCTCAGAAGCCGAATACGATTCCTGCTAGACATTGTTTTGGCAATCCGCAACAACAACATGAACAAGATCCCACAGTATGACCCTGGTCTAGGTCAGGAGCTGAGTAAGCTGGTCAAGACGCTGGTCAACTCGAATCAGTCCATCACTGAGCTGAACATCTCGCTGGAAGACCTGCTGAAAGGTAAAACGCAGGATGAACTTGGCTCCAGTTCGTTCCTTTCGCGCTGTTTTCGTACAGTTCGTCACCTGAGCCGGTTCTCATAGAATGCCTTGTTGATGTTGCACCGTCCTGAACAAAAACATGGTCTTCAGTAGAGTTGAGTATTTTTAATCTTGATGCTTCTTATAATATAGCATCGCATACCATTATACGCAAAAATGTGTAAATACCTGTTTCTTGCAATCCTCTAATGTTAGATGTAATCACACGTCGTACTGGAATTTGTCGATATCAAACATACACACATGAGAGTTCCGTGAGGTACCACCTACCCTATTAATTTCGTTGCCCTATCTCCATTCGTTTCCGATAACTCAAGATGTCAACTTGACTACCCATCAGCGCTTGTTGCGATCGACCATCCACCTGATCGGGTGCCAGACGTCCGTGAAAGCTGACGTTTTCCGTCTGGTGATGGCCATCCTGAGACAATCGATGGAGGATGACGTGGCACCGCCTGTCGCAGCGGAGGAGCGCGGCAAATGGTGGGTGGTGGGCTCGGCGTGGAGCGGCGCGCTGAAGGAGCGCCAGCCGCACGCGCCGGCCGACAGCCGGGCCGAGGCGGCGCCAACGGCCGACCACCAGCGGTACTCTGCCGAGCTGCTGGAGCTCGCCCGGAAACAGCGGATGAACACGGACCTGCGCCGCAACGTGTTCTGCGTGCTCATGACAGCAGAGGTGGGCCGACGGTCGCCGGGATGTGGGAGATGGGCAGATGACACAGGGCGGTGCTGATGGTGGTGCAGAAGAGGTGCCAGAAGGCTGGGAGGAGCTTGAGACGTGGAGCGGCCTTTACTTTCGTGTGGCCTAAGATAGGGCCGCAGATATCATGATCACATCCCTAAGTGTGGCGGGATTATGGGGTGGGTAGGTCACATGCTGGGTGTGCGACAGTATGTGAAGGGGCGTGTGGGACAGGCACCCTTGAACTGTGACAACGCTCCATGTAGCAGTTGGATGATACGCACCACAGAACACCCCAGCGACTGTTCCCCCTACCCGCCGCAAAGGTACCATTGCCAAATATAAGCCTGGTGCATGTTCCCCGAGTGATCAGTGAACATTAACACCACTGCACGTGCCGGCAGGACTACCTGGACGGTTTTCAGAAGCTGATGCGTCTGGGCGTCAAGGGGCCACAGCAGGAGCAGGAGATGGTCAGCGTGGTGCTTAGCTGCGGTCTGCACGAGCTGACATTCAATCCATACTACAGCCACCTGCTGGAGCAGCTGTGCACCGTCGACAGGAAGTATCAGGTAAGTTTGTCAGCCGGAAGTGCCGACGCAATATGTGACGGGAGTGAGTGAACATGGAAGCGAGATAACCTCTAAAACCCAATCTCAACGCGACGTGAACAATGCAGCAGTCAGACGTTTTGGCGGTGTGCTGAAATGCTTGATTAGTGGAAAGCGATCTCTTTCAGGGACTTCTTCTGACATGCGAATATAATTTTCACTCCCTGAAATTATTTACTTGCGACGTCACAGCATACAACTGTGGCCAGTGCTACTTTTTCATTCGGCTCCATTACCAGCGTCTGTGTCATCACAATATTGCCAGCAAGTGCGGTGTTCGTCCGTCATCATCTTTTACCTCCACTTTTCTGTCACATTGCAAATTTGTCTCGACAACATCGAGGCTTTTGACCTCGTTTGCACTCTACTCTAAGAAACATGAATTCAGGCACACTGAGTTGGGATTGGAAATGGGCTCCATCGTGCGGTCGAATGCTCCAGGAAGTGTATCCGAAGTATTGGCTGTTGCGTCGGACGCGACAGATCGGGTGCATTCGTCAGTGGTCAGGACTCCAGCCGCGAGCTGCTATCTGCATGTCACTGGCCATGAAGCGTATTTAATTTTGAACCACGATTTTTATTGTGCTCGATGTTGTTTATGTTCAATGTCAAGTTTCAGACATATTCTGTGATGGTATTGCCCTGCCACCTCACATGCCCAATGGGCTGCTGCTGTGACGGTGCTACCCTGCTACGTACCCATGGGCTGTCGCTCTGACAGTGCTACCCTGCCACATGCACATGGGCTGCTGCCATGTCGCCCCTCCACCTGACGTGTCCCTGGGCTGCTGCTATGTCACCCCTCCACCTGACATGTCCCTGGGCTGCTGCAGTGTCACTCCTCTACTTCACATGCCCCTGGGCTGCTGCAGTATCACCACTCCACCCAGTGTTAAATTATTCGCAAAAGAGGGTGGAATTTACCACTTTCTGAACACGCAATCGACATCCTGCTCCAAGAAGTATAGACATCCTGCTTCTTGATGCGTGCTTATGAAGTGTCTCCTTTCTAACATTACCTCGTTTAAGTAACGTGATCATGCTCTTGATAAGGGGTGGTGGTACACGAATATTCGGCAATGCAATTTCAGGTAAGTGGAATATTCATAATGCGGACATCACCAGGGTATATATTATTTGCTATCTCGCTATCCCAAGTATAGCTCTTCCTAACATTTGAATATCAAAACAAATGACGATGGTACAAACATTGGCTCAAATTTAAGTCTGAAAAACACCAAAGGCACTTGGAATGATCCTAATTTCATGACAAATTTCGACATCTCACACCTAACGAAAAACCAATATTTTCACACTGACTCCACCTCACGTCTCTGGGTTACCTCAGTGTCACCTCACGTGCCCATGTGCTTCCTCAGTGTCACCTCTCCACATCACATGCCCCTGTGCTTCCTCAGTGTCACCTCTCCACATCACATGCCCCTGTGCTTCCTCAGTGTCACCTCTCCACCTCACATGCCCCTGTGCTTCCTCAGTGTCACCTCTCCACATCACATGCCCCTGTGCTTCCTCAGTGTCACCTCTCCACCTGACATGCCCCTGTGCTTCCTCAGTGTCACCACTCCACATTACATCCCCCTGTGCTTCCTCAGTGTCACCTCTCCACCTCACATGCCCCTGTGCTTCCTCAGTGTCACCTCTCCACATCACATGCCCCTGTGCTTCCTCAGTGCCACCTCTCCACCTCACATGCCCCTGTGCTTCCTCAGTGTCACCACTCCACATCGCATGCTCCTGTGCTTCCTCAGTGTCACCACTCCACATCGCATGCTCCTGTGCTTCCTCAGTGTCACCACTCCACATCACATGCCCCTGTGCTTCCTCAGTGTCACCTCTCCACCTCACATGCCCCTGTGCTTCCTCAGTGTCACCACTTCACATTACATCCCCCTGTGCTTCCTCAGTATCACCTCTCCACCTCACATGCCCCTGTGCTTCCTCAGTGTCACTTCTCCACCTTACATGTCCCTGGGCTGCTGCCCCCCGACGAGGCATCACCTTTACGTGGTGGTGGGGATTGCGTACCTCGAGGATCCGGCGGCCAGACCACCAGGCGGCCGGTGAGAGGTCAGACCAAGAGTGCCTCACTCGTCCTTCCATCCGTACGTTCCCATTCCAATCCCAATCTCATCCCCGCATCCATGTCCTTCATCTGTCCCTGCAACACCAACTATCCCTACTATGAGCAGGCAGGGCAACTTCCCCGGTCCTGCCCATCAGCTCAGTTTTATCGGGGTAGCCGCGCCCCCTAGGCCCGTCCCCCGGGGTTGACGGAGTCATGAAGGTTGAGGTCCCCCGCCACACGGTGCTAGTTCTGACGGGGGACTAAAACACCTCTTTGGTCCTGATATCCAGGAGGGTCGGGCGGGCCAGTGGGGCCTCACGCGGGTCAAGTGGCAGGTCGCCTCGGGATGGGGGCCTGGGTTTCCCAGTGCCTGCCGGCCCGGCCGGCCGGGATCAAGGGGTGGGCGGCGCTGGATCTTGGTCGGGGTGGTGAGTCTCTCTCTCCCGGCCGGGCGAAGGCGCCGCCTGCCCCGTATAGCTCCTCGGGCGCCTGGCGGCCTCCCGTTCGCGGGACCCAGGCGTCCCCCCAGTAGGGCCCCTTAGGGGTGGGGCGCTCGAGGAGCCGAGACAACAACATAATGTATGGCATCTACCAACAAAAAATCCTCCTGGTCCCTTCCGCAGGGGCCAGACCAGTCGTTCTACTGTCCCACGCATTCTCATTTTCAGAGGACAGACAAAGTCACTTGCCTCGTTGTCGCCGTTCCAGCGACGCGACGGATGCCACCGATGTGGGAAGGTTTTGCGCTGCGAAAAGTTGAGAGACGGCTCCTTGGAGGTAGAATTCGCACATGCAGGAGAAGCGGAGAGTGCATTGCTGGTGTCTGAGTTTATATATAGTGTTCGGAAGGATGGCGGGAAAATCAACGAGACCATATCAATCAGCATAGAACCTCACAAAACAAAAAATACCTCACGAGGTGTGATAAATTGCTTCGACTTGAGAGATGTGTCTGAAGAAGAAATCGTAGATGGACTGTCCAAATTTGGTGTGACCGGGGCAAGGAAGATGAAGGTGAGGAGAGGGCCGGACATGATCCCAACCAACAACGTCATCCTAACATTCAATACTACAGATCACCCCACTGAAATCCACGTTGGCTACATTCGCGTCAAGGTACGTACTTTTCTACCAATTCCAATGAGATGCTTCAAATGTCAGAGGTTCGGACATACCAATCAGTATTGCCGAAATCGTGCTGTGTGTGGTAGGTGTGCCTCTTACGACCACACCAGTGAATCCTGCAACTCCGAGACGACATACTGCACGAACTGTGGCAAGGGTCAAACTCCCCACGCTTCATTCGATCGAACCTGTCCAAGTTAAATGAGGGAAAAAGAGATCATATCGATAAAGCACACCCAGAGAATCACGTTCAGAGAGCCTATGGAAATTTACGAAATGTCTCACCCCGAAATCTCGTACGCTGCAAAAGTAAAAAGCTCTGCACTGCCTCCACATAATGCCAATATTAGAAACCCAAGTGATCTCATAGAACGACTAAGCATTCTTCTTCGAAACTTAGGTGTACCTGTCCCTTCGACAATAAAACGAACGCCAACATCTCACCCTCTTGGAACACATGACATTTCATCACCGACGTCAGAAGCACCCGGACCACCACAGAAAGAGCTCGTTTCTACCACTCCGGAGGATACTTCGGGGCCTCTGAACGTCCCATCGCACGCCACCCTGCCTGTTGAACGGGGGGAGGGGGGATGAAAAGTGGCAAGAGGCGCGGCGAGGAAAGCGCCCCACGAAGTCCTCGGCTTCAGCATCCTCAACCCTTTCCACTAATGCTCAACCTACCTCAAGCCGCCCCATTATCACGTCCCCCGCAGACCCCACATCAATGCCATCCACAGCGCCATCCATTGTACCCAAGTCCTTACCACATACCTACACACACTCCATCCCGACCGCTACATCGACGGCCTGCCCAACCTCACCATGCCATTCTGCTGCACGCTCCCTTCCCCTGGCTTCTGAACAGCCCCTGGCGGCTGTGTCAGGCGCCTGGGGAGTTGAAGTGCGCGCCGGAGCTCCGACCTTGGGGGCTCCGGGGCGCACAGCCCCACGTATGTGCGTCCCTTCGGGCCCGGAGTCCGGGGTCCGGCACCCGACGGTGACACCTCCGCTGTCGCCGCATGCTACACCCTCGACACGCAGGCGAGTCGTGGGCTCGTCTGGTCCCATACCACAGACCAACCGGTCTGAGATGGGACCACCGCCTCCGCCTCTGCTAAAGACTCCATTAGTGGTGGAACCTGGTAGGCCATCGCGCGCTGAGAAACGTGCGATACCTTGTACTGCGTCACCCCCTGAGGGGGTTACTCCGCATTCACGCCCGAGGACATCGTCGCTCGGTGCGCATCCGAGCAGCCACCCGGAACAGAACGCAGACGGCAGTCTCTAAAAGGTGATTTTAGATACAGACATACAATAATTTAGTCAACTCTAGTCAACGACCGAAATGCCCTCTTTCGTTTTGCAGTGGAACATACGTGGTTTTAGAGCCAATTTTACTGTCCTTCAGGCTGTTTTATCTCAGCGAAATCCCGCCGTTGTCTGTCCAAGAAACCAAGCTGTCGCCTGGGGCCTGTTGCTCACTAAATAGCCACTCAGTATTTCGCAAAGACATTCCGACTGTAACAGCGGCACATGGTGGAACCATGCTGGCGGTGCACAAAAGCGTACCTGCGCGTCAGGTTACTCTGTTCACATCACTGCAGGCAGTTGCTGCCCGGGTGACCTTCGGCGATCGTCCAGTAACCCTCTGCTCATTATACCTGCCCCCTGGGCTTTCTCTCTCCTCTGTAGAGCTTGGACGTTTAATGTTAGAACTCCCACCGCCAGTTCTACTCTTAGGCGATTTTAACTGTCATCACTCAGCCTGGGGCTGTAACACGACCAATGCCCGTGGAAGACCCTTGGAACGTTTTATTCATGCCGAGGCGTTGTTTCTTCTAAATACAGGCTCGCCCACGTATTTTACTTCACCTTCCGGAAGGACATCTGTTTTAGACCTGAGCCTCTGCTCCCCACAACTGGCGGAACATTTTACTTGGTCCGTAGATAACGATCCGCTGGGAAGCGACCACTTCCCCGTGTGGTTGGAATACCAAGCTGGAGCTGTCCTTGGCATGAGACCTCGGATGTTGAACCTCCGAAAAGTTGACTGGGGTGAATTTGAGGCGCAATTAGAGAAGTTCACACCCATCAACGACTCTCCACCTACGGTCGCTACTTTTACAGCTAGAATACTCGAGGCAGCCACCACATGTATCTCGTTAACTTCTGGTTCTCCCCATCGTATCCCAGTCCCGTGGTGGACTCCCTGAGTGCCGGGAGGCCATCCGTGCCCGTAAACGAGCCTTTCGAGCCTTTGACCGTCGAAGCACAACACTCAATATGATCGCATTTATGAAAGCCAGAGCATATGCTCGTAGGACTGTTAGTGAGGCCAAGCGGAATTCGTGGCAAAAGCACGTCGGAGGCCTCACTTCGTCCACCTCCTCAAAGGAGGTGTGGTCGCGAATAAAGCGTTTATCCGGTAAATTCTGTTCTGCCCCGTTGCCTGTCCTACAAGTACCAGGTCGTAACATTACACACCCAGCTGAGGTCGCGAGTGAATTTGGTCACACGCTTACCAACGAAGCAGATCCGGGAATGATCACCCAGAATTCCCGCGTCATCGCTTGCAGAGCGAGAAAATTACATTGCAGTTTTCCACATCTAAACGGCTGGCATATAACGATCCCTTCATAAAGGCAGAGTTAGCATCAGCAGTTCTTTCTTTGCGTGTGTGTCTGAGGGTCCTGATAAAATACATAACGAAATGCTGCGTCACTTGCCACCTTGTGCCCAGCACGTTCTACTGTCCACGTTCAATTCGCTGTGGAAAACCGGAAATTTCCCGGCAGCCTGGCGACAGGCCACTTTTATTCCACTCCTGGAACCCGGGAAGGATGGAAAGGATCCTCTTCACTATCGTCCTATCTCCTTAACATCTTCGCCATGCAAGCTGATGGAGAAAATGGTGAATGTCCACTTGTCTTGTTATCTGGAGGACAGAAAGATTTTAGTAAATTCTCAGTGTGCTTTTAGGAAAAATCGCTGTACGATCAACCATCTTATCACCCTTGACACCGACATACGTGCTGCTTTTATAAGGAAGCGACATGTTTGAGCTGTCTTTTTTACATTGAGGGCGCATTCGACACAGCATGGCGCCATGGCATGCTTGTAAAAATCAATGAAGGCGGTCTTTGTGGCCCGCTAGCTTTCTTCCTTCAAAACTACCTAAAAGATCGTCTGTTTAGAGTCCGTGTTGGCAAACATTTCTCTGGCTGGTTCCGGCAGGTGAATGGAGTGCCTCAGGGCGGCGTGCTTATCGTTCTTCTGTTTTCCCTCTTCATTAATGATATCGGCAGTACGTTGCCACCAGCTATCTGTAGCTCGCTTTTTGCCGACGACTTCGCTGTTTGGACGTCGAGCGCCTCATCACCCGCACCACAAAGGCAGCTACAGCTCGCTGTCTCCCGCTTGGAACGATGAGCAAACGCAAGTGGCTTCCGTTTTTCAACAGGAAAACTGTAGCCACGCATTTCTGTCGGCGTCAAGGCTGTCAGAACATGGAGATCATGCTGTATAAGTCACAAATTCCTACGAGACCGGTGGTTAGGTTTCTTGGTGTTATGCTTGACTCTCGCCTAACATATCGGGACCATTTTAAAATGTTCCGTGACAAGTGTTTTGAAACGCTGAATATACTTAAGGTGGTTTCACGTACATCATATGGTGCCGACAGACTCACATTGCTGCTTTTATATCGATCTTTAATTCGTTCTAAGCTTGACTATGCGTGCTTTGTGTATGACTGTGGATGTGCAACAGCCAAGCGAACATTGGACACCATTCATCACACTTCGCTACGTATCGTTACCGGCGCATTTCGCACGTCACCGGCAGTAAGTCTTTTAGCAGAAATCAACGAGCCCAGCCTTGCTGTGCGTCGCGAATTGCTTGGGATGCGCTATGCATGCAAGCTGCGCAAGTTTCCCGAACATCCCACATATCGGTCAGTATTTTCCCGACGTATACTTGCTCTGTTCAGAGGGAGACGATTGGGAACATCGATTCTTTTCTGTGTAAGGATCCGCACCCTCTTCGATAATAGCGCCATATGCTTGAGTGGAGTGCTGCGTGTGGATTCTCTAAAAACTCCTCCCTGGAGATTGGTCTTTCCAGATATTGATCTATCACTGGCACATATGAGAAAAGTCCATGCTATTCCTGGAGAACTCAAGCTCAGAGCCTGGAACTTATTTCGTCCTACGGAGACTACACATCGACCTATACGGATGGTTCCAAAACGGGTACCGCTGTTGGCAGTGCCTTTGTTACAGACACTGCAACTGGAACATTTTCGCTCCCAGCGAATGCATCGGTTTACACATCGGAATTGGTTGCAATCAACAAGGCGCTGTGTTTTGTTGAGATTTGACGTGATACGTCGCATGTGATATATAGCGACTTGCTCAGCAGCCTGCTGGCGCTAAGAGGGTTTCACCCACAAAACCCAGTGGTACAAGACGTTCTATCTAGACTTACGTTGCTCAACACAATAGGTAAAAAAGTAGTATTATGTTGGCTCCCAAGCCACATGGGAATCACGGGAAATGAGGCTGCGGACGCTGCAGCGAAACGCGCCGCTCAAGCTCCACACACTCGTCGTCTTCCTCTCACTGCGAGGGACTTTTTCCCAGACATTAGGAGCGCCGTTCTAAAGAAATGGGAAGCCAGCTGGGAGTCCATGACTGATAATAAGTTGAGGAGAGTTAAGCACCGTCTCGGTGAATGGCCATCATCATCACATAACATCAGACACAGGGAGGTGGTATTATGCCGCTTGCGAATAGGTCATACATACGACACCCATCGGTACCTCCTGAGTGGTGACGAAAAGCCGTTGTGTCAAAGGTCCTGCGCTCTCCTATCAGTACAACACATACTGGTTGCGTGCCCAATACTTGCCCCACCCCCGCAGTGGGGTCAGCCTCGTTACTCGGCTGGCCATGGAATTGGCGCTCCCTCGGGGTAACACAGCCGCCCCGACAAGGGGTGTGGAAACGCGGAGGTGTTTCCGGGGACTCGCTTAGTCCCTACCGCCCATCCCTCTCTCCCTTCCCAGTATCCACCCCGTGTCTACGTCCCTTTGTATGTCTTTCATCCAACCCTACAACACCAACCCCTGCCTTGTCAGGAGCAGATAGGCCAGCTTCCCCTGGCATATCCCCCCGCTCAGTTTTATCGGGGTAGCCGCGCCCCCTCGGCCCGTCCCCCGGGGTTGACGGAGTCCTGGAGGTTGAGGTCCCCCGTCGCACGGTGCTAGTTGTGACGGGGGACCAACATACCTCTTTGGTCCTGATATCCCGGAGGGGCGGGCGGGCCCGCGGGGCCTCACGCTGGCCAAGTGGCTGGTCGCCTCGGGCCGGGGGCCTGGGAATCTTCCCAGTGCCCGCCGGCCCGGCCGGCCGGGGTCAAGGGGTGGGTGGCGCTGGATTCAGGTTGGGGTGGTGAGTCTCTCTCTCCCGGCCGGACGAAGGCGCTGCCTGCCCCGGATAGCTCCTCGGGCGCCTGGCGGCCTCCTGTCCGCGGGACCCAGGCGTCCCCCAGTAGGGCCCCTTAGGGGTCGGGCGCCCGAAGGGCAGAAACCAATGCATGCTTATGGATACATCTGACAAACAACCGTCCCCTGGCCCCTCACACAAGGACCAGACCCCTCGTCCCTCTGCCCGAAGACCAGGTCCGAACTTAACCCTGTCGCATAGGGCTCATGAGGACAATGAGCACACACAACATGCACACTTAGAGCACGCGAGCACCGGCTCGCCATCAAGCACCTCGAACCCGCGTATCTTGGTTTTCAAATCAACGGACCCAGAAAAGAAATTATCAACGCTCTCCCCCTTTCAGCGTAAGCGAGGATGCGACCGTTTGGGATGTATACTGCGATGCGACAAGTTGCGTTATGGGGGCATCGAGGTCGAATTTCGTAAGGGAGAAGACGCGAGGAGAGCCCTTGAGCTAGGTAAATTTACATACAGCATACGCACACCGAACTGGACAAGAGACATTACAATACCGGTGAAAGTTGAACCTCAATAATACAAATTTACTAATACTAAAAATTTATGCAAAGGAGTCATTAACTGCTTCGATCTGAGGGATGTGTCTGAGGATGAGATTGTTGATGGATTAGCTGAGTATGGTGTTGTTGACGCGCGGAGGATGAAAGTAAGAAAGGAGAAGGAGCTACATCCGACAAATAACATTATTTTAACGTTCGGTAGCACCGATCTACCAGCCACAGTAACAGTAGGCTATATCCGAATAAAAGTCCGCGTTTTCATTCCCAACCCAATGAGGTGCTACAAATGTCAGCGTTACGGCCACACGACCCAGTACTGTCGTGGACCCCCTGCGTGTGGCCGATGTGGGTCGGAAGGCCACACTGTCGACAAGTGTGACTTGCAGGAATCATGGTGTGTGAATTGTGGTCGAGGTCAGGTGCCCCACAAAACCTCTGAGAGGTCATGCCCAGCCTACTTGAAGGAGAAAGAGATTTTGTCACTAAAATGTACCAAAAATATCACTTTTCGACAAGCCCGAGAGGCATATGAGGAGAGTCACCCCAGAGTATCGTATGCAGGAAGGGCTAAAAGTACCCCAACGAGTTATACACATCAACAAGCCACCAGCGCACATACTCATCTTACTCTTCCATCGGGCCGAACGTCTGCGCTAGACCTGAGCCTAGCCAGCCCCCAACTGATCCATCATATCGAATGGTCAGTCGACGACGATTGCCTCGGAAGCGACCACTATCCAGTGTGGCTAACGTTTTGTAGAGGCTTGAAGCCGCGCTGGAATTTGAAGAAGGCAGACTGGGCTCGTTTCGAATCTGAGATGCAGACAGCTTTTACACATGACATTGAAAATAATTGTACTAGCGTCGATGATTTTACATCACGGATTCTCCAGTGCGCTGAGTTGTGCATTCCCCGTACCTCTGGCATCCCACGCCGTATTCCAGTTCCCTGGTGGACTGCGGAAGGCGGAAAGGCTATCCGCGCTCGCAAGCGAGCCCTTAACAAATTCAGTAAACATGGCACGATGACCAACATGCTGGGCTTCCAACAAGCCCGAGCACTGGCTCGACGTACCATACGCGCCGCGAAACGAACATCCTGGCGAGCATATGTAGGTGGACTAACTCGAACCACGTCGGCATCGTAAGTGTAGTCCCGAATTAAAAGGATCTCAGGGAAGTTCTCCTCGATCCCATTGCCGGTTCTTAGCATTGGAGGAAACACAATAACGGATCCGGGAGAAGTAGCCAATAGAACTGCACATACCATAGCAAAGCGCAGTGAGCCAACTGACCCAGCTTTCCTGCAACACCGTACCCAGTGTCAGGAAAGATATTAGTTTTATTACATCAGAACAATCCGTGTACAATTTACCGTTTACTCAAGCCGAACTGAACTCTGCAATTAACGGATTGAAGAACGTGTCAGAAGGACCAGACTATATACACAACGAAATGTTGAAACATTTACCGACGTGTGCAAAATATACACTTCTCACGATTTTCAATTTAATTTGGAACGGTGGATACTTTCCACCCGCCTGGAGAAAGTCTATTATAATTCCACTGTTGAAGCCCGGTAGAAATGGCGATAACCCCACTGATTACCGCCCAATTTCACTGACGTCATCACTGAGTAAATTAATGGAGAAAATGGTTAGCCTCCGACCCACCTGTGGTTCTTAGACAAACAGAACGTCTTATCCAATGACCAGTGCGGCTTTCGAAAGAACCGTAGCACGATCGACCATGTTTTAAGGCTTGACACAGAAGTTCGGGTAGCTTTTGCGAAACACAGACACCTAGGAGCCGTGCTTTTCGACATTGAGAGTGCTTTTGACACTGCTTGGAGACACGGCATCCTGCAAAAGATTCATGAGTGCGGAATCGCGGATCCCCGGGCACGTTTTTAAAAAACTTCATGACAAGTCGAGAGTTTTGTGTACGCGTTGGCAATCATTTTTCAGGTTGGCTACGCCAAGTTGAGGGAGTTCCACAGGGCAGCGTCCTGAGCACATCCATATTTTCGCTCATAGTAAATGACATCGGCAACTCACTATCCTCATCAATCGAACGATCTCTTTTCGCTGACAATTTTGCCATCTGGTCGTGCAGCTCTTCAACCCCTCTCATGGAGCGACAGCTGCAACTTGCGATTTCACACCTCGAAAAGTGGGGACACCTGAATGGTTTCCGATTTTCCATTGCAAAGTCAACAGCAGTTCATTTCTGTCGCCGTCGTCGTAACTGCCCGGACATGAAGCTAAAACTTTACCGACAAGACGTTCCGTGTGCGAACGGCTCGCTTTCTTGGTGTGCAATTCGACAATCGTCTTTCATACCGAGAACACATTAAAACGCTCCGAGACAAGTGCTTTAAAACCATGAATATATTGAAGTGCGTTTCTCGAACGTCATACGGGGCTGATAGAAGGACTCTGCACATGCTCTACCACAGTCCGATTCGTTCCAAACTGGACTGTGCATGTTTTATATACGACGGTGCGTGTGCTGCCACAAAACGTATTTTAGACCCAACACACCACGCTGCCTTGCGAATAATTACTGGGGCATTTCGCACCTCTCCCACGATCAGCATATTAAAAAAAAAATTAATCCGAGTTGTTGCTGGGGTGGCTTGAGGAGCCAGGGTTCTATTGCTAAGCAGAGCTTGTTGCGTGAACCCTGGCCCCACCACCCGATCCATGAACTCCATTTCAACGCCAGAATTTAGATCGAAAGTTTAACGTGCCGCCAATGCACCGACACGGCCACCCGGTAGCTCGTCCCCGACCTTATCGGGCCAGTTGCCAACTGACACTCCCGGCCTGGGGCTAAATGCGAGCGCGCGAAGCGACTCGAACCCTGTGTTGCCAGTACAGGTGAGACCAGTGCAGGCCAGCGCTCTAACCAACTGAGCTACCGGGGCGGCAAATTGGCAGATATTGGCAGATGCCCATGAACCACCATTAAGCATGAGACGACATATGCTGGGACTTCGCTACGCATGCAAGATACGTCAGTTCTCGACACACCTATCATATCAGGCTGTCTTTTCTATGGATATACATGCAGTCCTTCGTGGCCAAGTGAAGAGGGGAACCGCTTACTGTGTGAGAATGAGGACGCTCCTGAGATAAATAAGACTTCGAATTCAGGGAATTAGGCAGTATGAGCAAATGACTACTCCCCCGTGGGAACTGGTCTACCCCTTCATCGACATCGCCCTCTCTGCAGAGAGAAAGTATAGCATAACAAAAGAGGAGCTACGATCACGTACACTCGAACACATTTCTTCAACATATCATGGTTACACAGTCACTTACACAGATGGCTCAAAGACTGACACCGATGTTGGTAGTGCTTTTGTTAGAGGATCCACCACAAGATCTTTCACCCTGCCGCCGCACGCCACCATCTTCACTGTAGAGAGTTGATGGGCATCAGGAAAATCCTTTCATACATCGAGGTTGACGACGAAATTTTACACGTTATTCTCACGGATTCTCTGAGCAGTCTTATGGCGTTGCGCAGTCTTAACCAGCAACATGCCATCATTCGAGACGTTTTATTGCACCTTACTTCCCTGCATGACATGGGAAAACATGTAACAATGTGCTGAATTCCGGCACATGTTGGAATTCGTGGCAACGAGCTGGCCGACCCGAAGCTGTCAGGCGTGCAGCACAAGCGCCAAGGAGTCGCGTTCTCCCACTGCCTGCCAGTGACTACTACCCAGTTATATCATCGTTTATTCTTAGACAATGGCAGGGCAGATGGGACCAAGAGGAGTTCAACAAATTAAAGCAAGTAAAACCATACTTAGCTCCGTGGGCCTCGTTCTTCAGCCAAACTAGAAGGGACGAGGTAGCCATCTGTCGTCTCAGAATTGACCACACTCTAGCAACACATAGGTATTTATTGTGCGGGGACGACAGGCCGAAATGTGTTAGGTGTAATGCTGCTTTGACTGTGAACCATGTGCTGGTGGCGTGCCCAGCATACACAGAAGAACGTAAGCGACACTTCGGATGTGTTGCGAATGCTCTGAAGCTGAAGGATTTGCTAGGAGATGACTCCCGATTCATACATAATAGAGCAGTTTTGTGCTTCCTTGCGGAGATAGGATTTGACGTAATTTATACACATACCTAACTCAATTTGTTTCACCAGATCTTATATCAAGCGCCTTAATGGTCACCAATGTGTTATATACTTAAGTGAAAGACTGACGTGCGCTTAGGCAGCCTTGTTATGGGTGGAATATAACCCAATAGGGTTGACGCACCCTAAAACCACAATAATCAATCAATACTTGCCCCTGTGCGAAGACGTCACGTCGAGCGCAGTTCAGTCTCATTACGGGAAGTATTGGGGGATGAATCCCCCTTCGTACGATCGGGACAGCTACCCCACTTCCTTGCAGAAGTCACGTTTTCGGTGGTGTATACGCCCCATTAATACGACAGGTATGTGATATAACTGGTATGCTTATACTGTATATCACGACAGTGGATTTTACAATGCCCAATTGAGTACCAACTTCCGTTCTACAACTTGACATGAGTGACTATGTTATGGGCGCTGCATGACATCTGCGGTCGATGCGCCCTTAAACCCCAATAACCAACCAACCAACCTGGGCTGCTGCAGTGCCACCACCCCACATCACATGCCCCTGGGCTGCTGCATGTCACTCCTCCACCTCACATGTCCTTGGGCTGCTGCAGTATCACCACTCCACCTCACATGTCTCTGTGCTTCCTCAGTGTCACCTCTCCACATCACATGCTCCTGGGCTGCCTCAGTGTCACTTCTCCACCTCACATGTCCCTGGGCTGCTGCAGTGTCACCACTCCACAGCACATGCCCTTGGGCTGCTGCAGTGTCACCACTCCACCTCACATGTCCCTGGGCTGCTGCAGTATCACTCATCCACCTCACATGTCCCTGGGCTGCTGCAGTGTCACCAGAGTATATTGAAGAACGGGTACACCCAAGTTTAGTAGATTCTCAGATCTAGTTTCTCCTTGCCTTGATGACGTCATATGCTAGAGTATGCGATATTCTACTAGAATGTGGTGGACATCTGGCGGATTATATAATCGTGTAGTATAATATTCGAAACCTAGCATATTCCTGGCAATTGATGATGTAGTGCCGCAAACGCAGCAGAAATTTAACGTCCTTGATTTGAAAAGTTGATGTGTTTTAAATGTGTACAGCTTTGGAACTAGGTGCACTTGTGTTTTATTTTCATTTCGTGCTTATGCTTGGGATTAAGAAAGGTAACTTGTCTCCAGGTACGTGCACACCTGCTGCTATGTATGCATCCAATTTTTGATACTGTATTGTCAAGGGTCCATGTTCAAGTGCAGTTTTCAGCCGCAAATACCTTTGACGCGTGTCAATAAGTTTTGCACTTGCAACATTCGAAACGTGTAAATTAAAAAATGATCCTTGGTGAAATCAAAACGTGTAAATTTAGCTTCTAATTTTTTTATTTTGAGAGATTTCGTACCTTAATGAACTCAAAATGTCTAAATTTGACTAATAAATTTGAGATTTTGACAGATTGTGAAGTTTTTAGTGAATTTTATAAATGGTACATAGCTGAATCAATACCAATATTCAACTGGTTCTCTCCTTGACGTGGTTATCACCAACTGTCGTGACATTGTGCAGTACTGCCGTACACAATTTTATCACTAGTCCGCATAGATTTGTTCGCATTTCTCTCAATGTGCCCAGGTATAGACCGAGCGGCGCCACTGTTCGCTCCCGTTGCTTTCGCCGTACTGATCCGAATGCTTTGCCTTGTGATCTTTGGTTGACTGGAGTTCTGTGTTTAATTCTCCCTCCGTCACGCTCAAGTGGGACCGTTTTCTGGCCATCCTTTTACCCATCATTGACATCCATGCTCGCATCAGGACTGTTAAAGTCAGGAACCCTAGCGCTCCGGTCTTATCAGATGGAACCAAAGCTCTAATGTGTCGTCGCCGTGGTGCGCTGGCTGTCTGGGCACCAGTCGACGGAGTACAGGGACGCCAACCGAGCTGTACGATCGGCGATTAGGTGTGATAGCCGGTACGATGTGAGGATGGGCGGAGGTCAATGTGGTGCCATGTCAGGTCATTTGTCGGCGGCAAGCAGGCCATTCGTAAGATGTCGGACGCGACAGCTGATGACCTTAACCGATTTTTTTGTCCGCGTGGGCCCGTGCGTGGCTGACGAGGTTAGGAGTATGGGAGCGAAGCCGAGTATCTCCTGCCGTTTGCCGCGTGTCAGTGCCTGTGTGCTTACCCTGATGCCGTTGTCGCTGCCTGAGCTGCGAGCCGTCGTCTTCGGGATGAACGGCTCGTCAGCCTGCGGCGAGGACGGCATCAGCATCCACATGTTCAGGGTGTGCTTCGGCTCGTCAGGTGAGGTGTGTGGGGTCAGGGTGTGCATTTGGTCAATTTCAGCATTACCCAATCCGATGTTCCTGATTATTGGAAGCACTCCCTCGTCTATCCCATCTTCAAGTCCGGTGACCCCTGTAACCCTTCCAATTTCCGTCCTATCTCCATCGTACCAGTCATTGCGAAAATTGTAGAGCGTGCCTTCCACCAGCAACTCTACAATCCGATAACCACCTCCTCCCAAACTCAGCACGGCTTCCGTCTTCGTCACTCGACGGAAACGCTCTGACCTCCATATCTGACCAGATCCTATCCGCATATGACCATGGAGAGGTGTCCCTTCTCTGCCTGCTGGATTTGAGCAAGTGTTTTGATTGATGGATCACTCAAAACTCTTGTCAAGATTAAGTCTCTCTAGCATCGATACTTCCTGGTTTTCGGCTTATCTTCAGAACTATACCCAGTGTAGGCGCGTGATCTCGATGCCCATGCTGGTTAATTGCAGACTCGCAACTCGCATCTCATGCTTTATTGGCTGCACGGTTTTGATGAGGTTTCGAGGTTCTGCCGCTCGACATCGATCACTTCACCCACGTGGCTCCATTGCAAAACTAAGACACGCCTTCAAACTGCCCTTGTCGTCAACTCAGTGTTGTTGCGCGCGGAGTAACACAAAATATAGTTCAGCACTAGACTTGAACATCGCGTGGCGCGGCGGTCGATCTACTTAGGTCAAGCTGCTTAGAGGGGGTCAAGGTCTCTTACACACACCAATCCAACCGGTCGTTCATTTGGCGGCTATTGTCAGCCTTACTGACAGTCTGGATGTCGTCCAACAATCTTCCCCGTTGCCCAACACCATCGGCGTTTTTCAAGGATCATCTCTCGGACCTCTCCTCTACTGTGCCTTCGCCAACGACCGCAGCCTGTTCGCCGAAGGCGCGGTGGTTGTTCAATACGCCGACGACACCCAAATTTTGGTCAGTGGTAAGAAATCTGGAATTCAAAATGTTGTCGCTCATATGGAAACAGTTCTGACCTCCCTCCACATCTGGTTTCGAGCAAATAGACTGAAAATTAACGTGACTAAGACACAGCCAGGGGCGTCGATTTGTATCCTTTTGTGGGAGCCATGGCCCCACCAATGTTGATTTTGGCCTCTCAATGTTGATTTGCCCCCTCGATATCCACTGTTATATTTATGCTGATAAGAAAGCGAAAGGAAAAAAACACCACGCTACTTAGAATACTTAGTTGATGCCAACCAACACACTTTGTTATCAAATGCAACAGATTTGGATTGAATAGTGGATGGACTATCTGCACTACTTCTTGCTGCAAAAATTTACATTTTGTGGAAAAAACAAAGAAGTTGGATTTCCTTCCACTTTGCAAGCACAGCTCACATCGTAAAATGTTGAGATTAGCTGATGCTGGTGTATTTTAAACCAGATGGTATGAAAAATTAGCAAAGCCACTACACAACAATTGCATTGCCATAATGATACACTTACACACATGACCAATAGCAAAAGCACATGCGTATGGAACTTGAACTGGATTTATTATATTCTTAATTTCCAGTCACTGTCAAACGTGCACATAATCCAGCCAACAACAATCGGTTATCATTGAGATAGAGGATAAGCAGACTATATTTATATTCATAGCCAGCCCATCACACCATAAGCTTGATATTTACCTAGGTACCTAACCACCTGTATGCCCAGTGACAATGTGCGTATATTCAATAATAATATGGGCATCACAGCCAATAAAACCCAATGTATGTGACAGCTTATGATATGAAAGAACAAGCGAGTAAGAAGCTGAATGGACTTTATTATAATTTATATTCTTGAAAGCAAGCAGGTAGGTACTAAGCCATAGCTTTCAAGAGTAGTTATACACTGTCAAACCTCGTCACCAAATAAATGAGATGGCCGTTTTTCAGAATTCAAATTCGTAGCATCCAAGGATAGTATGTTCAGCTACATAAATCACAGTCTAAAGTTCAATTTGCGGTTGCGATCAACAAATATGGCAGAGGTAAGACAGTTGTGGTGCAATTGCTCGCAGTGTTGAACCCGGTGGTCAAACTCATTTGACGTCGATCTGATCGTTTTTTTTTTGTACTTCATCCCTTTTGATATATATGCAGATTGAGGTGGTTGTCAAAGAACTTGCTGATATTTTATGTGGTTTTAAAACAATTTGCTGATATTTAATTCCGAAATCAACTGTAGATGAAGAAGTTGGTGGGTACGCTTCAGCAAGTCCAGGCCATGTTTGTTTTCTGATCTGTGATCAGGGTTTCTATGTTAATACCACATAACTACCATATTTGTCTTCAAGAAGAGTTGGTTTAGTTTGCTTTTATTTATATTTGTATTCTGCTGCTTTGCTTTCTCTGCCCAGGATTCGGACCCCCAATGTTGCGTTTATGTCAGGGGTTGGCACACTTTTCGGTAAATTTACAGCTTAACTCGCGCCGTCTTTCCGGTCAAATCCTCCCACCCCGTCTCGGGGGGGGTTGAAGACCCCCTCTAAAATACAAACTAATCATCGCACGAAAACAAAAGAGGTATCATCGGAAAGCGCTCGACGGGTAGGGTCCGGGTCCACCCTCCCCCCCAAAAAAATCCCCAAAAGTGACGTCACTAGGGGGGCTAGATTTTCACGACTTACATTATGTTTTTGACTGGGGAGTTCATTTTTGGGATATATGAAAAAACAAAACGTATTTGGAATGAGAAAAGGACAGCGAAATCGACCAGAGCTATAATTGTTTTGCCCCCCCCCCCATTTTTTTTATTTCAAAATTTTGAGTTCCCAATTTTCTTTGATTTCCCTTTTCCAATGGGTAGAGCAGACCGAGAAATGTTGTAGGAAGTGAACTTTCCCCAATAAAAAATTCTTCCTTTAGCCAGAATCCTGTATTTGAACTGCAATTTCGCAAATACGCAAAATTGATGTAGTCAAAAACGAAAACAAAATCAACTCGTACGTTTTGTTGCATCCGTAAAGATAAGCAAACGTTGAAAGTTTCATTAAGATGTCTGTATCCGTTCAAACGTGACGACCCGTTGAACTTTTTTTGGAGGTGACATCACTTAACCTTGACTAACTCCTTGACCTGACCTAAAAATTTTGAATCAGCATGTGAAATTGATGTGGGAAAAGGTATGCCAAATTTGGGCGCGCTGCCGCGCGCCGTTCGTCCGCTACCTGCCGAAAACCTGAGGTGAAGACCCCCGCCCCCGAGACGAGACGGGTTAAGATAATTTTTGATTTCTCTGATTTTTTTTTAATGCAATGTTTAGAAGTGTGATGAACTTGCTGGTAGCACTCATGTTGGTAAGTTTGTGTTTTAAGACGTTTTATGATTTCTTGGAATGTATCATTTCAATGCAGTGTTTATGAATGGGACCGAGATGATGGACCACTCATGTTCTGTGAAAATGCCTACTTTTCAGGTGGTGAGCAAAGTATCACGAAAAAGGGCTGTGAATTAGGTGACGTAGGATAGCAAAATAAAAAAGAAAAAAAAATGAAACATAGCGCTAACCTAACCTCAATTTGGAAAAAGGAAACCGACGCATGCATTTTAAAAATGTCCAGCAGTATATTTTATTCTTTAACTATTTTTATAAACCTAACCCAACCTACCCTAGCCAACATAGCAGCTTAAGAAAGCTTCATTTTCTTTTTAATTTGGGAAGTTCTGCAAAAAAATCGAACTTGAAACGCCAAAACTAACCTAACATAACCAAACCTAGCCAATTTGTTTCTTTTACAGGCAAGTGTTGATACAAACTTGTCCTGGCACCACCTTAAAGCACAATAATCCTGTTAGGTTAGGTTGAGTGAGGTGTTTTCGTTTGTAAAATTTCCAGAAAATAAAATAAATCACCTATTTTTCAAAATTTTGTTTTTACGATTGGTTTCTCCAAAACCAGGTTAGGCTATGTTAGGTTAGGTTATTTTGTATTATTAATATATTTATTTGTTATGCCATGTTACCTAACTCAAAGCCCATTTACACAGAAAATGAGTGGTCTTATCAGCTTAGTCACATCCATAAACATTGCATTGGAAATATGAATTCCGAACATGCATAAAACACAAATTTGCCATCCTTCCCTCTATAAATGCATACTTATCAATTGGGAGTAAAAGTGGCGCCCAAAAGGACGTGGAATTAGGTAATGTAACATAAAACAAAGTTCAAGAAAGATGTAAGACAACCTTACATAACCACCACCCTAAAACCCCCATAATCATCATCAACCTTACATAACCTTGCTCTACTTTCCATGCAAGAAATGAATTGCTTTTCATTCAAATTCTCCATCAAATTGAAGAATTTTCAACTTAAAAGACCTAACCTAACCTAATCTACTGGCATGAACTCTTTCTTGTATAATTTTTTTTCTTCTAATTTTGCTTTCTCCAAATTTTGTTTTCCTCACAACAAAGCCTAACCTCTCCTGACTTAATGAGACCTGACCCCTTTGCATGCTTCATGGAGGTAAAATGTGTGCAAACTTGTCTGGTGGTTACCTTAAACTCCAATATTGCATGGCTTTTTTGGTCATTTTTTAGTTTATGGTAATCCCTGACTACTTTGAATTTCTTTTTAATCCATTATTCATTAATGTGCTGAACATGATGAGACCACTAATTTCCTCTGGAGATGCATACTTTTCAATTGGGAGGTTAAATAACACCCAAAAAGGGGCACAAATAATTTATTTGAACCATATGTTATATACTTTACAGTGCTGCTCCATCAACCTCCAACTCCAACCCTGACCAAACTTCTGGAGCGCATCCATCTCCAAAGCAGCCTGCGGAGAAGGTATGTACTGCAGCATAACTACTGTGATCTGAATTCCATGGTATTCATCCTTATATTCCACCCCTGCCAATCCATGTAGCAGATGACTTGACTCCAATGGCTCTAAATTTTCTAAAACGTTGATACCCCCTCCCCTCCCAAAAAAGGGTGTGTCGTAGCCACTGAAACTGGCACAAGGTATCAAGACAAGTGACCACGGTGCCCAACAAATTGCACCTAGACCAAACAATTCAAGCTGCTTCATTTGAAAATATCGATGGGGCCAAAACGCCGCGCGAAAGCCCCACACGTCGCAGCTGGCTTCCCAAGAACCCGGAATGTCACCTTGCGAGCAGAAAAATTGCGTCAAGAATCCACAATAAGAAGCCGTTGGACTCCGTAATAGATCCTGCTGGGCACCGAAAAAAAAAAAAAACGATGCACCGTGTAGCGCCTGAGGGTGCGTGTGGATGTGTGGATAGGAGTATGGTGATCTGGGAGAGACGCCTTTACCAATTGACACCTAGACCGTGCACAGCAGTGCTATACAGGCCTCTCAGTGCGGACGGGCGTCTCATGGGGATACCTACGCTGCCGCAGCGGAGTCGCGTCGCCACCTCTGCCGGAGTCGCGTCGCCAGCGCCCAGTAAAACCACTCGCTGGGTCTGGGTACGAGAACTCTGTATTGACACGACGACATAGTGGCAATTCACGCTGACTAGAACATACAGTGTACTAGTAAAGACACTAATGTGCGCAGCTTTGGAGAGGTAAATGCAAGCGAGTTAAGTATACAGGTAAGTCGGCTCAGTGAAGTGGAAGGCTATTATGTCAGATGTCTACTGGACATAGAGCATTGTAGATGAGCGGAGAAATGAGATGAAACGGGCCTGGATGCATAATTAACAACACTGCCCTCTAGCGTCAATAGAGCGAACTACAAGTTGAGACACTAGATGGCGGGCGCGCGCTCACCAGCGGCTACGAGTTACCAGCTGGCCGGCGGATCCGCATCCGCTACACACCGCCATCCCGAATAATCGTACTGGGGCCAAAAAATATCCTGCAGGGGCTTACAGAAAATAGACCTGATGCCAAAAATAACAAAGGGACTCTATCGAGTGGACCCGAGCACCGGACAAAAATTAGAATAGGTCCCGAAAGGAAATTATCCGAAGGGCCTTTCTACTCTCGATGGTACCCGCTGCGGGAAAACAACGCTGAGTAGCCGCAGTGGCGTACCAAAGGAAAAAATCCTGCCCCCGTCCTGAGGGGTATGCTCCCAAGTATCACGCCGGTTCCCCATAAATTCGCATCGGGGGCCCAGAATTCGCGTAGTGGGCTGTGAATACAGGGGACACCGTAACACTTAACCAGGCTCCCAAAAATTTGCATCTGATTCCACCAAAATCGCGCTGGGGCGGAGCTCATTGTAACACGCTGATAACTCGCGACGATACCTCCAAATATCGCGTACTGGACCCCGAATTCCGGCTGTAGTACCGAAAGTTTGGGTCGAGGCATCACGAATACCCCTCTGCGAGCACAGCGTGGCCCTACAAATCACATCTGACCTCGATGAAAAGGAAGCCGGTACCCTCTAAAATAAGGAGAAATTCCGAAGAATATATATCCAAGTCAGGAAAATTTCCCCTGAGCTCTAAGCATACCTCAGGTGCCTTAAAAAAATTGCGTACGGTCACGAAGAAAGCGCACAGGAGTTGAAAAATTGCGGCGAGACACATTGTGGCGCCAGACGCCATAGAAATCAGGCCAAGATTCGGACTTTAAAAAAAAGAAGTCAGAAGTCAAGAAAAATTGCGTCCAACCCATAAAACTGTTCCGAGTCCCCCGGAACTATGCATCTGGCAACGGAATGTCGCACCGTGACCCGAGAAATTATACCGAAGGAACCAAGGTTATGCTGGGGTTCCACAAATGTGCGATAAACTCCTTAAATAAACAGCGAAGCCCTGAGAGCACAACGGGAGGCCGAAAATGCACCGGGCCCTCCAAAGCCCGAGTTTCGCAAAAAGCGGCAGGGCCTTAAATATGGTTGGACCCCAAAAAGCGAATTGGTCGTGAAAAGAAACAATAAGACCGGGCACGAAATAAAGACATCGGGGTCTTCGAAAACGCACCGATACCTCAAACACGTGACCGGTGTACAAAAAAAAAACAACAAACCTCTAAAAAAGTAGCCGGGTCTCGAATATGTGCCAGGCCCCTAAAAATTGACTGGAGCTCTAAAACACATCCGTAGACGAATAAAAACACAACAGGTAAAACAGCGAACACCTAGCTAGGTTCGCAGCTCGGTGGACAATCTCGGAACATATTTAACCTAAGGTATGAGGTGCATCAAAGCTCAGTGCATCATAATTTCTTAATCACCAGCAAATGTGGGAGGAAGAAAACTAATACATGGAATTGAATTCATCGAATTTTCTAAGGGAGCCGTCATACCAGTAAATCCACATGCCAAACATGGCGCAAAACCATCATGTGACAGCAATTAGCAAAACGTTGGAGACCTAGCAGAAACTGGAGAATCGCACGCAGTGTGGCGAATGCGCCGAGTACGCAAGGTGTGCAAGGTACATGTGCACGACTGTTGGCGTTTTATGGACCCTGCGTGAGTAATCGGAATGCCTGAATTCGGAAAATTTTGAAATTTGTTTGCGATTTGTACCGGTGTAATTTCAGCAGTGTGAAGTGACGATCAAGGGGTACGAACATAATATCCTTTGAACAGGATCGGGAAGTTGGTGTTGAAATCCGGTGATTCAGAAATGATGGTGGCAGATTTGGCTCCCTTGACAGGACATATAAGTTGGTAACTAATTATTCTTTTAAAATAAAATGAAATAGTATCCCACTGACAAACATAGTGGTCCGTGTACTTTTTAAAAAAATGGGAGTCTGCGACAAATCCAAATCAGTTTGCCCACCCCCATCGCAAATCCTAGGTACGCCACTACCATGGCATGATATAATTTGACCTGTGGATGGCCCCGATCCGCCGCAATGGACTCAGCAGCCCCGGTCCACCACAGTGGAAGATATACTCCGCGACCCCGGCCCGCAGCAGTGGACGGTATGTACATCACGGCCCTGGTCCGCCGTAGTGGACGGTGTGCTCCTGGGCACTCTTCCGCGACAGTAGACGGTGTGCTCCGCGGCCCTGGTTTGCCATACTGGACTTCATGGTCGGAGAAAACGGGCTTTTCTTGGATTTTTCCCATCCTACGGATGGGAAAAATCCTCTTCACAAAATTATTATCCGTGTTTTCCATTTGGACGTTTAATGGTATTATTCGACAATGAATTGCCCTGTGGTAAAGTGTTACAGATGCACTGGAAACTGCAGTCGCATTCTGATGTCACAGGTGTGAATGAAAATATCCTCCCCGACCCTGAACTCGCCCAATCACAACTTTGGCTTCGCCCTTCCCTAATGTTAGGCGCCAAGGAAATACTTTCACCGATTGTCGCAGTTCAGGTCTGCTGTGCTCCGATACTACATTAAGGCCGGTGTGTTTTGCCTGCATCTAATCGCTGAAACATTTGTATTTAAGCCGGCTTGCGCTTGCTGGCGTGTAGAGTGAGGGGAAGAGGGTGATGGTGACGGTGACTTCACATGTTATTGGACGATTTTCCTCATCCGTGAGTGCGCTGAATAAACATTCATATCCTCGAATACACTCAGAATTTCTGTGACCTGAAAATATAGTGGGCGAAATCCGATGAGTTTCTGGTTGTGGGGGGGGGGGGGTGCGTTGGCACTTCGGCCCCCTCAATGTTTAAAAAAAAATTACACCCCTGGACACAGCTGATGTTGGGCAGCCCACGAAATCTGCGTGACTTACCGGATAGCACGGTGAATTTCGCGATCACGATCTACCCACCATTTCGGAATGCAAAAATCTCGGTCTTATTTTCGATCGCTCGCTCGCTCAGAACTCGCACGTCTAAGAATTGACTCGGCGTTGGTTTGGAGTTTTGGGTTGTCTGTCGCATCTGAGAGGTCACCTTCCACCTGTCGTCATCTCCGCGCTGGTCAGTGCTCTGTTCTTCTCGCAGATTCGCTACTGTATTTCTGTGTACGGTAACGGAGCCAAAGAGAGCTTATCTCGCACTAAACAAAAGAAAACTACTCGGCAAAGGCAATTTTCGACCGCAAAAAGTTTGACCACGTTTCGGATCTGCTGAGGAGGCTGGGCTGGCTCAGCGCGGATAACCTGGCCAGATATCACACCCTTCGCCTCACACACAATGTGGCTTGTCTTCATGGTGAGCCAGTCACTGGCTCACGATCTCACCACCATCGCGGAGATTCGTGACCGGACCACCCGTCAAGACCATAACTTGTATGTCCCCCGGTCCCGCGCCGAAATGGGGAAGAGACTTTTCGGCACCAGAGCGTCACATATGTACAACTCACTGCCACCTGAGCTGACGCCACTTCACGTGTCGATCTGGCTCGATCGCCACCTACGGGAGTACCTACTTGACGTGCCGCCCGTGCCGGACTGATCGACTTGCTGTGTGTGTGTGTGTTTTGCCAGCCTGCCACCCCTTGGTGATATCGGCTGGTTTGTATTTTGATTTTGTATTTTATTTGTATTTATATTCCTTGAGTTTGATCTTTTGTGGTTATTTTATCCATTTGATCCATCCGATGTCACAATAGCCACGAGTCAATTGTGGATGACCTCAATAAAGTCTGTCTGTCTGAATCAATATGCCATCAAAATCACACGATGGCCTTCCCTCGATGATTACAAAAAATAGTCGAAAGTTACTTGGATGGTGTATATTCGGGTACAACCCTTCGTCGAACAACCAAAAATGAGCAATTCAAACCAACGGTCGAATTCTCACTGCCTGATTTTATTATCTATGTCAATGTCGTGCATTGCTAGGAATAGGCTTTTTTATTTTTGTAGGTATTGAAGGCGTCTCCAGAATTAACAAGCCTATGCCTAGCAAGGCAGGACATCGACATACACAATAAAATAAGGCAGTGAGAATTCGATAGCTGGTTGGAATTTGCATATTTTTTGTTGTTTCATGAAGGGATGTATCCGAATATACACCATATAAGTAACTTCCAACTATTTTTGTAATCATCGAGGGAAGGTTACCGTGTGATTTTGATGAAATTATATGTTCTTCGCCGCCGGAGCGCTAAATGATTTATATAACATAAATTATGTCTAACTCTAACTAAGAAATTCAAGATTATAAGAGATTTCAGAGATTTGGGTGAGTTGTGAATTTATAAAGAATCCTTGGTGAAATCGCAATGTCTAAATCTAACTTATGAATTCGAGATTTGGAAGGATTTTGGAGCCTTTTTGTTAATTTCTAAATGGTCCTTGGCGAAGTCAACATGTCTAAATCTAACTAATAAATACGAGATTATAAGCGATTTTGGAGCATTGTAAATTTTCAAATGGTCCTTGGTTGGATAACATGTTTCGAGACGATACAAGTAAAAACGATCCGGATTCGTGTGTAGCATTGTCCAGGTGTCCGCATGGTGTCAAATGTGCATATATGCAATTAATATTGCCTGCGTTGGCAAATATTGGCCATTTTGGCTTGAGATGCACGCAAAGTGCGTCTCAAGTATCGCCTTGGGTATGTCACGGGCCCAGAGCAACTTGACCGCCCAGAGTGTCACCACTCCACCTCACATGTCTGCTCTGTGCTGTCGCAGATGCGTATCAAGACCTCTGTGTGGGTGCACCTGAAGGATCTGGCCAGTCTTGGTTCCAGCCCGACCAGCAACCTTGCGAGGATTTTGGCGCACATCATATGGACGGGCGGGCTGTCCATTGCTGTGCTCAAGGTATGTGCAGGCAGACATTAGTCAGTGGTCGTGTGCTAGACTTATCAACCAACGGTTTTCGTCTTGGTGATCATCGAACACTGGCTTGTATGACGTATAGACCAATAAGCGATATGCGAATGTAGGTGAGTTGGCGATTTCAAACCTCCTTGAGGTAATGTTTGCTGGAGTTCGCCAGGAAGGTCCCACGGCGAAGTGTTATGCTTGTGATGTCTGTCCCGTCTTTGGTGGCGGAGCGACCCGAGATGAGGCCCATGATGATGTTCCTGCTTCTAACCGGATCTCACTGTCGCCAAGCGGTCGAGTTGTGGCTGAATATCTTGGCCTGATCTTACCTGACGTGCCTTCGAGGTGGCGCAGTTCCAGGAGATCACGCTGTCGCCTGCGGCCGTATCACTGGCCCACTCTACCCGCAGGTGGTCGAGTTCTCGGAGATGTCGCGGCCGATGGTTCGCTTCCTGCGCCAGCTGCTGTTGTCGCTACTGCTGCAGCCGGGCGATGTTGACACCGTGCGCGACCTGTTCAGCCGCGCTTCCGGGCCGCCTCTCAAGCACCTGCGCGACAGCCTGGTGCTCTTCCTGCACCACTTTGTACTGCGCAACAAGAGCAAACTGGCGGACACTGACGCCGTACAGGCGCTGGACGCGCGTGTCCGCGAGGCCGTCGGCGCGCTCAAGGCGGCAGAGGGCGTGATGCGGTTGTGATGACGGCGACATTAATGTGGCAGAGGGCCAGTCGGTGTGGTAGCGTAGACATCCAGAGCGAGTGTCCGACGACCACGGCTGGTGTCGTTCAATAGCCGGCGACAGTGGCAGTAACAGTAGTCTTGTGACCTCGCCATATAAGCGGGGGGTGGTGTACAGCATGTGGGGTTGGTGGCTATGCGAGCAGAGCCCCGCAGTGCCTGGGATGGGCATACGGCACATCAATGGCTGTGTTGTAACCTGATTGCTCGACTCTGTCGCGCTGGTGCCTATTACAATGAAGAACGATCTCATACCATCATGCGGATCGCCTCCACTCCGGTGGTTATTGGTTTTACGACACGCTGACTAGCTCGAGTCATACAGCATCGCCAATATCTCACGCCGATTGGTCGCGGGCGAAGAGTAGCGACAGGCGGAGATTCTAACTCGCAACCGCAACCTTTCGGTTTTGGGTTGGATACCTCATTCATAGACTACTCGTTTCCCCCAGTTTCCGATCTAAAATGACCAGAACACCAAACGCCAGCAGACGTCAGCTCAGAATCCGTGAGGGGTACACGCAGTTCAGTTCAGACTCTTGCCTCACCATCTCTCCGACCACGCGCTCACAATCACGTGCGCGGCGCGCCGAGAATACGCCGCGCGCGTACGGTGCACTCGAGTGTATTCGGTCCATTCACGCCTGTACAAAACGCCGCTGACCGGGCCATACCTTGTCACAAGCCCGCCGGCGCTGTGCTGGACGGGGCTGCGGCGAGCGACCACGGGCGCACGCCGCCAGCTCCCCACAGCGGGCCGACTAGACTCATCGCCACGGCAGCGGGACGGCCAGCCGAGTAGCCGTGAGCCCGGACCGGCCATCACAGACTGTCATCACGACCCGCTCCGGGTCGGCCGCGCACGTGGCCGCCGGCTAACGAGGACGAGACGCACTCGCTAGAAGTGTGCAGCGCACCGAACATAGCCGGGTACGCAGTCAGATACCGATACCCGGCTCGGTAGCGGCATACTTATGCGGAATATAACATAAGGTCGAGAGTAAACAGGAGCGCGCTCGTTTGGTGGCACGTCGTAGGCACCTGGTCTTTAGAACATTCTGCGACCTGGACGCCCACTGACCGGCGTCTGGGAGCTGAACAGACGTGCCTGGCGCGTACGCAGCGTCGGAACCAAGGCGGAGGTGAAGCATGTGCCACCGGAACGTCCTCCAACTCCCGCGTCCCGGCGGCGGATGTCGCCGCGCAGAACCGGGTACGAGTCCGAGGAGGTAGATGGCAGCGCCATCGACCGCAATAGCGCTATTGCAGCACAAGGCCGATCTGAAAAAAAAACAATTACCTGCTGCTAAACCGTACAGGCGTAGCACAACACAAATGCACAATGCATCCATAAAAATACTACATCCTACATTTTATACATTTTATGCATCTTATCCACCAAGAACATTGCCTGAGATTATCTCGGTATAGAATTGTCCTGTCAGTATTGTGGACCATCACGGCAGCAGAGCGGAGACGGCACGAGGTGTGCTGCAGGACACTCCTGCCGCGACATCACGTATCGTGCACCATCACGGCAGCGGAGCGGAGACGGCACGAGGTGTGTTGCAGGGACCAGTGTTTTCCTGTGTACTCTTTTTTTTTTGCTGACTGACACGTTGATAAGAATAATACCTACTTAAAGGATGACAACGCAAGCCCTTTGACCCTCAAATGCACCATAAACTCTGAGTTCTACTCAAATTTTCGACCATCCCGTCCAGTTTGAGACATGCCCTTTTCGACCAAGTCGGCAAGGGCACTTCGCGTACTGTCATTCGCATTTCAGTGCGTCCGTTAAAACATGTGCCCCTAGGCGAGCTGGCACCTGTGTAGGCTCCATGCTAGGACACTTCCAGTTGTAGAGGTAATACTGCAGGTTGCCATCGCCGACGCCGAACTTAAGTGGCTCCAGGAACTTGGTGTTCTCCATCAGGTCGAGCGCGTTGAACACATCGAACCCCTCCTGCGGACGGCGACACCACAGTCTTACACGACGCAGCCGAGCGAAAGCGTAATTAGTCACTGGGTAGGCGCATCATGGAGACAATGCCTTCTTTCCACAACACCACGCTTTGTATTTACTTCAACTACGAAGAACACCCAAGTAATAATCAGGTCTAGCACAGGTTATCCCTTCCCGTCTTTTCTGTCAGATCCTCACATCCTCTCGGAGGAGGGGAGGGGGTTGATAGAAACTCCCCTCTAATATCCAAACTAAGCGTCGCACGAAAACGAAAGAGGTGTCATCGGAAGGCGTTGGACGAGTAGAGCCAGAAACCACCACAAAATTGCATCCCCCAAAAGTGGCGTCACTATGTATGACTAACATGTTTTTGGCTTTGGGAGTTCATTTTTTTTGGGTGGATTTGACAAACAAAAAATATTTGCAATAAGAAAAGGAACGCGAAATCGACCATGACCAAACCATTTTTGTCCACCCAAAAATCAAAGCTTTAATTTTTTGAAATTTCGCAATTTTGAGTTTTCAATTCGCATTTTCATTTTTATACAGGGTAGAGCGCACCGCAAAACGTTGCTTGAATCTTCCATTTAGTCCCTACGGGTAAACATGCAAACTAATCAGTCAACAAAAACAAACAACTTATTTGTTCAATCCTCCCGTGCGTCTTGTTTCCTCCTATTCATAAGCAAACGCTGGAAGTTTCATTCAAATGTCTTTATCCGTTAAAGCGTGAAGGCTGGTATAACTTTTCTGGAGGTGACCTCAATTGACCTTAACTAACTCGTTGGCCTACCTCAAAATTTTCACCCAACATTTCACCCAACAAATTGATGTGGGAAAAGGCATGCCAAATTTCGGCGCGCTGCCGCGCACCTTCCTTTCACTATCGGCGGAAAACCTTCGCCCACTAACTCCCCCAAAGATGGGGCGGGTAAAGAGAGCAAGAAGCTCTTGGTAAGCGCAATATCGACTAGCACCGTTCGACCTTACAGTGAGACGAACTTCAACCGAGTTTCCAGTGATAGCACCTTGCACAGCTTTAAAACAAAACCAACGATATGCATCACGCTATTGGGTTTATATTACTTATTTCTGATTACATTTTTCTTTAATAAGGAACCTAAATAGACAAAGGTTAAGCTCGGGAATACAAAAGGAATTCGTATGCCAATAACAAAGACAAGCCTATCTTCACCTAGTTTGGTGGACATAAATTATGTACTCCGAATCTACGGCTAAGAAGGAAAAATCCAACGCCGTCCGAAAGACCATACCACCCATACCTCCTTTACCATCCGCAGCTGACGGCTGCTACCAACGACAGTCGTACAGCCGGCCGTTCAGAGCGACGACATACCCTGGGCACCAGTCACAGCGACCGTTAGGGTCATCAGTGTCACCAGGGCCGTCAGGGACGGCCCTGGCCCAGACCGGACGCCTCGGATACAACTGACGTTAGTGCAACGTTCATAGCTAGCACCTCACGTTCGCGGACCGTGGGGCACAGACTCCTCGGCTACAACTCACGATTGATTATTTGAGTTTAAGGGCGCGCCGACTACGGGGCCATTTGGAGCCCATGGCTACAACTCATGTTGTCGGTGGCCCGTTCACAGCAAACGTCTCACGTTCGTGGGCCGTAGCCGCACGGACGCCTGGCTACAACTGCCGTTCTCGGCGACGGCGACGGCGACGACGACGACGGCGCCGCTCAGTGACTCACGTTTTTCGCCGTGATGAGCGTGTCGCGCATCAGCTGCAGCAGCGGTGTGTCGCGCGCCACGTTGTAGAACGAGTAGGCCGCCATCAGCTGTTTGTGCGTCGGGTGGTGCATGATGGTCGACGGCAGACTGTAGAAGCTGGCAAAGTCTGCCGGACAGCGCCAGGTCAGGTCAGGTCGCGCTCTGCTCGGCGGGGTTCGCAGTACAACCGACATCCGTCCGTAAAACGTACAACTCGCGGATTGGTGCTCCAGTGCGCTCAGACTACTTGGGTCATCTTGCCGCACCGGTCGCGACGTCGTGGCACGTCACCGGCGATACGTGTCTGTCAACGTTCCTCAGTGATACATTATTCGTGAAATAGGGTGGAATATACCACTTCCTAAACACTTGACAGACTTTCTTCACAAATGAGTATTGGCGTCGCGCTTCTTATAATGTCTGTGTATGAAGTATCCGTACGTCGTTTCTGGTAGTATCTCGTGTATACGCATCATGCTTTTGCTGACCATTGCGAATTGTGATACACAAACATCTCGTGACACAATTCTAGGTAAAGGATTACCTTTTACGTTTGTAAAACAATGTCATTTGTTGACAGTAGGGTATTGATATCGTTATCGTTAATATACGCATCCATATATTTGGTTCCACAAAATAAACGGAAAGCATTCATTTATGAACACGCTTTTGGTTTAAATTAAGCTACAGTATTTTCAGCGTATTTACATGGCAAATTTCGACATATCGATGGCGTACCTCGTCTGGCGCACGACGTAACTGATCTTGTACGTCTAGAGGCACATTAACACAAGGCGTCCCAACGGGACACGACAGAACACGTCCCGCCAACCAGGGTTGGAACAGTAAAATTGACTGGTGTACCTCCTTCCCATCCCATACGTAATGCGAAGTACCCAAGGTCGGTGACGCCGCTGTGTAGGTTGTGGCATCGGTGCGTACACCTAAAAATTACTCCAGAAAAACAACCCTATCGCTTCACACACTTCATAGTTGATGTATGGCATGGAACACCGACATGCATCTATTGAGGGTAAGAGCTTTTTGGTTGGTTAGTCCAACCTATTTGATAAATGATTTACTTGAGGTCATTCCTTCACAATACTAAAAAATGCAAAAATATTCAGTCAAACGAACCCTCGTCGCACTTTTATATAGCTCGCACCTACTTTGAGCAAGTGATCTTGTGCCCAACATTCGATTTGACTCAGAACACTACAGTGTCGCTGCACATAGCCTCCAACTGGCATTTCACTTGTGCTCTCTCCCCAGCGGATGTTTTCACGTTATCCCTGAATGGCTCAGGCGCAATTGTGGAGCATCAGTAGTCACTGACTGGGCAATTCAGGTGAACGAATCCACCAAGTAAAACCGATGGTAGCACTACGATAAATCAGCACGACCACGAAGCAGACAGTTCTAGACTTTTTCACTTCACCAAGGCCAAGGATCGTAAAGCTTACCAAATCATACGTAGGACGGCAAATATATTCATCAGTGTCGAAAGGACGACTGACTTTCCTTTCTCTATTGTGGAATGATTACTGGGATTATTCTTGAAAGGACCAGTGTGCTTCCCTTCCCACACGAAAGAATTTCTCGTAGACATCTGGATTCTCGGAGAATTGGGAACGCAAATTTTGCCCATTTAGACTGATGGCAGAGAAATAATTGACATGACTTGCTTAAGTCGGTCTGAAAATAAATTAACTATATTCAATACGTTTCTAGCACACCGTTCAATCCATTCAACGGTCAGGATACCAAATGACGACGCTAATTCGATTCACTTTCCTTTGTTTCACAGTCCTGGATAGCAAACCACGTACTGGCCAACACAACTGCGCGCAGTTTCATCCAAATATTGCGAAATTCACAAATTCCAGATGTTAGTGCAAGTGTTGATCCGGTATATACGGGACACTTAGGCCTGCGCGCCCCACTGATGAATTTCTTGTGATATTCACCTATGGCATCTCCCACCATCTGCACCACGTGACTGTTCGCAATTGTCAGTCGAGAAATGGGGTGGGTGGGGGTGGCATGAACCAGTGTCGGTAGCCACGACGGGGTGCACCTGCCTGTGATTTCCCCGTTCAACTCCACCACGTAGCTGTCCACGATGGTCGGTCGAGGTGTGAACCAGTGCCGAAACTCTGCCTCGTCGAAGCTCGGCGCCAGCTGGAACTTGCCCAGGTACTGCCGGCACACACCGCAACGTCACCCTCGGCGCTACGGCGAGTCACAGGTCGAGGCGGGTCTGAACATATCTGAATTCTAGAGGTCATGACAGGTCAGATGGGTGTCCCAGTCTCTGAAGATAAGGCTGGTCAAATGGCATCATAGTGGGCGAACATCACGCACTAAAAATGCCCTGGCGTCAGGTACGTCAGACAGTCACACTGTCCACGTGGTCGCACAGATCGCACGGGTCGGCCAACACCGCCATTTTACGGACCAGACGGCAGCCACGCTACGCCGTGTCCGCCTATCAGACAATCAGGGAAACCTCAGATAGCCTGACAGCGCAAACAATGGTAGGGTCATGTCGCGCCCGCTTCCACTTTTGGACGTAGACCTGGCGAAAGTTACCGGCCCTAGGATTGGATATGCAGTGTATCTTTGGGCTTCAAACAGATATTGCGGACGCTATGTCACTGCATAAGGCTATGTCTTCATGGTTCTCATAGGGATGTTCAATTAATATGCTCTGGATGCATTGAACAAGAAGACAATGAAGATCATGCCGCCCATGTTCAATGTTCCTTATTGATATATTATATATTTATTAAATATATATATATATATATATATATATATATATATATATATATATATATATATATATACTGCATGCCCAGCAGAATGCAATAGGGACATGTACCGAGATATTAACTTCGTGCCAGTTGTGGTGCTTAAATTTTGGGTAAGATGACCTTCAGTACCGAACGTTCAGCCGGGACAATAATACACTCAACAATTGTTCAAGGTGATGCCATGTACCGCATGGTTAACAGTCACCACTTCGAGAAGCCGGCGCCGATTTGCACAACCGCACGGACACGCCAGCGCCCGGTCGGCTCGACCCCGACGGGCGGAACGAGGACCGCCAGGCGACTCGCCTCATTGAGCAGCTTCATTGCGCGCGGAACGTCGGCGTCGGTAAGCTGGCGGAAGCCGGGCGTGCTGGTCTCGGCCGGCAGTCGGTGCAGCTTGAGCGTACGCTGCATGGTCATGTTGCGCGACAGTTGGCTGAACTTCACCTCGATCAGCTTCTTGGGGTTCAGTGAGCGGTGCCAGTACCTGCCGGCGGCGGCGGGCTGGTGATGCGGTGTTGGGCGACGTCAGTACCTGCATACGTCAGTCTGGAGTGGGCTTGTGATGGGAACATGTGGCTTATAGGGCAAGGTCAGTTACTGAGGAAAGCGAGCACGGGCTAGTGGTTGGTAAGCAGTGGGCTGCATGTTATAAAAAGTGCTCCAGGACTTCGGATGATGACGTTTGGGACTGTATCAGGAACTGAAGTCGCTTTGCGTCTCGGCATTGTTCTTAAAAACGTAAAAGGTGTTTAGGCGCTTTTGTGGTAAGTAAATATAGAGGGAGCAAAATCCAAACTAACGAGAAAACAAACAATCTGGTCCACGATCAACAACAAACGAAAACCGTCGGCAGAGTGCCTATCTACCTCGGCGCTCCGAACTAACGAGAAAAAAATATGGGCGGTCCGAGGTACCGAAATCGGGTGAGGCAGCAGTGTAAAATAATTGACCATGTGGCCTGAAATTTCACAGTTAATGGAATTGTGCTATTTCATCCTTGTCTTAGGTTTTTACCATTTTTCTACATGAGTGGGCAGTCATTATGTACATGACTGCTAAAAAATGTAAAATGCATGTGACTGAAGTGAAAGGCATTCCGCTTTTTATCCTTAAGTGGCGATCCTTTATTTTCTCCCAATCTTTCACTATTCCCAAGCAACTTCTTTCTTCATCTACACAGTTAATGATGAAGTAATTTTAGGGCGCTGTGAGGCAGTCACCACTGCCCCCCCACACACACACACAAATCACCTTTGGACGTTAGGAACACTTTCGAGATATTTCGGTTCTGCATATGACCACTCAGGGGCGATCCGAGGCACCGAAATTGGGTGAGGTAGAGCAACCACTGCACCACCCCCCCCCAAGAAAAAACACTCATCGGATTTCGGCTACTCTATTTTTCCGAATCCAAAAATTCAGTAGTTGCTGTCTCCCCCCTCCCCCCCAAAAAAACTGACTTTAGCAACAACTTCCAGAGACATTTCGGTTGCGCATATGACCACCATCGCAATTTGGTGAGATAAAGCATTGCATTTAACACCCTAAAGGTGAAGTTACCGAGGTGAACTTCTTGCAAATAATTTTCCTGAAACCCATCAAGTTGGCAAACATTTTCAACTCAATTGCATTTCACCTCCGTTTGTAGAGTGAGAAAAATATGATATGAAATGCTATGCAAACATGAATTAAATATTATTCCAAAGTCAAAAATAACGGAATGTCTTGAAAACCATGGGACTTGCCTGGGCTTTACAAAGCAGCACTGGCCTCCTTAGTTGTTTCCTGATGGCAACTAATTTTTCATCATATGAAGGAGAAGAAAATGAAGGTCGAAGGATATTATTAGCGCAATTTTCCATGATTGATAATGGTCTTTAGTTGCAAGGTTCTTCCATGAAGACCATCAGATGCATGATGTAAGGCACACAAACGAATACACATGGAATTGGAACTTTTTGTTTTGGTACCAGGAACTGACATGATAGGTGAAGCATAACTTCCTAGGTTATACCATAACACCAAATTACTAATCGAAGAGAACTAAATACAAATGAAATGCACCGAATAACAACCGCACAGCCAAGGGAGCCTGGGGGGAGCGCAAGAGCCCCTTAGAAATAGGAAGCCTTGATAAATCCCTCACAGCATCCACAGGAAAACGGGAGGATGTCCCTTGACACATCTCTGCTGTCTCGGAAATCTCAGGAAACAATGGTAGTGTTTTTTCCTTCAGTATCCTGTCTCTAAATTTACTTCCATCAATTATTTCATGTTGATCATGAATATTTATTCATTTTTGAATGCCACCCATCTTTCGATAGATTATTTTCCTAAAGTAAAAGTTGTTTACCTCAATTATTTTAAAAAGCCACCATGCCCATAGTAACGTCAAGTTACTCCATTCTATCTCCTTTGGCAAGCATGAAGCAGACTTGAAACAATGCCGCAGTTGTACATAAGATTACCCTTTGAATGAATGTTTTCACACAAAAAAATATCCATGCAATTGTGCTTTAAGGTATTTTTTTTGGACTCTTAGGGTTTTCCAATGTAACATTCATGGAAGTGGTGAAGCTAGTGTGACCACTCATTTCCTCTCCAAATGCTTACTTTTCAGCTGGCAAGGAGAACGACACAATGAAAGTGGTATTGAGTTAGATAACAGCATAAAAATAAGGTGTAAAAACATAATAAAAACGCATTTCCTAGCCTAACCCAACATTAATTAAAAAGAACATAATTTCCCACGACCAATTGGAAAAATGCGGTTTTTTTCTTCAAAATTGAGAACATTTAGTTTTCATCAATTTAGTCATAGCTAGTCACATTTAGAGATTGCCAACATCTCCTTCCACTCTTCCTACCAAACTTCTTTGTCATTTGCAGGGCTGGAGATCTCTCACAAAGTCAGGGGGTCCAAGTTCAAAATTTTAAGGCATGTTTTCACAATAAATATGGAAGATGACAAACTAACATTAGCAGAGTACCAAACTAGGGGTCCAGACCCCATACCAACCTGGGGTCTCCAGGCATGGGCACTTGCCTACCAACTATGAGGAACATGAACAATATTATAACCCCAAAGAATAGAACAAACATTTGGTAAGACTAAGCCTGGTTTTGAATTGGGAACAGTTCAACCTACCAGTACAAATTGGATGCATTGGAAGATCCAGCCCTGGTGTTGTGTTGCTCAGTGGTGCCAAGCAAAACTATGTAATTCTCAGACTTGTTTTAATTTTTTTTTACAAATGTCTAACTCCTTTAATTTGGCGTCAAATTTTGCTAGTTTTGGATACATTGTGTACCATAGACTAATTTTGCTCCAAAGCAGGCTGTTGGGGGCGGGGTACCTAAGAAGGACCACATCAAAGCCCATTGTTCCTGGATGCTTAGTTGAGGAAAATGTATCACTACTCCTGCAGGTAGGAAGCTTGCTCCTACTCCACAATATCGCACAACAGTGTAAAATAATTAACCATGTTGTCTGGAAATTCACAGTTAATGGACTTGTGCTTTTTCATCCTCGTCTTAGGTTTTTACCATTTTGCCACATGATGTATGGGCAGTCATCACACACACGGCTGCTAAATAATGTAAAATGCATGTAACTGAAGTGGAAGGAATTCCAATTTTTAATCCTTATGTGGCAATCCTGTATTTTCTTCTAATCTTTCACTATTCCCAAGCAACTTCTTCCTTCATCTACACAGTTAATGGTGATGTAATTTTATGACACTGTCGCACAATCCCGTAATTTCAGGAATCAATGGAAACTTTTTGTGCAAATCATGCTCTGATGTAAACCGAGGGCGAACTTTCACACAATTTCCTCTGACTGTACAATGCACCCCACAGAAACGTTTTCGTTTGTCTTGCGAAGGCCATATACCCTACGCTTCGTACGAAACGAATGCACATAATATGGCGATATTTTGCATAGGCAAGCCTCACTCATACGTACTTCAGATTAGTGATGGAGCTGTTCCAAACTGAATACGTAAGTCTTCACTTAAATTTGCATGAAAATTATGAAATACCAAAGAACGTTTGATGTACACTTTTTCATTTTGTGATACTCCAGTGGATAAGAACATCGCTATGTACGAAAATAACATGAAAAAGATCTTTCAGCTCTACTCAGATGAGGGCTAAGTGCCTTAGACCACTCCTGGAATAAAAAAAAACAATCCGTCACACCCGTACTGACCTGCACGTGCCCACCGGCTTTGGCAGCACCACGCCGGCCGTGTACACCGCCTGGAAGATGCCCGTCTTGTTGACGCGTCTGGTGATCTCCTTGATGAGGACGGGCGCCACGCGCTTGCTGCGCAGCTTCTTGTGCACACACAGGAAGTTGACCTCGACCATCCGCTGCGAGCTGGCGGCCACGGAGCGGGCGCACATACGGCTCAGCATGGCTGTACACTGTTGGGCGCACCGCTAGGCAGGAGCACTGCACCACAGGCTCGACCGTCCGCTAAATGCAGGCCGGTGTTGAATTGCCAATGCTTTGCCGGTGTTGAATTGAATTGCCGGTGTTGAAATGCTTTTCGTGTCGGTTGTATTCCGCTGGTCGGTACGGTCACATGTGTGGCAGTCGACGCCTAGCTGGGATATGGCGTATTGATGCAAATGATTCGACATTTAATTGCCTGGTGATGCGCACCATCTCATGTTGATCGAACTCTGGGTTGCTGAAATGCTACCGGATTCTTTTACCCTGCTTTGCCAAAAAATCAACCACGGATGCGCAAGAGTAAGCAAAAAAAATGCTGAGGCACAAGCTAACGTTGCCCAAGAAAAACCGCAAATGCAACCTAGACCATACAGATCATCATGAAATCGGGCTGCACTCTCGTCAAAACGGCATTGTTTCTGGACCATCTGGTTGCAAAGCTATTAACCGGCAAACATGGTTACAGTCCGGTCAATGAAGTTGAAAAACTTCCCTGGTTCACAGAAAACCGGCCATATGGGTCACTTTATACAGATCTTGCCGAAAAAAAAACTAATGTCTATCCACCCCTCCCGCACAAAATATGTTCGCAAATTGTGTACAATCATGATAGCACAAGTTAATTCACCATTGTCCACCATTCTGCATGCCAGTTCCCTCCAACTCGCACCCCGCAGAGACTATAATCACCGGGGACGTACAGTTTGTAGATGTTAATTGTAGCTGGAATGGCCGAGATAAACCCCACCAGTTTGTTGGACTTGGTTACTCGCACACCGCAGTGCCAGTCACGATTCCAGCCGGGAGGCCGCAGCGCCCTGGGAATACACAGCAACGTTAGCATACACCCAGCCATACAGACGTGGTGTAAACCCACAAACAAGCTAGAGATGTGATATCAATTTACACCAAGCCACTCAGACGTGGTGAATCTACAACCAGACACACAGACATAAGGTAAATCCACAACCTGCTACACAGACGTGGCGTAGATCCACAATTAGTCACGCAGCAGTAGGATGGCTCCATACCAGATCTACGTCTTCTAGCACCATGATAAAGCCACACATCCGAACAGGAAAATACTACAACTTGAACACGGGCGTCGGTCTCAGCTCCCTCGGATCCACGAAGAAAATAGCTTCGGAGCAACAAAGATGAGGTCAGAGAGCTGGTGATGTTTAAAGGACAAAAGGTTGCCATCCCTTGACACAAAGGTCGCACACCAATCACGAGAACAGCATTCTAAGGCGTGGTCAGTCTTCGACGCCCCGCCTCTAGCACTACCCATATTCGAAGAATGTAGACTGGTCACCTTCCCCTTAGTTCGGAATTCCGGTAGCCCTCGCTGCCCAATCAGAACGTCGCAAATTTGGTTGGATCCGAGACAAGTTTCCCCACTACCAACACACTTAGAGCCCAGGATCGGCGGAATCCAACACCCCTCGCTGAAAAAGGTCAGGGGCTTTTGAAAAGGCCTGAAATTAAAAAAGGCCAGGGGTAGTTTTAGTCTGATTACCGAAAGCACATCCTGTCATACAGGAGACCAAATGAGCTCTTGATGAAAGGGCACATGCATAGCAATCGACTTGCTTGGTCTTGCAACCATCGAGACAATGCAGTTATTATTGAAATTACTATACTATTTACTATTAAAATAAGTAAATACTATTAAATTTAATTTCAGACAGTCCAAAATTCGATAGAATGGTATGTGCTTGAATGGAATTGAAGTAAAGAACCACATTGTGGAGACTAACACCA
Organism: Imbricaverruca yamaguchii; assembly: GCA_034440575.1. Taxonomy (NCBI): domain Eukaryota; kingdom Metazoa; phylum Arthropoda; class Thecostraca; family Neoverrucidae; genus Imbricaverruca; species Imbricaverruca yamaguchii. The sequence goes on along the minus strand of JAOTOL010001426.1, from coordinate 667,510 downwards.
ATGCGAACCCGATACATATACATCGTATTTTACCACTCGCATATACAATCCAAACAAAATTGCAATTTAACTAGTGCGATACGGATCTTTAAAAAATCTTCTTTTAACATACGTGGAGCCGATGTGATCATGAGAGGCGTGGGATCTCACCAGTTGAGGAAGGTGGGCGAGTAGTCGAAGCGGAACATGTTGTCGTCGTCCTCTACATAGTTGTTAGTCAGGAGAGTGTACAGCTCCTTCAGCTGTGGTGAGGACATGTGGTCAGTAGCCCAGCAGATAAACATAAACACACACACAACTCACGCACAGGGTGTGATGTCAGCGTTGTAGGAGACCGAGGACAGTTTTTGCACTGTGCAACAGTCCACAAGAGAAAAAGAAGCCATCTATCTTCAGGGTGCTAAGAACCCTCTCTCCCCTCCACCGCCAGAAGCTGAGCTATCGCCAGTGTCCTGAAATTCTGAAATTTGAGTGGAGACACACACTTAATGGCGATTGTTTTGATATCACTTTTTTGTTTTGTTTTCGACATCATTAGGTGCCACTTTTGCTTTCTAATTACCGGTTGTGAGATTTGGGTGTCTAAAAGCGGTCGACTTTTGGTGGTAGAACTGCCACTATTGGTAAACGCCGCAGAGGCACTACGAACATCATCACCAGCATCACACAGTCCACAAAGGTTATTGACTATCACTCATCAAAAAGCACTACCCATGCATATACGAATTCTTTTTTAACATCAGTTGACTTTTTTTTACATCAGCCCTCTTCAGAAGAACATTTGGTTCGTTTACGAGGCATTCTGTTGCTTGATCATACAGCGTCGCCAACCTCGCATGTCAATTGGTCACGAGTGACTCGGTAGTCCTGCCGGCCGTGGGGCTCGAACCCACGACCTTACAACCAAGAGTCCAATGCCGTGCTGTTTGGGCTCTCGCGACCCCAGCTCTCCACTATACAAGAAAAGATCAATTTGAGGACACTGACTATCGATCATATGCATAACGATAGCAGCGACACCAGGCATCGATCGGTCAAGTCGACTCATTTCATTCCAGTCAAGTACCCGGCTCAGCCACGTCCTAGTCACCATCAACACTGTCAGCGCCAACGCAGCGACTTGGTCTCAATGTTATGCCATCTCCACCTGTATGTCAACAGAACTTTCGTACCATCCTGCTGATGTTGCACCGGACTGCTACACCAGCAGTCAGGTGCACTGTGACGAAGTGTCTGGCACGTCCTCTGCATCAGTACGCGCCGCTCACAAGCATACCGGCGGTTGAGTAGCTGCCAGCCAGCACCACGATCGCCGGCCGGAACGGCGACAATGGCCGGAGCGGCGACACCTGCCCAGTCGCGGCCGTGACCGGCCACATACCACGCCCACGGCCACACACACACACCTGCTCCGGGTCGTCCAGGTTCAGCGTGTCCCACTGGAAGCCGTTTGGCAGCGAGTAGGGCTCGCCGCGCACCTCGTCCACCGTCTTGTCCTCCTCGAGCGGCTCGTTGCCGACAGCGTTTTCATCTGCAACCAACCATATCGGCCGTCAGTTAGAAAAAGCTCCCCCACCGGGTAATTTTACTGTGGCACACATTCACAAAGACACACTGTGCACACGTAAGAGTTTCAATTTTATTGTGCACAGAAGGACAGCCTTACACACGCGCCTGCTCTCAGGTTGTTCGCTGTAACACACGGTGTACACGGCGGAGCTGTCCTGCCCTCTCGGGCCCTGTGAGCATCGGACCGTTCCGGTGACACGAGGGGACACCGTGCTCTCAGGGTGTCCTACCGGACCAAATGGTCAGCTTAAATGCAGAACATGTCTGTGATGCCCATGCCGAGAGCGCTGGCTTGTCAAAGCTAATCCCGTGTTATCGCGAACACTCCTCAGTTAATGCCATCTCCTGGACAGGAACCGGCCGAGGAAACAACCTGCCCAGCATCAGACATAAACCAAGGGCCTTCCACGCTCGAAACAGACACACTGGCCGACTACCCCGACGACGCTGTGTGATCGACTATCTTTGGCACGTGGTGGACAGGTGGCGTTACCGCGTGATGTGGTGGTGGTGGACAGCGGGTGTCACTGGTGGTGAATGGCGGGGTCACCTCGTGGTGGTAGATGGCTGGTAATTTGAGCTGTAAGGCACATCGACCAGGTTTGATCATTTAGCGCCCATAACCAGTAATGTCGCCTCGATTAAATATACTCACCCAATATCTTCAAAGTCCAAGGACATACGAGAAAACCTGCCATGCTACACTGACGGAGAAGTCACAGCAAACTTTATGACTGGGATAAAGCCCAATTATTTATCAGTCCGGATCATACGCGAATCGTCAACTAATATATAAACAGGCGAGGCCGCACTGCGCCCAAAATGCCGTTCCAGCTGTACTCCAAAGCAGGGACATGACAACAGAGCATGACGTACTGTAAGCGGCACGTCACAATGATCACAGGTCGACTTCGATTTCTTCATTAACAAGTAGCTATGAATGGCGTACGTGTGTCCTATCCTTAACCTGACGGCTCAGCAGCTGCTCTCTTCGCCGCCGTACCAGCCATATCGTTTCGGATAATCCCCACATGATTTAGGGAGCCAAAAACGAAGGGCGTCGCTCTGATTGTATTTACTGCGAGCACTAGGACGCATTGAAATGCCTTAGAAGAGCAGATCACGAGGATAAAACGACTTCACAGTTACAAGACTACTTAACTTAACGAATCAGAAACAACAACATATACCTTTGCATTCCCGAAATCAATGAAACACGGCGCTTTTCTAACAGCTATCGATTCCGCCCTGTAGACGAATCTATGTGTAGACAGTGCATTCGTTCAGACACCACACGTATATGTACTGTCTACACGTGTAGTATCTGTAGATACTCGTTTCACGAAACACGATACAGTTTTACGGTGCACCACCACGACACCACGAACACATTTCCAACATTAGTCGAGCTGAAACGGCTAGAAGTAGGAGAGGCGCGAATATTATACATTATCTAATGAATACTGCTTGTATCCCTGAACTGATTCGCCAATGTTGTAACCCGCGCGGCTCTATCTCGACACGACACACAGACACAAGTTACACAAAATTATCACCCACAGACAATACACGTGCGGACCGTTTGCGACACGACACGATACATGAGTTACACAAAATGGCCACCCACGGACACCACAAGTGCCCACGGTGATCGACTGTCGCTGAATTCCGACACGATACACGAGTTACACAAAATGGTCACCCACAGATGTGACCAGTATGTGCGGTGTTTGCCGCCGCTCACTTTTGAGATATGTACTCGTATCGAACCACTTATCTATACAATCGCCCGAAACCCGCATGGTGTCTCTGTGTTCGAGAGATTGGCGGAACACGTGTGGGCTGTGGATGTACCGTAACAGTTTGTACCGCCCGTATTGTTTAGCATGGTCATAGTTTTACGCTGGAATGCACATAGTGTTTTTCTGAAATATGTACCTCAGCCATTGCGCAATTGACGTGAACAGCTGAAAAAACATGCTGTATGGAGAACCATGCATACTACAAGATTGACTGATTCATTGGTTGTTTCAAACTGATGTGGTTCGCCTCAAGACATATCGCACGTATACATGACGGTGATGAAGGTGGTGTAGTCGACAATAAAGGTCCATGAAAAATCAACCAGTGGATGATGCGAAAATCCGCCCTGGTGTCGTGGATTTAGTTGTTGTTTTTTTTGCAATGCGGTAGGGCAATTGCATGCGTATAATTCCCCTTTCTTATTCCAATTCCCGTGGCCCATAAAGTTGTTTTCGCTCCAACCTCGAGGGTTTTAGAGGTTTTTTTAGAGGTTTAGGAGTCTGTGAAAACCACATGCTTTGTGGACTGGTCTTCCTGTATAAAATAGAGGGCTTGGAGAATCGCATACAATTCGGCGGTAAAAATCGATACTTGCATTAGCAAAGAGAAAGACCTTCCACTGTGTCGACTGACGTAAGCACATCCAACACCAGAGACTGACTTTGAACCGTCTATGTAAATTCATGAAAAGTTGTGATATTCATGTATTTTCAAACGCCAGTATACGAAGTTCCTCCGGGTTTACATGTGCTTTCTTTGAGCACGATAGTCACGTCAGTTTGTACTGGGACAGCCTGCCATGGGGGAGTGCTCGGCGTAGTAAGACATACTACACAACGCGACCTGATATTGCAGTCGCGAAGGACCGAAGCCATGTGAATAGAAAAAGGTAATCCACGCTGATGGACCCTATGACATGTTCTTGATGTTCTCGAGAATATCCACTCATAGGCTGGATGTTTCCGGTTTTGAGCAACATTGCACGCGTATCTCGCGCCCAATAACTTACGGCGTAACGCAAGGGGTGATTCGTCTACTTCTTCCATTACACATTGAGCCGGTGAAGTGCGAAAAGCTCCAGTAGCGATGCGAAAAGCTGAATTAAGGATGACATCAAGACAACGCTTGGATGTGGCACATGCTCCCCGTCATAAATAAAACATCCATAGTGAAGCTTAGAGCGCACGAGAGATCGATACATAAGAAATAAGACATGTCTGTCTGCCCCATACGAACACCTGGATATGGTTTTCATTGCTTGCAGTCTCTTTGCGCATTTCTGCGCAAGATCGTTGATGTGGGTTCTGTATGTTAGTCGACGGTCCATCCACACGCCTAAAAACTCTGCAGCTGGTTTGAAAGGAATGCGGTTCCCATTCATCATAATCACCGGATCGGTGCTAGAACGTTTTCGGCAGAAGTGGACAGCAACGGTTTTCGATGTTGACATGGCGAAGCCCGTTTTGTCACACCAATCCTGCACCTTCCGGACAGCCGGTTGGAGTTGTCTCTCTACCATGCGTACAGTACGCGAAGACCACCAAAAAGCAAAATCATCTACGAATAGTGCTTTTCCTATGGAAGCTGGTAGTGAAAAACCCACGTCGTTGATGGCAATTGCGAACAATGCGACACTGAGCACACTCCCCTACGGAACTCCGTCCACTTGCTGGAATGTGCCAGAGAGGAAACCTCCTACCTAACACGAAAAGTTCTTGCAGCTAAAAAATGTGTCAAGAAAACTCCCATGGGGCATCTGATACCCATCAAGTACAACTTCAGGACAATACCGTGTCGCCATGCAGTATCGTATAGTCCGTCAATGTCGAAAAATACCGCAGCTGTATGGCATTTCTTCTTAAAACTAGAGCACACAACAGAGTCGAGTGTTAAAACATGGTCAAAAGTACTGCGATGTTTTCGGAAACCACTCTGTATCATAGAGAGGAGATTGTTACGTTCTGGGAACCACATTAATCGGACATTCACCATTGTATTCAAATAGCTTACATAATGAACAAGTGAGCGAAATTGGGCGATAATGTAGTGGGTCTATACCGGTTTTATTTGGCTTGCGTATGGGCACCACTATTGCTTTCTGCCAGGAAGATGGAAATGTGCCCATTGTCCATGTGTCATTTAGCGCATTCAGGAGAATATCTAGGGATGCTTGTGGTAGATGCTTAATAATATCTTTATGTAACGTATCCGGACCCTTTGCAACGCTCCTCAGTGCTGATTGCTGCAGTCAGTTCTGAAATAGAAAATGGAATGTTGTATTCGGGGAGATCTGTGGTTGAAAAATCAAGGGGCGTGCTTCGCACCGAGCCTTGTAGGTCGAGAAACGGACGCTAATACTATTTTTCGAGCGTGCTGACAACGCTCGTCCCATCTCGTCCGCTACTTCTTCCGGGTCGATGATATCCCGGCCTGCAATGTGTAGGGTGGGAAGTGGGAGTGGAGTATACTTTCCAGAAAAAAACGCTTAATGCGCGACACTGTCATCAATAATACTGATGACAGTGATGTGGATCGATTAAATGTGTTCACGTAAGCTTTCCATGAATCTCGTTTCGCTTCAGCGATAGTACAGCAAGCGAATGCCCGTGCTTTGCGGAAAGCTATTACAATTGCCTTACAGCTACTTCTATTAAAGGCAAGAAAAGCCTTCTTCCTGGCACGCAACACCTCTCGGCACTTTTCCGACCACCACGGAACGGGTACTCGAACTGATGTTCCTGATGAACGAGAGATGTGCCGCTGAGCGCTCTGTACAGTTGCCGTCGTGAATGCCTCCACCGAAACACCAGGTTCACTGGAGTAGTCTCCAAGTCTACTCTCAAGATTTGCTTGGAACGCATCCCAATGGGCTTGGGTAAATATCCACTTGGAAGGTTGTCGGCTTACCAAAAAAAAACGGTTAATAAAACAAGACCAAACAGGGAAATGGTCACCGTTATGTGGATCATCGTCCACGACCATTCTAAAAAAGGTGCAAGTTCTGGACTGCAGAGAGTAAGATCCAGCATGGAAGTTTGGCCCGTTGACCATGTAAAATGGTTTGGCTTGCCTGTGTTAAGTACACAGAGTGGAAAATCTCGTACGAACCATTCGGCTGCACGTCCACGGTTTGTCGTGGTGGCTGAGCCCTAAAGAGCCCCAAAGCCACGTGGTGGGCGTTAAAATCGCCGCACATCATTACCGGTGGAGTGAGTTGCCCTACCATCTGGGACAGCTCAGAAACTGTGAACCTCTCGCCCGGCGGGAGATATATGCTACATATGGTAACGGCGTGGCGATTTATTTTCATGCGAGCAGCGACACACTGAACATTTGGATATAGATATTTGCTGAAAGGGACCAGTGTTGTGCACAGCAATACGTACTCCTCCACGTGCTACAGTGTGAGGAGTAACATTCCTACGTAGCACAGAGTAGTTGTTCAGGTGAAAACGTGCATCAGGGGAAAGCTTTGTCTCTTGGAGACAAACTACTAATGGTACTCGGAAATGTAAAATGGTTCGGAGGTCGTTGAGGCTGGCTCCCAACCCTCTACAGTTCCATTGAAGAATGGAACTCATACGTCAGATATATAAAGGTGAAAGTTGCGAGCAAAAAACTGGGGATACGAGAGCGAGTTAGGCTTCCCCTGTTATCGCCCTCAAGTCCGGAGGTAACCCGCGGGCTTCAGGCTGACTCGGCTTAATTGATTGCGTCCTCGGGCGGGAACGTGGTGACCCCCTCCCCCGGTGGAGAGCCCGATGGTGGCAGACCTCGCTTCTGAGGCCCCAGCCGGGGAGGGGCCGGGGGAGGACCCATTTCATTTATGGACGGAGCCGGTCCCTCTATTTACCGTCGCGGCGATGGGGTTGCCGGCCTTCGTAGTGGAGCCGCCTCGGCTCCCTGGCGGCTCTTCTCGCGGGCCCTCTCCATCTCAGCGAGACGCGCTCGTTTCGCCTCGCGGGCGCGTCTCTCAGTCTCCTGGTAGTGCAGGCTAATATTGTGAATTTTGACTAGTCGTTGACTGTGTCGGGGCGGTGATGCAGGGGTGGAAGTGGAAGTGGAACAGTGGAAGTGGAAGGTGGGGAGGCTGGGTTTGGAGGTGGTAGTGGGGCGTGCTGGAGGCGAGGGTGGGTCGGAGGGCGGATGGGAGATGGGAGGTTGGGACTTCGAGGTAGATGGAGAGGGGCTGGAATCTGGCGGAAAGGACAGAGGAGGCCTCTTTGACCGATGGACCAGTGTCCACGCTCCGCCCTCGGGGGTTGGTCGGGAGGGGGTCTCTGATGGTTGAATGGCGTTACTCGTGAACGGTGGAATCTCGGTCGCATCAAGATGGCTTGGCTGACCTCGACTCACTTGCGATGCAAGAGGCACTCCAAAGGAGGGAAGAAGGGCTGCTAACTGTGCGACCAACTCAGATGCTCTGTCGGGCTGTGTGTGTTGTGAAGAATATGTACCATTTTTAACTTTGGATGCACAACATATTATTGGATGAGTTTGCTCGTAATGATATCTTGCTTCGCGAAACGATACTTTGTGTGTGTGTTTGATGTAGATTATTTCTTTCTCTCTGATGTAAGTCGGGCAAGTTCGGTCGAAAGAAGTGTGTGGGTTCTGACCTGCGCCGCAGTTGGTACAAAAGGGGGTCTCCCAGGTGCAATTTTCGCTGGGGTGTTCGTAGGAGGCACAGTTGGCACATGCAGGGCGATTCCGGCAGAATTTGTTGGTATGGCCGAAATCCCGACATTTGAAACATCTCATGGGATTCGAGAGAAACATACGGACTCTTACTCGGACGTAACCTACACGTATTTCAGGCGGAATATCTGTGGTATTGAATGTTAAGTATCACGTTGTTTGTTGTAATCATTTCAGAGCCCATCCTTGCTTTCATCTTCCTTGCCTCAGTTACTCCAAACTCCGACAAACCATCTACAATCTCCTCCTCCGGCACTTCCCTCAAGTCGATGGAGTTGATGATGCCTCGTGAATTATATTTTTTTTTGCTCTGTGGGGTTCAACGGTGATGGGATCAATCTCGTCGGACCTACTCTGATTTTTCCGGACGCTCCATCTAAATTCCAACAATTTTAATGCGTTCTCTGCCTCTCCTGCCCGTGCAAATTCTACTTCTAAGGCGCTATCCTTCAATTTCTCGCAGCGTACAATTTTACCAAATCGGTCACACCAGTCTCGCCTCTGAAATGGTGATAGTGAGGCGAGGGACCTAGTCTTACCACGAAAGATGAGTACGCGTGGGACAGAGAAACTACTGGTCTGGTCTCTACGAGAGGGACCAGGGATATTTTTTGTGTTGTGTTGTGGATGCCATAAAGTGTGATGTGTATTCTGCTCCTCGGACGTCCCACCGCAAACGTCCCACCGGGCCCTACTGGGGGGACGCCTGTGTCCCGATAATGGGAGGACGCCAGACGTCCGCAGAGCTATACGGGGCAGACGACGCCTTCACCCGGCCGGGAGAGAGAGACTCACCACCCCGACCGGAATCCAGCGCCGCTCACCCCTTGACCCCGGCCGGCCGGGCCGGCAGGCACTGAGAAACCCAGACCCAGAGCCCGAGGCGACCTGCCATTTGACCCGCGTGAGGCCCCACGGGCCCGCCCGCTCCTCCGGGATATCGGAACCAATGAGGTGTGTTCGTCCCCCGTCACAACTAGCACCGTGTGGCGGGGGACCTCAAGCTCCAGGACGCCGTCAACCCCGGGGGGCGGGTCGAGGGGGCGCGGCTACCCGGATAAAACTGAGCTGGTGGGCAGGACCGGGGAAGTTGCCCTGCCTGCTCATAATATGGCTAGTTGGTGTTGCAAGGCCAGATGAAGGACATGGATGTTGGGATGAGATAGGCATTGGAATGGGAGCGTATGGACGGAAGGACAAGAGGCACCCTTGGTCTCGCCCCTCGCCGGTATGATGGTCGCCGGGTCATTGGGGCACTCAATCCCCCCCCCCACCGCGTAAAGGTGGTGCCTCGTCGGGGGGGGGGGGACCCCCGCGTTAAGGAAGGCGATGGTTTGCGTACCAACCATACAATTTCCCTGGATAAAAATTAAACTTACTGCCACTGATCGAGCCGGAAAGCGACCGGAGTCAGATGAACAGCAGCAACAACGGATCGGACAGAAGAGGCGCCGCTCTTTCAGAAGATACTAACCTCTGGAAAGACAGTGAGTATTACCGATCTTTAATTGGCTTAGCAGTTTGCTGAACTTAGACCAAAGGACTGTTTTCGCTGACAGTAGCGGCACGCAATCAGTTTACATGTATGCATCACCAACGTTCGAAACCAATTATCAGTGCGCTCCACGTACTGGGACTAAGTACGAATGATCTTATCGACCACGCGGTGTGCAGTTCAAGCAGCACAGACCGCACGCTGAAGGACTGCAACAACTGTCCGAGCGAAGAGTGGGTGATACATTTTGTTTGTTTGTTTACAATTCTGTCTTCGGTAATTGAGTATGGGTGAAGTAAGTAGGTATCGAGTAATGAATGAAACCCACAAATCATTTGGTTGGTTGTTTATTTGGACTTAGGGGCGCTTCGACTGCTTCGGTCATACAGCCCCACAAATCATTACTTAATCGCCACGGAACATAGGAAATGTTTCAAAACGATGAAAGAAATACTCGGCAAAAATAAAGTTCTGAAACAGTGGAAAACCGCTCTGTGGAAAACCGTTCTTTCGTAGCATTGAATTCAACTAGATTTCCACTGCGACGCACCGCAATGCACTGGGCACTCCTTTTATAATTTGCTGGCGAGCAAACGATAAGTTCAAGCACAGAAGTGTTCATTTCCTGTCTAACGATATTCATATGCAACTAACACATTCATTATGCACGCTTCACTGGAGGTGCTTGAGTAGCTTTCCAGGAGGTAAAACTACATTTTTTTCAAGAGTTCGCCCACAAACTTCTTCGCCAGTCGTGTGTAGTGCGGCACAACATAAACGTTAGTTTCAGCGAAGCAAATTTCGAACGTGTATTGGCATGAAGTATATTACGGGTTACCATGCGAATGGATCTTTCTTCTAAATTTAACATGGCCTATGGCGGCGTCGTTGGCTAGTTTAAAAGAGCAGTGTTATTGGAGAGCCTGCGCCACCCGTACCAGACTCAATATATAAATGCAACGGATACGCTTGCATTTCTAAACGTGTTCGTTAGCGCCATCAGTTTCAAATTCATGGCAAAAAACAATGTGGCTAGGGCATGACGGCTCGTAGCCCGTGCTGTCTCGTGGATCTTCTTCCACCCCCCCCCAGGGTTTCCCGCGTATAGTGGGGAAACAGCGGGAGGCAGCGCGACGAAATTTTGGATATAAATATTTTGAGGTCAGGTCATCCACGGTGAACTAGTTAGTCAAAGTCAAGTGAGCTCGACTCGAAAAATATTTAACCAGTCGTCACGCTTTAACGGGCAAAGATATTTGAATGAAACGTTCGGCGTTTACTTATCTTTATGAACGCAGCATAACGCACGATAAGATCATTTTATTTTTTTCTTCGTGACTTGCGTTTGGTATATTTGTCCATCACAGCAGAAATAGAACATTTTTGACTGGAGAAAGCACTTCTTATGAGGCCTTCAAACAATGCTTCTCGGCGCACTCCTTCAATAAGGAAAATACAATTCATTCAATCGAAAATTCCAACTTTTGCAAATCCCCCCCCCCCCCCCCCCAAAAAATGAATTGACCAACATTTTGGGACGTTGGTCGAGCTCGCCTTCTATTCTGATCACAAATAAGTTTTGCTTTTAAAATACTTTCCCAAATTTCCCTAGAGCTAAAACATGAAATCAGTCATGACCTCATAAACATCCTTAGCTACTTTTGAGGGGAGAAAGGGTTTCGGGTAGTTTCTGGCTCTACTCGTCAAGCACTTTCTGATGACACCTTTCCGTTTTCGTGCGAGGCTTAGATTGCAGGTAAAAGTGTGTATACAGCGACGCGACACTAGGGTGGCACTTAAGATACATGGAAAAAATTTACATTTGAGAATTTCTAACGGGACGCCCCCGCAAAATGAGAGGCTGGGTTAGAAAACCATGCCAAAATTTTATGGAAAATATGTATATTTAGAGGCGGCGCCAATCCTTTGAAATTATCCCACAGCCTCCCTATACACTGCAAATGCTTCGGTGTAGGTGGCGCATCCATGCACTTTCGCTGCTAATTGAGCTAGAGCCCCGAATAAAAACAGCGTGTTGACCGTGGTAAGACGAATTCAGTGACACCCATTTTTAAGAGCAAAGGTCAACCAGTTGCCCCTGAGATCAGGCCAAACTTTTTAAATCGGCAAAGAATAGACATAATTGGTCGTAGCTCATAGAGTAAATGCGCAAGAGACATCGGGCGAACGCCAAAGACACCTGTCATTCTCGAGATTCCAATGGTGCCTCTATGACAACCTTAAGTCATTTCAGATCAGTTCATGCCAAGCTACAAATTTGTCCCAAGGCTATTTCCCTTGGCTACTTGGTAACCAAAAATAAAGCTCAATGACTTGAAGCAAGTAAATTCAGTAAATTATATAGTACGAATGACAATAATAAATTCGGCACACAGCTCTAGACATAAACGTATTCTATTAATGACACAATTAAACACATACAACTTTTTATTGTATTACCCAAAGCAAACAATGATGGACGTCCATTCCTCACACAGCCCAGAATGCGATACAGTAATAGCGACCCTAGATCCGCATGCGTACTTCTCAATATTTTTGTGTCTGAAATCCAACGAATGATCCCCTGAACGTTGACGCTGATAAGGCACTGACCTCACTTCTTACAGACTGTGACCTTTTTCCCGTCAGGGTAGCGCCGGCAGTGCTGCTCCACTACCTGCAGAAGGTCCTGGCGCTGGTCTTCGCTCCGGACTGACTTGTCGAAATCTTGCATCAACGCAACAGCTCTCTCTGCGAAGTCGTTCACGACTTTGAGAGGCTTGGCTCGCCGAGAGGCAGCGTCGAACGCCAGATGCCCTGCCCACATGACCGGGCCCACCTCCAGGAAGGAGGTGTCCAGCTCCATCATCGTGAAGAAGGAGGCGGTCGTCTCCGTGACGAAGTCAGCTATATCCATCCTCTTGACGTCCTCGTTCTTCATACTGACGCGCCACGGCGGCTCTCCTCCATCTTTCCCCAGCGCCCAGATAATCTCCATCTTCTTCTCCAAATTGATGGTCTCGTCGTAGAATGCCAGACCGACAAGGCGTTCATATAAATACCAGAGATGACGGCCAAACACCGCTCCTGTTGCCTTGGACAGCTGCTCATCGCAGTACTCAGCCAGCGCCTTGGCGAAGGCCAGGTCATGCGCCGGTGCTGATACTGGGCACGGTGATGTGTGCCAGGCTGGGATGTAGGTGGTCACCACGAAGACGACGAAGCGCTTGAGGCTGGCCAGCTCCTTCGACGTGAGGTGGAACTGGCTTTTGAAGAAGACGATTTTGATGGCGTAGAGGAGCTTGGCCATCCACCGCGCGTGGCTGACGGCACCAGGACGCATGAACCTGGTCCCTCGCTGAAGAACGCCAACAAGAAGTATCACAGCCAGTTCAAGCAACTCCCGGCAGTCATCCCGAGGATGCTGTTGCTCCAGCAGGGTCTTTAAGTCGGCGATCAAGTCAACTCGCAGCTCCTCATTAACGCCATCTGCATCTTTCAGAGGTTCTGGCTTCTGCTTGTCGATGCTGTTCCACCTGTCGGCGAAACGCTTGAAGAGTTGGACCTCTGGAGCCCACGAAGGCCCCATGCACACAACATACGCCTTCGCTGCCACCAACATGTGATACCTGCACCCCAGATGGAGGACTTCCCGTTCCAACTTCTGCTCCAGGATGGTGCAGGCGCCGACGGAGGTGCCGGTATTGCTGTTGGTTGTATCGAAGATTAAAGCCTTCACGCTGTCGGCGATCTGCCAGTCCTCCAGCGCGTACATCACTGCTGCTGCCACGGCGACTCCAGTGTCAGTTGGCAGCTTCGGCACAGCTAAGAGTTTCGCTACTCCTTAGCCTGAGACAAGCACTGGAAGACGGTCAACGCAGCCTTCGACGCCTTCAACGATCTTCCCGTCCCAGTGCACTGTGAGGGGGACGTCAGTGGAGAACGCTTCCTTGATTTCGCTGGCAGCTGCCTTTCTCAACTTCATCTTCTTCTTTCTTCTTCTTCTCAACTTCTTTCAGGATATGTAAGGAGTAACATGCAAAGTGACATCAATCGCATGACAGTCATTTGCATTTATGACAACATTCCAGTTGACCAAATTTGGTTGCATTAACCTGTCATGAACTTGACCTGACTTGACCTCGGTTACCTAACATGACTTTGAAACAATATAGCATAACCATAAACATCAAACATGTCGCTAGTGTTGCCAAGAACACTACCATTTTGCCAATATATGGGAAGCACCACAAAACCGATTTTCTTTTCTGGCGCTGATAATTCTTTTTTTTTACTAACACGACCCAAAACATCGGCCGATTTTGGTTTTTCGTGCTTCAAACACCGCATAGGTCATTTTTAAACAGGTACGCAAACAATGGCGCATATCGGCCGGTAAAATCCGGAGTTATGCACGAAGAAAACCGGAGGGGTGGGCGGATTTCGCACCCCCCCCCACCCACTCTACCCCTCCAGGGCGCGTTTTAAAGTGCAATAATAGCCAAAGCATAAGGCAATAATCACAAGATTCTAGGAAGGTACCCATGTACAAACCTAGGTATGTACTAAGTAATAGGCAAAGCGTGTCTGGTGTTATCAGATTTGACACTTTTCAGAACAAAAGATGATGAAGCTCGCCAAAGACCAATACATTTTTCATCCAACAGACTTCAAAGAAAAGACTAACCTATTATCAGAAGTTAGTATCCTTATTGATGATTTTCATCCTCAACATATCCTTCTTGAGTAAGGCCATCCAAATCATCATCCAAGTGTACAGTGGTATTACTATAGTCCTAAACTTGCAATGAAAGGTAGTTTTTGAGTTCTTGGAATTTCTTGTTCTGCTGCAATGCTTATAAATATTGTCAATATGATGCAACCACTCATTTCCTCTGGAAGTGCATTATTTTTCAGTTGGGAGGCAAAGTAACACCAAAAAAAGATTTGTTTGGATTTGGGTAAGATAGCATTGAAAGTGATGTTCAAAGGAACACAAAATGTAGCCTAACTTAACCTAACCTAGCCTAACCTTCTATGGAAGAAAGCAAATTGTTCTTAAAAATTGAAAATTTCCAAACAACTTTTTGCATAAATATATTCAACTTAAAAAACTTAACCTAACCTAACTTAGCCTGACCCATTTTTGAAGGATCGATTTCTTGGGAAAATATGCCGCAAAATTGTTTTTGAAAATAATAATTTTTATAAGTTAAAACAGGAACATAGCCTAACCCAACCTATTTGTTTGCTTCATGAGGGTGTATGTGCAAAATGTGTCTCATAGATGCCTACATTAAGCCAGCCTTAGAATGTTGTTTTTTTCCGTTAGGTGTGAGATGTCGAAAGTAGTCCACGAAGATGTCGATCTTGCGCATGGAAGTGATTTCGTTTACAATATCGTTGAAGTCGTTCAAGCTCATTTTTGAGCAAATAGCCTGTATATGTGCATCTGTTTCGTATATTTTGGGAGACACCTATTATAGGGATACTTATGTTAATGACAATGAAAAGAATGGCATACTATCGGCAAATTCTCTTGAACAGTAGACCATATCATGAGTAATCTCGAATTGAAATCGCGTTCGGTACAAGATACATCACAATCTATAATGGTAAGCATAAGCATGATACTTACACACAAACCACGGTTAGAAACGAGACATGAAGGCTTCACAAACACATCAGATGTCGATAGTTGTTTCGGAAGTATGTCTTCTCATTATTCAATAGGTGTACATTTCACCCTATTTCACGAATAATTTATCACTGCCTTTAACTGCAATACAACCCTTAAAGTTTGACAGCCCGGTCCTACCACCCGAATCTCCCTTACCTGCGAACCCACCAGCTATCTCTTATTCAGGATCTAAATACCTACATACCTCCTCTTGCTATTCCTTTTTAGACAAGGTAGTTATTAGGGCTTAAGGGCGCATCGACTACATTGGTCATGTAGCACCCATCCTTTTTAGACAAAAAGATCAGCCAACGTAGCCTGTCTCTTCATCTTAGCGACCCACATCATACGAAGCATGCTGCTCAACTGGGCTTAATTGGACACACGCACAAAACATCCTGTTCAAATTTCTCTTTCGAAATCTGGCTCACTGGGTTTGCTTGCCCGTTACTGGCTAAACTAAATTCATGAAGCTATCTGACCAAGGAATAATGAAACTGCTGATTTTGTCAACTCTTGCCGTAAGCAGAACCTAAACAGCATAGAACCCTCGATGTGCGTCAGAATGGACTATGCTACCATATTGGGCTTCCAAACAATTATGAAAATACCTTTAAAATGGGAAATTCTTTCACCCGGAGCGCTATTTTCAAGGTTACCGTCTTTTAATTTAGTTTGCTTCTGTTGGTTTCGGGGGGAAAAAGACATGATGTCCCCCCTTTAAGGCGTGTCGGGGGCCATGGCCGGAATGCCCCCTTGGATCCGCCAGAGCGTGGGTGCGACACCACCCCGAGCCATTTGTAGAGTATGTATAGGCTATGAGAGAATTTCAAGCGATTGGCGCCGCCTCAAAATATAAATATTTTTTCCATAACATTTTGGCGTGAGGATTTTCTAACCCAACCTTACATTTCGCGGGGGCGTCCCGGCCGAAAATCGAAACTTCGAAAATGCCACCCTAAGCGACAACCCTCGTCCTCAGAGGCGGGGTGTGAGAATCTAACCGGAAAGGACGGTCTAGACGAGTTTTTTTCTTTTTTCTCAATTGTCCCCCATATCAGATGTAGCAGCAACCTATCTCCTTTGGCTGTATGCACCTTCAATGGCTCTTTCAATATGTGGCATTCCTTGGTGAGCTGCCCATAGATCAAGGCAGCCAACACAAGAGTGCCCCGGAATACAAAGAACAATGCAAACTGATGTGATTATATAAATACAATTTGCATCCCATCTGTTTTTTTCTTATTTTCATTTTGCAGATAGACCACCAATTAGTAGAAAGGAAATGCGACCCTGGGAAATCCGCGGACTGATAGCAAGCTAGTAACGCCCACAGAGTTCCCAGGGTCACAAGATGAAAATGTTAGGGAAGTACAGAAATGTTGGAAACAGATTCACAGAGATGTCTCATGCAGAATAACATAGGTGTGTACAAGCCTACCAATATCCTTTGACACAAAAAGAAACACAAAAAGTCCAATAAATCACATACATTTGTACATTTTCATATATCAACACTGATACCAAATCTAGCAGGGTGCAACCTTTAATTTATATAATTCCATAAAGTGGCGTCTAATGCATTTCTTTAGCACATCTTTTTTCCTTGGTACTTGCTGAATACTGGGATATATTTTGCATATTACATTGTTCCATGATTTTGGAGCAGAGTGAGTAATAGCATATAGCCTATATTGTCGATAGGTAAATGGTACAGAGAAATGTTGAATGATTCTTGTACTAGAAGGAGTTGTATATCGAGAAAAAAAAGTCAGTCATAGCATGTGACAATGCGTCATTGACAAATTTGTGCAGAATTAATGTTTTGTTCTTGCACCATGTCGGTGAACTTCAAAATCTTGTACTAAATAAATAATTCATTTCTAGGATACGTATAACATCTGTAATCAATAATTCGCAAGGCACGTTTCTGGGATTTAATGACTTGGTTTAGTCTAGTGCGATAATTATTACCCCAAATCACAGCGCAGTAATTCAAGTAGGGAAGGATTAAAGAGTTGTATAAATACTTCAGTTCACGACTTGTTATGAAGTATTTCGCCCTCCCCATAATAAAAAAAAGTTTCTAGTAATGATGGATGTAATATAATCGTTAATTTTTACCGTACCAAGTTAATTTTTCATCCAACACCATACCAAGATACTTGATTTGTTGTTTTCTTTTCAAATTGATTTCACAACATAATTGATCATTATATTTATGTCATTAATGGGAGTTCCAGAATATATTTGGCAATTTGTCTTCCCTACATTCAATGACATCCTATTTGCTCGGAACCATTGTGTTAGTTCCGGAACAATGCAATTAATTTTATTCTGTAATTCATCTATACTTTTTGCCTTAACAATAATTCCTGTGTCATCAGCAAAAAGGTACATATTTACTTCATTCGAAATCCTGGGCAAGTCGTTTATATATATGATGAATAATAATGGCCCCAGAATGGCACGCTGAGGAACACCCATAGAAATTAATTTTGGTTCAGATAGAGTCTCATGTACTTTAGTTTCCTGATATCTATTTCTAAGTTATAATTTTAGTATTCTAAGAAGGGGTCCTTGAAGTCCAATGCATTGTAATTTTCTGACTAATATCTCTGTGCTAACTGTGTCAAAAGCCGTTTTCAAATAAAGATATAAACCACACACTATTTCGATATTTTCTATGGACTTAGTTAATTCATTATATTGATGCATAATGGGCATGTATGTACTTTAGTTTTTTCTGAAGCCAAATTGAAGCCAAAGTACATTATTTTGTTCGAAATATCCTGAAAGATAGGCGTGCAATATTTTTTTCCAAAATTCTTGAAAAGATAGGGAGTAAAGATATAGGTCTATAATTTGTGAATTTGTGATGTTCTCCTGCCTTGAAAACAGGTACAACAACTGCTTTCTTTAAATCATCAGGAAATATTCCACCATGTAGACAAAAATTAAAGAGGTGAGTAATCTGCTTCAATATACTTTTATAGGTAAGAATTTCTTGTGCTGATTCCATCTATGCCACCTCCAACAGATTTCATGTTCTTAATAGTTGATTCTACTTGAATTTCACTAGTACTTATATGATCAGAAAATCTTGCATAGGTATGTTCAGCTATATATTCAATTGGATCTTTTTCTATCAAATCTATCTTTTGTTCCAATCTCTTTCCAACAGGGACAAAGATAGTATTAAATGCATTAATCATTGCCATCTTCATCTACTGACATATCAGGAAATTTTAATCTGGCTTTTTTTCTTCTTGATCAGTTCATTTAGGATTTTCCATGTTTTTTGTCCATCCTGCTGATTGCAGCATAATGCTGTTTGATAGTACAGCTTCTTTTGCATCTCTCAAAATATGAACTAGAATGTTTCTATACTGTTTATATTCCAATTAATTTTGTATGCTTTGACTTTGTATGTACTTCTTTTGCAGGTAGTTATTTGGGTTTTGGGGCGCTTCGACCATAAGTACTTCTTGTACAATTTTGTTTGTTTGTTTATGGAGCACAATATTCCTGCAGTAATGCATGGTTTTATAGGAGTTCTCTTCTACTGTGGGTAAATGTTTTAGTGCGAAGCTTCATGCCATGTATATATGCTTCAATCAGCCGAGAGCACGCAATATTAGCATCAGTGTTGTTATCAAAATTGTGCAATGCCAATGGCAAATAATAATTTAGTTTACCCACCTGATTGTACTCAAATGCTGTTCTATTACCTTTTGTTGAAGTTTGGTTTTTATCTAAAGTTAAAGTCACAAAAATGGGAAGATGATCTGATAAGTCCTGAAGCAATATCCCAGAAGAGCAGATATAGGAAACATCATTTATAAATATATTGTCGGGCAATGTCATACCAAACTATGTATATGAGTGGCCTTTGTTATGGGAGGCCAAAATACATCAGATGTGAGCAAGTTTAGGAAGGCTTTACTGTTTCTATCATTTCTGACATTCTGTAAGTTATAGTTGAAGTCCCCTGTTATGATAGTGAGTTTTCCTTTCCTTTCTAGGCTGTCTAGTAATCCTTCAAACATGCTAGGGAAATCACTGTGTGAGGAACATGGGGGACGGTACATCTGGCAAATTATTATGGATTTATTTTTGTTTTCATTTCCAAGGCTTACTCAACAAATGAGGCTTCAATGATGTTACTTTCAATATCAATGCGTTTTGCTACATGGGAATTGCAAACATATATTGCTGAACCCCCACCCTCCTTGTAAGAATGACTAGATGCAAACATGGTGTACTTGTTAATTTCAAAGTATCTTTCAGTATCCTTCTTCAGCCATGTTTCAGATATGCATATCACTGACCATTTGATACCGGTGGTAGCTAGGAAAACTTGTATATCATCAATTTTATTCTTAATGGATCTAGCATTCAAATGTATTATATTTTTAAAAACTCGCCACTCCAAACATACAGAGTTTGGAAGTGCATAGTTACAATTAGCTAGGTGTTCATGATCTGAGAAATCATCCCCAAACTCGTCTTGTAAGTATCTTCCTAAATTATCTTGGTTCGCTTCAATTTGCAGTATATCCATGCCAATAATACCTTGCACCAGGCCTCACCTCAAACCACCAACCAACTTGAGACAAGAGCGTGTCCTGTCCTTGGGGACCCAAAAAATAATGGATGCCAGAACAGAAATTCTGCTAATTCAGTATATTTAATTAATCTACATATAAATT
This sequence comes from Imbricaverruca yamaguchii, assembly GCA_034440575.1. NCBI lineage: Eukaryota > Metazoa > Arthropoda > Thecostraca > Neoverrucidae > Imbricaverruca > Imbricaverruca yamaguchii. The sequence continues at coordinate 647,553 of JAOTOL010001426.1, read as the reverse complement.
AGTAGCATACCCAAAACGGGTTAGTACATTTCTTTCTCATTTATTCACCAGGAACAGATGGATACCTAAGCATATGAATAGATATATTGTACTAACATATCAAAATAATTGCATCAGCTGCTGCTTACGTGATGACTAAGTTAAATAATATCTGAAAAAAAGTTAGAGTACGCAGTGATGTACTGCAGTTAGATTAGCAACTTATGTAGTGGGAATATCGATGATTAAAAAAGTATTACATTTTTTATTTCAATATAAAACTTGCATTGTCGATGTAATTGCTATACATTATCTAAGCTCACCACCAAAAATCATGACCGCCTCCTACCCGGTAAACAAACATGTGTACTCACGACCATCCATGGTTGTCGAGTAGTTCCAGGGTGGGTAGTGGCCTATAGACCCCGTATAGCACATGACAACTGGGCATTCATGCAGGCACCAAGATAATGAAAAAACAGAAGAGATGTCCAGTGGGCATTCAGAAAACAAGTCAAAGGCATCATTAATTTAGATCCATTTTATATCAGCTGATCTATTGATACCACTGAAGATATCATAGCTAATTTTAGGTGCAACCAGGCGAAAGGGGTAAGGTGAGTCACATACAAATGATCAGAAATATTTACACATATCATACTCCGGAATGGTTCAATTTTGTATGCATGGACCAAAGATGTGTGCATACAACTTCTCAAAAGGAAAACAAGCATACAAATAATACCTCAATAAAATACAGAATACAGATGGCACATCCATAACTCCAATACAAGCCTGCTCAGATTGGAAACAGCCAGCTTTGGCAGGCAGGTACAGTATGTACCTATATGTGGCTAAGCTTGCCCAGTGGGCGCCACTAAGCATTTGTTGTTTGTTTGGCCTTCATCTCTCAGATGTTTGGTTCTCCATAATTTGACAATGTGCTCAGGAGTTTTGCACTGGCACCCCCGATGCCGGAGGTTTAAAAAGCTTCATGGAAGCAAACAATTTCAGGTTTCATACTTCAAGCACACACACACATTCACTCCCATAAACCCACATCATACCAATAGCACAATGGCATTATGAATGGGAGTATGGTCAGGGGTGTCTTTGGAATAATTTATTGCTTGTGGGTCTAAACTTCTTCCACAAAAGCTGCTGTGACTCAATAATCAGCATGGAATGCTTCAGGTAAGAATGTGCCATCCAATTCATGGGTATGTTGATGCAAAGTTATTACACACTCTCGTAAGTTCATCCACCAATTTTGTGTTCCATTTTATGGAGAAAACATATGCTTCTTTATCACTGATCACAGTTTGCATCCCTTCCTCGACCCCTAGCTCCTTTGGCTGCTCCACTCCTAGTAGTTCTGATTACAAATTCATCCAGATTTACCTTCTGAACTTTATGGCCTGCTGGAATGCCATCAGACCGACTGGATTGTTGGTGGACCGAGTGTTGCTTCAAAGGTGCATTTTCAGTGGCCTGTATTATTTCATCCTTGATCATGTTGGGGTGAATTTGTGTATATATTTGTTCTTTGCTTTTCCTAGCCAAGATGTTCCCATTTTTTGTGTGTGGTAACTTGCTATCAAATTTCCTTCCCAGAGATTGCTTAAAACTTGAATCTGCCTAGCACGTTTAGTTGTCAGATTTTCATGGACAATAATTTTAGATCTCAGTTCACCTTTCTGACTAAATTTTGCAATAACAAACTGCATTTCTGTCATCCAGATCCTGGAACTTAATGATCACTTCTGTTTTGCCTCAAGCGATGGCATGCAGAGATGGTTCCTTTCAGGTCTACACCAAACTTTTTCTTAATTATTTTTTTTTTGGTGATTTCTCTTGTTTTTTTTCTTCAGTGTCTTCAAATGTGTCTGGGGGACAGTTGGAAATCCTCCCCCTCTAAGAATCAGCGAGTCATGCCTGGTATATTGCACAAGATCATCCAAATGAGAGTTTGTATCCATCAATTGTTTTTTTAAGTTTTGTGTTTTCCTCCTGTAGTAGTTTCAACTAACCCTTGATCTTTTGCTTATCACATTTTACATCATCCATCTCACTGCTAATCTCTCTTTCAAATGTCATCATAGCTTCCCTTACCAGCCTATTTATATCCTCCATGGCACCCCCAATTTTTGGTCCCTAATTTAAGTTGAGTTGCTCAGATCTAGTACAAAGTAGCAATGATAGTCTGCAAAGCTTAAGCTTTAAGCTTCTCCAAAATAAACTAATATAAGCAAAACGGTGCTAACTCCTGGCTAAACGCACGTCACTTTTGCCACGGTCCGATACACGTCCGCACCGAACGCCAGCCAGAATTCAAGCAAGGGCGAATGGCAAGCTTGAAAGTAACCATACCTGGAATGTTGCTGGCACATAAACTTCCTCACGCTGCGTTGAAAATACGCTCCTCATGCTAATGCTAATATCGTCATTAAAGCTTGTAATTCAGTTGTCCAGAATTATCGGCTACTTCATTAGTCGATCATAACAAGCGAACAAAAACTCATAATTAGAACCAAAGCATATGGATTTTATCTGCTTTATGGAAAGCTCACATACCAGGGTATGTTTCCAAAAAGTGAGACCCGAGTGGGTCAACCGAATCAGAAAAAATCTTACGTGACCTTGCGCCACTGGCTTGAATCTACGATCTTGAAATGTTCAAAACAATGTCACATGAAACCAGGGGATGATTACGACTTTAACAGCACATGGGGCTCTATGTTCGCCTTGAGGAAAGCAACTAAAATAGTGTACAAAGCTTATCTCTGGTGACCTGGGGAAAACGCCTGAGGCTATAAGTAAAAAAACATTTAAGTTTCGAGCTTAGAATCTAAGCATGTTAATTATACGTGCGCGATTACCATATGGCACAGTCCTGGACGACATGCATGACATGAGGGTGCACAGCTCTAGTTTATTTGTCCTGAACAACACCAGGTGACAAATGCTAAATTTTTGGGACCAGAGTCTGAGCTCGGCAGTCTTGCTGTGATAAAACTGTGCCCGGCCAAAACACGCACTGATGTCCAGCCAAAAGACCGGGTATATACTACAGGATTTCTTGTACAAGGTAAAATTAATATGTCTGTTCAATTAAGGTCGCACAGACGTAGCTAGTCAGGGAGTTGAACTAGTCCCCCGCACTATTCGGTTAGTTATTTAGGCTCGAGGTCGCGTCGGCCATGTTGATCACATGGCCTCTCACTATTCGACGGCGATCCCTCGGACTGGAAAAAGGTGCCAGGACAGGATTTTCTAGTGCATCCCCGCCCCCGTTCACCTTGAAATGTTAAGAAGACGTGACGAAGAGACACCGAGGACACACATCCCCACTAAAATCTTCTCAGTCAGTGGCGTCCCTCCGAAGAAATTACACAATGCATTGGTTCATACCCTATATTTCCCATTATCGACCTAAGGAAAAAGGAAAACTTGCACAGTTTTCAAACTTGATAAAAATGCATCATCAAACTATTTATATGAAAACGTGATCCAAACTATGAGCGAGTGTGAATGAATAAGTAAAATGTGACAGTGTGAATGAGTGATTAAAGCAATACTTGGCACGATGTGCAAAAAAAACGTCCAGGCTGGACACATTGCTCATATCAAATTCTCCTTTATATACACACGGGAGTACATTAGTAGAGTGCAAAACACTTCCAGCATTGTTGGCAAGCTGAGATCTCGCAGCAACTACCAATCCCCGAATCCATGTATCGAGGCACAACACAGCCTAGGCTACTTACCTATTTTTAGGACAGGCTGAGTCTCCCAGAACTGGTATCGTTTCCGCTTGGCTTGTTCCGGCGTCTTGGCGGGGCCTTGATGCGCCGACAGCATCTCCATGGCTTTCTGCAGCTCCACCAAATTCTTCAGAGGGATGCCCCGGCCCTTGCCGGCCGCCGCCTCCACCGCCTGTTCGGCGACGGCAGCCGCCTTCGCCTTCTTGGACTTCCTGCGGCGCGGCGTGACGTGTCAATGGGCAAGTTCGGGTGTATGTTGTCACCGCCGGCGCTCCCGGAGAGGGACAGTGGACACACACACAGCCACAGAGCCAATCACTCACAACCACACAAGTCCAGGTGTCGGCCACCGCCGCCGGCGCTCCTGGAAAGGGACCGTGGACACACAAACAGCCACAGAGCCAATTACTTACAGCCACACAAGCTTCCCACCCAACGGCATGTTGTCAGGAAATGGACGCAAAAATATGGCGCTCATTGGACACCTTCACGTCAAATTCATATGGTCGGTCAGCTCACTGTATGGCCCATCGACTGCTTAGCTCATACAGCGTCACCATTCTGTTACGCCGATTGGTCGAGGGTCAAGAGAAGCGACATGTGGTACTCGTACCCCCACAACCCTTCGGTTGGGAGTCGGTCATCCTGCCACTGGACGCACCCCTTTCAGATGAATACCAACAGGATTTGGGCTTTGACATGTATGCATATCGCAGTGCTGGAGCAGTAACATCAATCTAGTAGTGACGGCCAACGGAGGTTGTAGCGGAGAACCTAACATACAGTGGGCTTGCATCATAGCAATGCATAGTAATAGATCTGACTTGTATGCCATCACGTGCTCGGGATTTTGGCTTTGTCGCGTCCATTTCGCACGGCAGAGTTCTGAGGTTTATTTGAATCATGTTCGACTTTTTCTTGACGAAATGACTCCTTATCAAGATGAGTGTTTCAACCAGAATTGCAGACATTTTTTAAAAGGTTATATTCATCACAGAAATGGACATCCAACTCACAAATCAGAACAGAAAACATCAGCATGCAGCAACATCAGCATGCAACAACCATGCACATGCCACATTTTGCATGTCTACTAGGTACCTGGGTAGGACCTGTTTATTTTTTGTTTAAAGTAGGCAGATAGCCAGGTAGATTGGTTATGGTTGGCAATGGCATTCAAGCATGGCTAAGGGGGCAGAAACAAAGGGTAGTGTTGTATGGATTTAAAACTGAATACAATGGTTTTCTTGGTGGAGTGCCACAGGGATTTATTCTAGGTCCACCTCTCTTACCATCTTTGTGAACATTGGGGTAGGGCTGGGGAATATGGTGTTCAAATTTGCTGATGACATCAAGCTGGCAGGAGTGGCTAACAGTAGTGATAAATATAGAATTATTCAACTGGAATTGGAGAAAGACTTAACAGGGTAGGCTGATCAGTGGCTGATTTCTCTCAAATGTGAACATTATCAAGTTTTACATCTGGGAACTGGTTGTGAGACATCCATATATACAATGGAAGGTATGGAACTGGACGTTATTGAAGATGAATTATATGCATGTGAAGTAGTTTCAAATGGCCCAAGAGCAAAAACAATGTACCTCAGCTAAGAACCAGGGAACCAGAATGCTGGGAATGATTAACCCGCGCCGTCTCTCCGGTCAGATCCTCATACCCCGTCTTGGGGGAGAGGATAGTAACATCTCTTTAAAATCCGAACTAAGCATCGCACGAAAACGAAAGAGGTGTCATCGGAAAGCGCCAGACGAGTAGGATCCGGATCCACTCCCAAAACAATTCCCCCCCCAAAAGTGACGTCACCAGGGGGCTAGATTTTCATGACTTTTCACGACTTACATTATGTTTCTGGCTTTGGGAGTTCATTTTGGGGATATATGAAAAAACAAAATTTATTTGGAATGAGAAAATCACTACGCAATCGACTGGGCCATATTTTTTTGTTCCCCAAAAATAATGTAAAGAAAAAATGACTTCAAAATGTCGAATTTTCAAGTTTTCTTTCATTTTCCAATGTGGAAAATAAACCGAGAAACCTTATTGGAAGTCAACTTGCCCTAATAAAGTCTTACTTTAGCCAGAATCTTCTATTTGAACTGAAACTGGCAAATACACAAAATTTATATGTAGTCAAAAACGGAAAAAAATCCACTTGTACGTTTTATTGCATCCCTCATGATAAGGAAACGCTGAAAGTTTCATACAAATATCTTTATCTGGTAAAGCGTGACGACTGGTTGAACTTTTTTGGAGGTGACCTCACTTGACCTTGACTAACTCGTTGACCCTAGATGACCTGACTTCAAAATTTTGAAACATGCCAAATTTATGTGGGAAAAGGTATGCCAAATTTTGGCGCGCTACCGCGCGCCGTTCGTCCACGAAAGACCTGAGGGGTCGGTTAATAACCCCCGAGACAGGTTAATAAGAGTGTGAGGCATAAGAGCAAGAAAGTCATGAAAATGCTGCACTTTGTCTAAGTGTGACAACTTGGAATATACTGCACAGTAATGGAGCCCATACTTAGCAAAAGATATAGATGCGCCAGAAAGAGCGCAATGCAAAGCCACTACACTCATCAGTGGACCAGACAACTTAGAATATGGAGAAAGGCTCATGACATTATAAATGTACTCATTCAAGTATTGGAGATAGAGGGGTGATTTTTTGTGTTCCAACTGAAAGGGTAAATTTGTGGCTTAAGGAATTATTTTTTAATCCTTTGCATTTTTCCCATGCAATGTTTATGAATGTGGTTGACATGATGCAACCACTTATTTGTTCTGCAAATGCACACCTTCCAGTTAGGAGGCAAAATGACACCTAAAATGGTCTGAGTTCAGTAATATGTAGTCATTTTCAAAACAAAGGAAAAGCAACATATCCTATCCTAACCTTCCATGCAAGGAACAATATCTTTTCTGCATGGAACACTTGACTTTTTTCTTTAATAATACCAAATATTAAAAAACCTAATCTAACCTGGACTGACCTTGACCTGTCTTTGAACAAAAAACCAAATGTTTGTAGAAAAAATTTTCAAAGAAAAACTTTTGAAAAATTAACAGCATGAAACAAAAGCCTAAACAAACCTAACCCCATCGTCTCATTCATGTAGATAGAATGTATGTAAAAAGTCTTGAAGATACCTGAAACTGTGATAATGCCCGGAAAAGTATGCTTTTACCCTGAATCATTCAGTGGAATTATTGGAAAAAGAAATTCCAATAATTAAAAAAATACCTTAATCTGCAAATTTACCAAACATTACACTAGCCTGCGTTTCAAAACATTTTCAAAAGGTCGGAAGTTTCTCAGCTATTCTAATACAAGTTTCGTGTGCTGAATCCGAAAATACTATCCATTTTTCTCGATTACCTGAAGTTTTCACACTACGTCAAAGATGACACCTCACAAACTGATGTATCAGTATGCATACTGCAGTATGATATATCAGTAACGGTGAGAAGTGAGAATTGGGACGCGGGAGAAAAGGGACAAAGCATTATCTTTTAAAGTACAAGTCCAACGCTGCTTTATATTATGTAATATTTTCTTATTAACAAGCGGCAGCGTTGGCAAGCATCGCCGTCTTCCTTTTCGACGAGCAACGTGGCTGTGTGAACAGTGAGTGGAAAAGGTTCTTATTTTGGGGCGTCAATAACTCGTTTCTTGGGATGGTATCATGAAATATTGTGTTCAATTACGAATATATTGCTAGCATATGGAATTTTGCAACATTTGACAAGTGTTTTTGCCATCTGCTCGTGTGTGTTCCACATACGGACCTGATTGATGGAAAATGGTTGTGGGAGAATTGGGACAAGCGTCCCAATTATCCCAGCCTGTCACATTTTAATGTTACATGTAGTTTACATGTAATTAACCTGTCATATCGCAATAAGGCATTTGATTTGAGGAAATGTAAGTAAATTTGAGTAAACTACCTCAATGAAAATACGGTCGACTGAGCATGTAATTAACCCATCATATCGCAAAAAAAAATTATTTTAGTAAATGTAAGTAAATTTCAGTAAACTACTTCAATGAACCTACTGTCAACTGAGCCTGTAATTAACCAGTCATATCGCAATAAGGCATTTGCTTTTAGTAAATGTTTTTAGCATCCGTCGAAGAGCTACTAACGGACTAGTTAGTTTAGCAAGAAGTAGGGACAACACCCAAAACTTTATCCATGATGATTTTGTGCACCACAACTTGAAATAAAGAAATGCTTCGTATGACATAATTTTGAGTGAACCGCCGAAATAATCAGACTAACCTTTACCTATTGTAATTCACGTCCAAAATCTCCTTTCGAGTCCCATTTCTTCCTGTCACCAGTCCGAATACTCCCTCACTCGTCCCAATTCTCACAAAAATTGCACTTTTCATTTTTCTTGAATAACAGTAGATTCATTACTTTTCATTGTCAAATTTCAGTCTGCGGCGCACAAATGTCTGGGGGTTACTTTGAAATCAGGAATATGTCGCTCGCTGCAATGACACGGGTGCAACGGGGTGTCAAAGTTGCGGTTCGATTTTTTCCCAATTCTCACCACTCTCCCCTAATGGATGCATCATCTCTTATGTCGTTTTTGTGTATTTCCAGGTGTAATCTGAAGTCATGAGTCGGCAGTGTCAAAATCATCCAGACAGGTTCTGTTAGGTATGTGGAAAGGTCACCCTACCAGATCGCCGGGCAAGCATAGCCGACTTTGTAAAAAAGAGTTACCACGCATCTTTTGGAGTGAAACTTGGTGATCAAGACAAGCCGTTTGCCCCTCATATCTGCTGCAAGTCATGTGTGGAGGCCTACGAGCATGGAAGAACAAGACCCGGAAATCTGTGCCGTTCGGCATTCCCATGGTGTGGCGGGAGGGAAGGGATCATACCACCGACTGCTATTTTTGTATGACAGATCTGAAAGGAGTAAATCGAAAGAAACAGAAGCATGTAAAATACCCGGATGTGCCATCAGCCATCAAGCCAGTCCCTCATGGTCCAGATGTCCCCATCCCTGGACCCGATGTCGACATAGAGTCATCTTCCGACTCTAGTGGGTATGAAATGGACGCAGACGCGTCTGGTGCATATGAACCGACCGATAACGATCGACCGGTACCGTTGAACTGAGCTCAATGACCTAACGAGGGACCTGAACTTGTCCAAGGAATCTGCTCAGCTGCTGAGTTCATGGCTCCGCGAGAAACGTTTGCTGGCGCCCGAAACGACATTCTTTTGGTATCGGAATCGCGAAAAAGAATTCAGAGAATACTTTACCTTCGACGCAGAACATTCTCTAGTCTACTGCAACAACATCGTGGGCCTAGTAGAAGCAATGGGTGCAAAATACAACCCGGCAGAATGGAGGCTGTTCATTAGGGTGTGTCACGAAGGACCTTTTTTTGGAAATTGCACTTTGCTTAGTGAAATTATCGTGCAGATCACCTTAAAAAAAACCTGTGGTCGAAACCAAATCGAAATAAAACAATAAACAAAATATGCGACAGGCCGATAAAGAAACAAATTTGCCGGGCGCCCGGCGTTGAAGTCTCCAGTGATGGCGCTCCGTTGCGATTGGCATCTAACACCACGCGTCCGGCCACCGTCGGAGCGCCGCCGCGGCGCTGTGACGAAAAAGGCGGTAGTCGGTGCTGTGGATGCCTGATGAATGGATTCTGGTGATGAAGCTCATTAATAAAACTAAATGAAAGTGTTTCGTGGGGTAAAAGGCTTTTGATAAGAACCAGTCGCTTAATAAGTTGCCTGGATATCTGACGCATGAAAGAAAGGTTCACTTTACGTCGCTTGTTCGTTCCATTTTCAATCAGTAGATCTATCGGCGTATAATGCTAATATTTTCACTTTTGAAGGCTTGAACATCTTCAAAATTCCTCGTCTGTTTACATCGAATACCAATTAAATCATTCTGAGACACTTGCTATCTTATTGTTATGACAAGTAGACCAGGCGAAATCGGCATCATGCTCCGTTCCACTACAACCGAAGGAGACGGGCATACAGCGACGTCACCTTTTGTACGAGCGGCCACATTTTTGTACGAACTATCATTGTATAACTGTACTACTTGTCTACATGCTCGACAGAAAACCCGACATTAAATCCTTTTTGCTGCTGAGCACTGGCATTGCCGACCTGTGTTTCAACTTCGCCACAATGTAACCGTGGCGGGCCTCTTCACCAATTACCTTCAAAGACGCCTCGGTCACCACTTTCACCATCCGTTCCACCGTCTGACTGTGCACGGGGTATGGCGGTACTTCGAGAGGACTCGCGATGATGTCTCGTAAGTCATCATCGGACAGTTGTTGCGTCAAGGGCGGCTCGGTTATCGCCTCATTACACCAATCAATCAGCTCCATGATGCTGTTTGCCCCCATCTTCATTTTTGGAAGCTTGAACTTCCGCACTTCGTCAGTATCACTATCGACTTGAGTTCTGCGACACTGCTGGATTTAGTGACCGCCCTTTCCGGTGTGGCTTGATCTTGGCCCGCTGCCATTGCTAGCAGTACTGCCTCAGGGTGACACCAGTAGCTGTTGCGCTGTATTACCGGCTGCACCATGGCCGCTATCTCAGGTCGCAAACTTTTGAGAAGTTGCACGCTGTGCAGCGCATTGCCAGGACCGTCAGAACATTTCCAGTTCTTCTTGATGCAGAACCACATGGGAGTATAGTGGCACACGATGAACTCCGCTAGCATTCTCAGACTGTCTGATGGCTGTTCGGTTGATGTGTAGAGCCGGAGAATTCGCGCCGCCAGAGTCAGCCACCTGGAGTTGTTTAGTGGACCGATCTTCATTTTCGCAGTTCTGGACACTACGCGCCAGACTGTACAGAATAGCCTGGTCTGAACTTAGGTCACTGAGAATCTCCTGCGTTATTTCTGAAACATTTCCACCATCGATTGGCTCAAAATCGACCACTGGCAAGGTTTCTACTGCGCCTGTAGCAGCCCGGCCAATCAGCCCACTAAACGACTTAGGTCCTGTTGTGACTCCATCTAACAGGCTAAATACTGCACGAAGATTAAGTTCCTTTGCATGAAGTTGGCACACAAACCAGTGGACGGGGCGTTTTTGTCCGAGCTCAAACAAACGGATAACACCACCTTTTTGGCCAGTATTAACTCTCGTGCTCTCACAGCCAAACACAGAAACATCCGCACCAAACTCATATGCCACGGTGTTCAGGTCCTGAAAAATGTCTTCCGCTTTCCCAGTCTGTGGGGTAAAATGTCCTAAATATGCACTGTCTGGCTCGGATACAACCACAATGTGCTCTTCCGTCTTCTTTGAATTGGCTGTCATAAGAGTGTCGTCTTTTCTACCGTCGAAGTAGAGATCAGATACACGACCTGCATGATCCTCATGGCTCTGGGCTACTACCTCTCTTCTAATCCGATCCCTTGCTCGCCATACTTTTTTGCTATCCACTATGCAGTCCATATCGTCAGAAGTGATCAGACTAATGTCCACTTGGAAACCGTTTATGATCGCAGCACACGCACGATTAGACACTCCGTACCGATCTGCTGCTAGAGCCGTATTTAGCAGTTCGCCTGTGTTACTGTTCACCATATACTCTGACTCATTGACTACAGATGTGAGGGATGATGAATCTGTGGCGGAATCTTGGTTTAAATAGAATCTAGCTGGGCCATTCCAGAAGGTCCCGGTTGTGGTGATGTGACTCTCTCGGCGGTCAGACGCCTCCTTTCGTCCGTGGCGCGTCGACGAGTGGTTTCACGGATATCTGCGGTGCCGATTTGCATTTGGCGAGGTCCTCTCTGGTCTTGGACAAAGGGAAACTCCATTGGTGGCACTTTGTCGGCCATCGCACATTTGCAGCTATCGATATCAGCACATTTTCGCGATATCGCGATATCACATTTCAGCACATCGATATCAGATATCAGCACGGCTCGTGTCGCCGTTGTTAATAGGTTGTCCCTACTGCTGATAATCCAAGTTTCCCTTGAAACTTGAGTAACGAAAAGGAACAGGAGACTTGGATTGACTAATAAAACAGGGATGTATGGCATGCGAAGCTATTTTGTGTCGTTAGTGCGTACGCAATTTATTCGAATGATTCATAGCACTGTGAAAGGTGGAGCACAGACAAAGGAAAGTGGAGCGATCAGGCCTCCGGTGAAGTTTAATCTTTACAATCAGATATATCTCGGCTCCCCTGATCTGTTTTTGAATTACCAGAATCCATTCATAAGTCATCCACAGCACCGACTGCCGCCTTTTTCGTCACAGCACCGCGGCGGCGCTCCGACGGCGGCCGACGCGTGGTGTTAGATGCCAATCGCAACGGAGCGCCATCACTGGAGACTTCAACGCCGGGCGCCCGGCAAATTTGTTTCTTTATCGGCCTGTCGCATATTTTGTTTATTGTTTGATTTCGATTTGGTTTCGACCACAGGTTTTTTTAGGTGATCTGCACGATAATTTCACTAAGCATAAGAAAAACTGTTCAGGCGACACACCCTACTGTTCATAGACCCCTCGAGTAGGAGCCTGAAGGCAGTTCTTCTGAACAACGGCAATAAGTTCGCGTCGATTCCTGTTGAACACTCTGAAGAAACACTGAGGTAAACGCATAACAGCATGGAACTTTTGTTGTCTGCTTTGAACTACAAAGAGCATGGTTGGCTGATGTGGTGACCTCAAGGTAGTAGGTCTCGACCTTGGGCTGCAGGGTGGCTACACGAAATATCCATGCTTTCTGTGCCTCTGGGAGAGTCGGGCTGACAAACAGCACTATGTACAATGCGCCTGGCCATCCAGGCATGCACTTGAATCTGGCTTCCACAACGTGCAGTTACACCCCCTGGTTGAACCACAGGAAATCATACTTCCACCACTCCATATCAAACTCAGTTTGATGAAAAAATTTGATAAAGGATAAAGAATAAACACTGGATAAAGAAGGACGAGGATTTGCATTTTTGGGACATAAATGTCCTCATGTGAGCGGAGAGAAGCTGAAGGCTCGTGTATTCGACGGTCCTCAGGTAAGGGAGCTAATGAAGGATACCCGATTCGAAGAATGTCTGGAACAATCTGAGCTCTCTGCATGGCTGGCCTTGAAGTGAATCATCACCAACCTCCTGGGTAACCACAGAAGTGCGGAATACGTAAAGATCGTCGATGAGTTGATGGCGAGCTTTCAGCAACTTGGTGCTCGAATGTCGGTAAAAATGCACTTCCTTAGGTCCCATCTAGATTATTTCCCAGATAACTGTGGAGATTACAATGAAGAGCAGGGAGAACGCTTTCACAAAGACATACGGGTGAGGTAAGAACGCCACCAAGGTCGGTGTGATGTGAACTTTCTGGCGGACTGTTATTGGTGCCTGAAGAGGGCTGTCCCATCTGCTCAACACAGTCGGAAGTCCCTGAAAAGGCCATTTATTCCGCAGTAGTATGTACTGTTGGGATGCGCTTTGAATACACTTATGGTCCATCTGTTTGGAGTTTAAACCTTTATTTATGCTTCTGTCGGATTTACTAGTAAACCAGTCAGAGCAAAGTTATGGTTCATATGAGTGAAATAACATATTTAAGAAATGAAGCTAACCGAGCAAAACGGATGCCATTTTCGGAATCAGCACGAAAAACTGACCTAAAAACAGCAGAGACGCCGTTGACCTTATAAATCACGCAGACCAGTGATATTGATGGGGTACTGAATTCAAGCATATCAGATAGGATCCAGACTGCAAAGTGTGACAAATGGCTTGACAAAGCTCACCAGCAGCTAAAGAAACCTTCACAAAAACATCAGGAGAGCAAAAGCCTGGATCATGGAGATTGAATACAAGCACAGGAGTTATCGTCTGAGAAGGATATATTCTTCTTCAGAATAACATGTTAATTAAGGTGACTATGATGGTTGAACACTCATTTTCTTTGCAAATTGATTTATTTATTGTAAAATTCGTACTGAAAAACGTAAGCTAATCTCACCCATTTCTTTGCATTATGCAGGCAAATGTGGGTGAACATTCGTTTTGTTACCACCTTAAAATGCAATAATACCCTTTTTGTTTTTTTTTGTTTTTTATCCAAAGGCAGGCTGGTATACTACTGGAGATCAAGGCAAAATATAATTATTTTGAACATTTCTTTCATATGATGTATTTGAACATGAAAGACAATGTGACCACTCATTACTTTTATATAATGACTGCATAAAATTAATTTTCATTTATCAAAGGAATACACTATCATATTAACTAAAGAAATAGAGCCCACTGTATACAATTATATGCACCTGGTGTATCACAGGCATAATAAAGGAGAAATGAAACACTCCATGCACTTGACTTGATACTCTAAAAACCTTTGATGACACCAAAAACCCTTGAGATACCAAAACCTTTGATTGAGGCCAGAAGTTCCTTGTGATGCTGTTAATGTTAATGGCAGCACTAACAACGTTGCCAAGATTTGATGAGATTGTGGCTGAAGTTTGTTTGGAATGTTTCTGGTTTTATGGTTAGGCTAGGTTAGGTTAGATTATATTATAATATGCTATAATATATTTGATATATTATTATGTTATCTTAGTCTAGGTTAAGTTAGGTTACATTACTTTATGATTTGATTTACCTATTCATATGTAATTTCTGAACTCTTGATTATAAGCAGAACACTCAGAACATGTTCGTTGGTTGTTGTTTGTTATTTGGGCTTTAGGGCACATCAACTGGAATTGATCATTTGTGCCCATAACTTGTATACTAGTGCTTCACTGTTGGTGAGAGCTATTACCAGGGTGTGTATGTGGTTTGAAAGTCAATTACGATAAGTAACTTAACAAGTTTCCAGAATGCACAAGTTTTGAGTTGTTTCCCAGTATGTCTTGGTATTTCAAATTATCTGTGTCTCTTCCATAAAACAATCAGCATTCTGGTACACATTGTTGGCACAAGAGAAGTATATGACACAGTCAGGGTTTCCAGACAGTGAAGGCATCGAGGTCGCTCCTCCCCACACAGGAGGTAGTGGTGGATAGCATAGGTGTGCCCAATGCACATCCCACAAAGTGTGACTTCCTCTTGTCTGGACTGGCAAAAGCACAACTCCCAAGGTCCTAGATGTGGCTTGATTGCATGCAACCTATGGTTGCTTTCCCTGTCCCATGCTTTTTGCCACTTAGAGGAGGTATGAAATGTGTGATTCTTGAGAAGTGGTCCCTAGCACGAAATGGACATATGATTGGGTGGGCTTTTGTGCTGCCCACTTCGCCACAGTGTCCATGTGCTCGTTTCCCTACACTCTGACATGGCTTGGGATCAGCATAAGCAGATGGTCTTGCCCTCCCTTTCCAATGTAGTAATTTGTATGGGAATGCCAAGTAGTAGAGGATCTAAGGGATAAAAAATGCAGTCAGTGCCAACATGTCAATAGGAAAACCAGACATAGCCACATGCATGATATGCCAGACATAGTGTAAGCTTAGCTTTGTTGTGTACCCAGTGTAAAATAATTGACCATGTGGCCTGGAAATTCACAGTTAATGGAATTGTGCTATTTCATCCTTGCCTTAGGTTTTTACCATCTTGCCACATGTGTGGGCAGTCATTATACAAACGACTGTTAAAGAATGTAAAATGCATGCAACTGAAGTGAAAGGCATTCAACGTTTTTAATCCTTAAGTGATGATCCTTTATTTTCTTCCAATCTTCCACTATTCCCAAGCAACTTCTTTCCTCATCTGCACAGTTAATGGTGAAATAATTTTAGGACACTGTGTACCAGTTGCATTTCAGTATCCCAAATAATTATTAAGCTTTCTTAAGGACAACCACAAAATTTGGGAACATTCCAACAACACAGCATTGTTCCCACTGAGGTTATTTGCTACAATTTTTTTCAAGGTCTACCAGCATGTTTTTTAAGGAATTCCATGGCCACAAAATTCATAAAGCCTTCTTGAGGTATCAAAGCCTTATAAGCTGCAGTCTGAATGCTGTGTTGGTGATACAATTGAGGTCCAAATGGATGAGCCACAACCTGGACAATCCCATTAAGGTATGGAAATGGTTGCAGCATTAACTCATAAAATACCATTTCCACAAATCATAGTACAAATTATAGCATATTTCCACCCGAGGATGCCTGTGACTTCATCAGTCTTATCAACTGCAGTTGACTTAAATGCAATAATCTGAAGAGAAAATGAATTGTCACACTTTCTCAACTGTGCCAAAAAAGCACTACATCAAAAAAATCTCCTTTTCACCTTCATCTCCAAATGTACTACCAGGTTAGGTTGGGTTATGTTGCATTTTTACTTCATTTTTGCATTTATTTTATGCTGTTACATGACTTAAATCTTCTTTTTGATATTATTTTGCTCATAACCTGAAAAGTAAGCATTTGCACATCAAAATGTGATCCATCATATTAATCACCTTCATAAACACCATATTCCAAACAAAAATTCAGGACTATCAACACCTAAAAGGTGTTGATTTTCCTGAATTTTTGTTTACAAATTTATCCTTGTTGATGCGCAGCATGTTGCTGGATAGCTTCTTTTAAGTGCAGGATGCACTATTAGCTGGGGTGTTGATTATCATTTTGCATAGTTCAACAACATCCTTTACAGGCTTAACCTAAGTGGTGCCCTGTGGGTATTATTAAGTCTGAACACTATGATTTTTGATAGGTGGGGCTACCTTTGCCATTGTCAGAAGCTTAGCCAAGTGCCACCAAGGACTTGGCTAAGCCTTGACTTTGACTTTGCTTTTTTATAGGTGGGGCTACCTTAGCCATTGTCATAGGCAGAGTGGGAAACTTACTTTCCAGGTTTGGAGTCAGACTGCAAACAGATTTCTTCCAGAGTAAATTTTCATGGACATATTTTTGTATGTATGACATCTATTTACCAGTAACTGATGGGGAAATCATATGTACCTAGTCAGTACCTGCATAATATGCATAAGTAATACACATTGGACACGCGGCCGGTGGCGGGCGCTTGACAGCGACCCCCGCCCGCTCCACACTCTTTCATAGATTTCTCCGGAACAAGACAACATTGTTTTGTCATAGTGTGATTGCGTGCATCCTGAACATCGACCCGTGAATGTGTGACGCCGCCAAAAACTGTGAGTGCCTTAATCATCTGAAAAACCGCTATATTAAGTTTGAATTCCTCAACGGATACTGATGCTTCTAATGTGCGAGGGCGAGCCACATTACCCAAGAAAACTCTCTGAAGCATGAGGCAAGATTCGCAATTAAGCCAAGTTCCCGGTCCTGCCATCAAAATTTCATAATCAATGCAAGCCTATGAGAAAACGGCAAAACAAACAGAACTATCGCCATGTCCACCGCCGCAGAACAGCCACCAGTCGGAAACGCGCATCCATACCAACATCAATCGTTTCGCACCTCTCTACCCCAGTCAACCCCGCCCCCTAGAAGAGCCGCCGCAGATGTCTGCGTGTCCGGAGGTCCGGACCGACCCCGGCCAGCCGTGCCCGGACGCGGCCGGCGCTAAAGACAACAGTGCCGAGCCGCCCCCTGGCCTGGTCCGCCCCGCAGAATCGGTCCCGGTCGGACGCCGGCGACGGCTGAGGAGGCGAGGATGCCGGGGCGGACGACAAGTGAAGAGGAGAGTCATCGAACGAGCAATACTATCAGCTCAAAGGAGTGCTGCTCTGCATGCCACTCCCGGCACTGGGGAAGCCCCCCGTCGTGTGGAGTGCCGCCCAACACCCTCAGCAGTACAAAGCACTGCGAGTGCAATGCCACCTCGACGGCGAACATTCAGCCGAGGTCTCTTGCAGCCTCCGCGATTGACGCTTCGACAAACGCGGAACGTTGGCAGAGTAGAGCACCACAGACGTTGTCGCCGAATGAAAATCGGCCACGGGAATGTTAGCTCGCTGACCAAACACCTAGACGACATCAATCAACTGTTATCGACTGAGGAATTTGACATATTCTGTACCACCGAGACACTGCTCTCTGTGGATGTGGACGACAGCACCCTTATCTTACCTGGCTTCAACATCAGGTGGAGGGAAGTGTCGCACGGGCGTGGAGTCGCTATTATCTCCCGGAATCGTCTCACTGTTGAGCCACTATGGGTGCCTACACCGAACTCATCTCTAGAGTCACTGTGGATCACTGTGACTGATCTCACAACAGTTATCGTTGGAGTTGTCTACCGTTCCCCAAATAGTGCAGTGACACCGGCCAATGAGGAGCTATATGATCAACTGGTTCACGTCCTAAGCCTTGGCAAACCCATCTTTCTTCTCGGTGACACCAACTTCGACGTCCTGCAGCCCGACAAACCGGGTGTGCGGGCTTATTTGCGTACCCTCTGCGATCTGTCTCTCAGCCAGCTGATAACCAACGTCACACACCCACCACGGAGAGAAGGAGACAGCCCGAGCCTCCTCGATCATCTCATTACAAATCGATCTGACCTGACCATAGAAGTTCAAGTAATTCCCACAGATTTCAGCGACCACGACGTCATCGCTGCATCTGTCACAATTGACAGACGTCGCCCTCAACCCACCGGCATTACCATCCGATCGACAAGACGCTTAGATCAAAATGCTTTGTGCCTAGACCTACTGTTGGCCGACTGGTCGGCCGTTTATCAAGCGACTACCACCTCGGACAAATGGGACGCATGGCTGGCTGCATGGCAGCCAATCATCGACGACCACATGCCTCTTCGACAAATCAAGCTGAAGCACCGGTCGCCGCCTTGGCTGCAGCACGATGACGTACATACAGCAAGGGCAACATTGAAGCAGGCGCGCAAGCACAGAGATTCAGCACGAAGCGATGAAGCCCAGCGGAATTACCGAGAGCACTAGAGCGCACTCCGAACGGCTCAACATGCCGCATGCGCAGAATATTTTCAGACAGTTGGTACCCGCACACCGTGGAAGGACATTCGCAAGTTTATTATCGCTTCCAGCAAGTCAACGATAGAAGAACCTGGCACAACCATTCAACCGACTGATTGGCATGAACAGCTCAACCGGCATTTCACCGGCGTCGGTGCCGCGGTAGCTGCTGAACTAGCGATGGTACCGCCCGGAGAACCCCTCTGGCCAAGACCCCCACGTGTCTGTAGCGGCGCATTCACACCGTATCCTGTGACGATGCCAGAGCTGTCCAAAGCGTTGCAGCGCATGGGTGGCTCACGAGCGTCCGGAGCTGATGGCATCACCATCCAGATGCTTAAAATGACGTTTAGTGTGGTGGGTCCGCACCTGCTAAACATCATTAACTCATGCATCACAAGTTGTGAACTGCCACCGTCATGGAAAACGGCGATGGTAATACCCCTGCACAAAACTGGTGACGCAGACGACCCACACAACTACAGGCCAATATCGATATTGCCAGTGGTCGAAAAACTTTGTGAGCGTGTCGTGTGTACACAGCTGATACGACTATCTGACTAGTCGTCATTTGCTGTGCCCAGAACAGTACGGCTTCCGGCCCGGCCTGTCTACCGAGATGGCTCTGCTTGACACGGTCACCCACGCCACCCTTAAAATCGACCAAGGCGAGATCACTGCACTAGTTGCAGCTGACACCTCAAAGGCGTTCGACAGCGTGGAGCACAATCGCCTCATGGACAAGCTCGGATGGTACGGCGTCAACTCCGCATGGTTTCGAGCGTGGCTTGAGGGTCGTACGCAAACGGTGAAAGATTCTACCCCACTGTCGGTAACACATGGTGTGGCGCAGGGCTCGATCCTGGGCCCGGTTATGTTCCTAATATTCTCCAATGACCTCCCGCAACATATCCCACACGGCAAGATTGTAATGTATGCCGATGATGTACAGTTCATCGATTCCGGGAAGCGAAACGAAATAACAGCCATTAGCCAACGATTGAATATATCACTGTCAGTCGCCCTGAACTGGTTCATACAGAATCGACTAAAAGTAAATCCCTCCAAAACTGAGATGATTGTTCTCCAATCTTCTAGACAGCATACGCCTGTGGAATTATCTGTTCGGATGGGGCAGTTGGAAATAGTACCCACGAAGTCTGTGAAGTTACTTGGTGTGAAAATTGACTCACACCTGTCCTGGGATGTGCATGTATCTTCTGTTGTGCGTCGATGTAACTGCATACTCATCGGACTCGCTAGACTGCGTCATAAGTTTACTCGCAATGCGAGACGGGTGCTAATTGAGGCACTCGTGTTCCCCCACATAAGATACTGTGTGTCTGTCTGGGGAAGTTGTAGCAAGGCCCAGAAACGACGCATTCAAAAATGCATAAACTTTGGTGCAAGGATTGTCGCCGGCTTACGCTACCGGGATCATGTGTCGCCAACGTTGAAAGAACTAGGATGGCTGAAATTGGACGACATCATATCCGAGGCAGATGCTCACTCAGTTTTCAAAATTATGAACGAGTTCACTGGCTCAGAACTCATTCGCGGGCAACTTAACTGTCGCTCAACTGTGTCGCAACGGAGCACCAGAGCCACGGCTAACGGGGAGCTCCAGGTACCACGATGCCGCACAGAATTCGCGCGCCGCTCCTTCATACCGAGAGTTTGCCGAATGTGGAACAATCTGCCCCCAGATGTGAGGAATTCAGGCGGCTACAATGTTTTCAGGAGGAGGCTTTCGGTCATGCTGCGCATGTCAAGGCTCTAATTTTTGTGTATGCTCATATTGCTAGTGTTTCCGTGTTATGAGTGTATGATCGTGATGATGGTGTGTTCGGCACATTGGTGCACCTGTAACGGAGACTGAAAAACCCTGCTCGGGAGGATCCGAAAATACATTACATTACATTACATTACATTACATTACATTACATTACATTACATTACATTACATTGTCATTCTTGGTCACATCAAAACATAGAAACAAGGGAGTGAACAATGGATGGCACCGCAAGACAGGGAGTCATGATGATCAGCTCAGCTTTGTCTCTCAGAGGAGCAATGCCCTTTCCTTTCACTGTTGGACTTAGTGCAAGGCTAGCCAAATGAAAAACAAACAAATACTTCACACTTCACCCTCAGCTTAGAGTAAACACCTACCTACCTACACAGCCAATTCACTGTGTGATACAGACCCAACACCACTACCTCACACACAACAGTCAGAAGCTATAGCAGTGCACAAAGCAAAAGATCAGTTAAGGTTTTGTGTCTGCAGTATGACACCATTAAACATGTGTTCAAAGTTGCTAATGGTCATGACACCATATAAAAAATACCTTCCACCAGTTGGTTGAAGGACAGTTTCCAGAACAGAAAAATGGTAATGAAGCAAACTGATCAGCAGCCTCTGGGACTCTGGAAGACATCTCTTAAAACTGACACTTTTTCCCACCATATTTCAGCTTGAAAGCAGGTTTCTCGAAATGCATCAGCCAAATTCATAGCAACCTGAGGCCACTGTTCAGTGTGCAGGCACAAGGTTTGTTGCATTGTTGTCTGCATTTCCATTGGTTGTGGTTTGGTGTAGTGTGTTCAGATGTTGTCTGTGTGCTTGATGGTATGAAGTGGCTAGCTTATTTGGTAATTGTAAGTAGAATTACATGTTTGGTGGATGTTTTCTTCAATCTTGTATTCGTTTTCAGTGGTATTTTTGTTCCTTCTGCATGTTTGTGTCAGAGTACATGTGGAGCCCATTCTATCCAGTATGAATCCAGAGTGCAAAAATGTTCTAAGAGATGAAATATCTTGTGAGATGTCATGCCTTAATTCCCACTCTGGTTATAGGCTTAGCCAAGTGCCACCAAGGACTAGGCTAAACCTTGACTTTGACTGCTATTCATTGAGACAATGCCTGAAGGGTAGGAAAGCCAGCATGGCTTACACCAGACGTGATAAAAGCAATTAAGGCTAAGAAAACTGCATTTAGAGTTTTTAAAGAAGCCTCAAATGTCATTAATCTAAAGGCATATCGAAAAGCTAGAGACACTGTGAAGCAAAAAACCAGAGCAGCAAAGCGAGCAAAGGAACTGGATTTAGCTAGAAACTGTAATGGGGACAGTAAAAAGTTCTTTAGTTTCTACAAGCTGAGTAAAGTGTCTAGCACAATTGGTCCACTGGAAGTAAATGGGACTACATTGGGTGAGGATAGTGAGATGGTTGAGGAGCTGCGCAAGCAGTTCAAATCAGTGTTTACATTGGAAGATATGACCAATCTGCCGACCGTACACCATAGTTCAGTTACATTGGATCTGACAAATGATGTTGATTTCATTGGTAGTGATGTTGTTTACAATCATAACAGGAAAATAAAGCCAAATAAGGCAGCAGGACCTGATGATATTTATGCTAGGGTGTTGCGGGAAACTGAAAAGGAACTGGCATTTCCACTTAGTATAATATTTTGTAGATCAGTTTCACATAATGAAATTCCAACCGATTGGAAAAGGGCAAATGTAGTTCCTATTTTCAAGAAAGGAGAAAGAGGGAAAGTTGAAAACTATAGGCCAATAAGTCTCACATCCCTAGTCTGCAAGGTACTCTTGATGGGTGGCCAAGTGCTATCAGTGACTCAACAGGAGAAGGATTTAGGTGTTATTCTAAATACAAAACTGGGGGCATCAGAACAGACCAAGGAAGCCAGGAAGAAGGCACTGAGAATGCTCGGGGCAATAAATAGGAATGTATCATACAGAAGTGAGGAAGTGATCAGGAAGCTTTACTGTGCATACGTCAGGCCACATTTGGAATACTGCATCCAAGCTTGGTCTCCTAGCTATGAAAAAGATTGTTGGCTTTTAGAGAAAGTACAAAAGAGGGCTACAAAAATGGTTAATGGCATAAGCAACCTGGCATATGAGGAAAGATTGAAGAAATTGAATATGTTTTCAATTAGATATAGAAGGCTGAGAGGAGATCTCATCGAGGCCTTTAAATTTGTCAATGGTCTGGAGAGGGGTACCTTGGGGAAATGTTTGAATTTAACAGAAATGATGCAATTAGAGGTCATAAATTCAAAATTAAAATTAACCACAGCAGAACAAGGTTAAGGCAAACTTTCTTCACCAACAGGGTAGTGGAACATTGGAACCAGCTGCCAGAAAACATCGTCAGTAGCAGCACATTGAACATCATTAAAAACAGCATAGACAATCATTATAAGAATAGAGGGCTTGCTTTTCAGTATTACAGGGAGGGTTGATTGGCAGATTTGGTGGGCAACTGGTTCAGTGTACAGAGTGCAACCAAGAAGGGCCCTTGTGGCTCAGAGTTGCACTAATCTTTTATGTCTTTATGTCTTTTATGTCTTTATGATGGAAAGGCAATTTTGTTTGTTTTTTATAAGATGGTACTTACTTTCCACCGGAAACTTTGCCATTAGTGGTGGCTGATGATCCAGATGACTTTGATGTGTTGGATTCACCGATGGCTGGGGGTTCGTCGACATTCATTTTAATTTCTGGGGACGAACAGGCACCACAACCGCGGTCGAGATCCAAACGAATGCGTCTTACCTAACTAATTCTCCTGTCAAGATCGTCGCAAACTGCAGTGATTTAACAGTAGTGACAGCGGCGTTATTCAGTTATTCATGAAATATTATGATACGCGGGAACAACTTCCTAATCGATAGGCAATGCAATCAAATTATAGCACTTCGACCGCGATCCTCCCATCCTCTTCGCGTGACTCGACAGGACTCGGTTCGGCCAATAGAAGAAGTGGCGCACTTATACCTTAATAGTATAGACATGGTACTGCCATATTTCGCGCTGTTAGCTACCAAACGCACGGATTTTATTCCACCGGAAGAAGTTTTTTCATTCCTTTTTCAACCTTTTAAGGGTTGGTTACTTTTCTGAGCAAAGAATGCACAGCTGGTGCATGTATGACTTTTGACTATTTGCGTAGGCGAAAAACAAAGACACTTAAGCTAGTGGCATTGAAAGATAGCGCTAGTGGCATTGAATCATATTTCGGCTTTCTTTAAATCCGCGACGTAGTCAAGATTAGTAGCATGGGTGTAACCTGTGCGTGTGCGGGCGGGGAGGGGCTGGGGGACATGTCCCCAATTTCTGAAAGTGGCGGGTTGTTCCCCTCAATTACTTGTGTGCCCCACCGTCAGCTACTAAAATATCTGTGAATGATCTCGCCTCAAAATTATAATGAATCATTTACGTCCATCAAGTTAGCAGCATATTCACATTCCCTACATTCAATGCGATTTCGTATGGGGCGGACCATAGCGATTGCATTCAAACTATAGAAAATGATTGGAAATAATTCTTAGAAGCTAAAAAATTGAGCATCTAAGAGGGACATTTACAATCATCTTAGATAATTGATAAAGAACTTAATATCATGACGTCATCAAAAAACAACGGACCCTGCAATTTACTCCGAAAAGACATATATTATGCAGTAAATTATGCTCATTTCAATAAAAATACTCACTTAAAGGAATATTCAGGAATTTCTAAGTTATAGCCTTTCAAATTTCAAGGTCAAGTGGTCCGGACCTTAGAAATTCGCCAGGAATTAATGTTGCACGTGTTTCTCGATATTCTAAACAAGACTGTAATATTTGCTAAGAGGGACATTTAGAAAAACACATTAAAACATAGTTGGACTGAAACGAATATATGTGAACGTCCCCATCTAGGCACATATGTCGACCACAGGCGACGACGATGGGCCGGGTCTAAAATGCCCACTTTTCCGCCCGATGAACGATCTCAGTAATTACGAAGTGGATGTTGATTAAAGGTCCAATAATAGTTGCCTTTTAATTGATGCGTTGGTATTGGCCTACAACCGTAATTAATAGTTTCCGTTAAATGTCTTTAAATGGCCACCAAATCGCGGTGCAACGTTGTAATTACGACAATAGGAAATGCCCGATGGTCGATCTCAGTCATTGACCTATATAAGACTAGACACACTACTCCCATTGACGCGGTACCCGGCCGGCCGTTCCTATCTCGCGACACTAGCGCCGCCAAGCGGAGAGTGGCATGAGTTAGCGCCGTAATGTTATTCCTATGGCGGATGGCCGATGTTTGAAGGTGCACGACTAGAAAATGATACCGGCCAGTGTTTTGAAACTTTCTGAGCTATTAAAGACATAAATTTGGTGCAATCCGGACCACAAATATTTGCTCTCAGGGCACGAGTAGCGGTATAATGGACCGGTCCGGGAAACCCTACTTGTTCATTTTGCGTGGAAATCGTGGGTCTGTTCCCGTGGCTCCACCAGAATGAACTCGGTGGAGGCTAGTTGAGGGTGGTTGAGACTGGCCAACGGGAACGACCGGTGGAGCTTGGTGGATAAATCAGCTGACAGCAGTGTGAATTCCGCGACAAAAAGGAAGCATTTGGCGCATATATCATAAATTGTCCAAATTGCCTTTCAAATGTTTGTACAGATGATCGCACAATGTGCATAGTATGTCTTGTTTTATAAAGTCGCAAATTTGTCTTTATTTCTGGCTATGTATGTATCCTCTGAGACTGCGGGGAGCACACGTCCTTATCGCCTATGGGATGAACCAGGCAATCTCTCTTTCCTCTCGGCTGAACATCGTCTTCTCCCATTTTGCGGTTTGGCCTGCCTTCCTAACATACAGCATATAATATAGTGTGGACCAGTGGCGCAACCAGGATTTCAGTTCGGGGGGGGGGGGGGCGGTAGGGTTGGAGAGCGGGCCCCCTCATGTTTTTAAAAAGTCTGCGGAAAACATGCACTTACTTTTGAGCGGGCCCTATGTTTGTAAAAAGTGGGCCCGGTTCGAAGCGGGCCCCTGGTTCAAGACAGGACCCCAAGTTGAAGCAGGTTCTGAGCGGGCTATTGGTTCAATGGGCCCCGGTTCGAGGCGGGCCCTGGCTAAAACGGTCCGCAAGATTTTCAGTTGGTTCAAAGGGTCCCTGATTCGAGCCACAGATCCGTTTCGCGGGCCCCTAGCCAGGGCTCTAAGGAGGGTGGGCCACTCCGAGCCAGGGGCCCGCGAAGCGGGCCCCTGGCTCGGAGCAGGCCCCAAACAAATTTCGGGGGAGGGGCCATGGCCCCTTGCCCCCCCCTCCCTGGTTGCGCTACTGGTCTGGACCCGCCGAGCTCCCTCGGCCACGAGCGCTTCTCTACCCGATGCTGACTTTTCCTCATCTCAACTTGTCCGACCTAGTAGACTGAGTTCGAGTAGGATTTTAGTCAGCGCCAGAACAGCGGTACTTCTGGGCACGGGAATTGCGGCGGTTCCGGCCGGTAAAGTAACATCTTCCCTTGGGCCGAATGACGTAGATTAAAGGCCTAAACAAAATGTGTTGTGGTCTGCAACTGTTACTTATATTATTGTTCATAGTTATAGTAGTAATTTCAAATTTAACTGCGATTCAGTTGATGCATGAAGATGAGATTCATATGATGGAGGACGTTGCTTACGCGCAAATATATCGCGCAAGTGCGCCGTGATTGAGCTCAACTGAGAAATCACAATTGGACTCTGCTTCCGGGTTGGTGGAGGAAAAATCCCCACCGGATTTGCGACGGGAACAACCGGTGGAGGTTTGTGGAGGTTAGTGGAGCCACGGGAACAGTATTGCTTTGCTGACGGTAAATGGGGACAATATTCCGGGGTTATTAATGAAATACAGAGATGACTGAAGCAATTAACAATGTCTCTGAAGATTACTGGCCTAGGTAAAAACAATTGTGCTTAACATTGTGTACGTGATACACAGATGAAGGAGCAGGATAGGGTCGGATACATTTGCTCAAGGCTTCAGACTTCGAGGGCCAAACCGTCCAGACGAGGAAATTAGATGATTTCACATGTGACACTGCATTCGCTGTTTCAGTACTTCAGTACTTACCCATTGTGTCAAAGAACAATAAGGTCATTGAAAATATAACCTATTGGTGCGCAAACAGTACCTGCTTACACAAGTTGTGCCTCTTGTGGGCACTGTGCAGTCCACTCAAAGTTACATTTTCGCATAGGCGTAGAGGCGGACACGCAAGTACCTGCCTACGACCTGTTTCACCATTACCACGGCATGGCACTGACCCACTCGTGGTGCAAACATGTGGTCCTGTACTCCAGGGAACAGGTCCTTCACCTTCACAAGACCCATCACTTCATGCGACGGAGGGTCGTCCTCGTTGCACAGGAGTGCACCGATGCACTCACCGCACCCGATCGCGCCAGTTTCCAACAGCTTGCGACACACATATCCGGAAATGTACCCAACACAGTTGTCCACGAACGACGACCCGGTGTCCCCCGTCGTGAGGAGATGCTGCACTACCGCCGGCATCGGCTCATCTTCGCTGAGCGCCGGCCGTTGCGGTTTTCGACGACGGATTTGAAGCAGGCTGTCGTCGCTGTCGTCCCGTGCCGTGCAGTTCCCAGTGGCAGATGACGATATAAAGTTGTGCAGGATGAGTCTGCGCATGGCGTGCTGCAGTTGGGCCACGTTTGGGTTGTTGTTGTAGCCAAGATAACTAGAGACAACAGGTACTCCAAAGTTGGCTGTTCTAGTATAGTTAGTTGAAACTAGACAAAACCTGCGCCAAGTGACGTCATATACCAGAAGCGCTTTTTTATTCCGGAATAGTGCTGAATTATATTCTAGTTTTGAACTATACCAATACATCTACTATATGTGGTGCTTTCATTTTAGCACAATTATGGCGCTTTTCTCACGATTAGTTTCCCCGTTGGTTGTAAAGCATATTAGTCATTCATTGAAGTTTGAATAGTTTTTCTTATTCTGCTAGCGTGCTGGTGGCTTGGAAACGAAAAGCATCATACCCAGAATTAATTTATCCATGGCGTGGTTGATATTGAGAACGCACCTCAGACAATTTATGTGAATTAAGGCCTTATACCCACAATGTCAACTTGGTCAGCATGTCATTGATGCAAGCTGGTGATTAATGTTAGCATGTGCGTTGGCCCCCTGTCAGTTATCAAATTGTTTCTGTGTGCTATATGTAATCATGCCATACTGTACCATTCACTAACTTGTGGACAATTTGGTAATTGCTTGCCCATTGCATCATGGCTGGGCAATAGTGGTAGTAGGGTAAGAGGGAGTTTCCAAACACTTAATGCATGGAACAAATTGCTCTACTGCTGCTTTTGTGTGGCCAAGCCAGTAATTATACTGTTTACTGAATTTCAAAAAATGAAGATGGTATCCATATTCAGATGGTTCTCTCTATCAAAGTCATCTAACCACTCACATAGAGCTACTTTAAAACATATAATTGTTTTGTAGTGTTGTGCCATATTCTGAACATGAAAGTGGTTGTGCAGGATTACTTCACTGTAGCTGTTGTGGTACCAATTATAAGTAGCCACTAAAAATACTGGTGTAATTGCCAAAAAAATATCAGACCTTAAAATAAATTTACAGGGAAATATGTACTTTTTAGTTAATATTTGAATTCTTGATATGCCTTTCCAATGCAAAGTTGATTGATGTGATTAAAATGTGACCACTCTCACCTGTACTGTGTGAGATGTGATTTAAGGGTTCATTATTGCAGTTTTGAGGGTTTACAAGTGACGTTTTGCACATTTTTTATTAGGCAAAGCTAAAATGAGGTTGGGATAGGTTAAGCATTTCTTTAGCTTCCTCAATTTTCAGATCGAATTGTTCATGAATGTTTTTTTATTGGAAGCTAATTTATGTTCTCTTCTGAAAAGAGACAAGGCTGGAGCTGTGGCAGGTTTTTACAATTGCACCTGCAGAAGAAGATTTGCATTTTAGTTGAGGTGGCATTTCAAGAACAAATTGTAAATGCATGTTTCTGAAAGTCATTAAGATGATATGACCATTGTATTCCAGCGCAAATGCATGCTTTTCAGTTCGTAAGTGAAGTAATGCGAAATGTGTTGCTTTGAGTGGGGTAATTGGTAATGAAGGATAATGTTAAATGTATAAACAGTGCATCCAAACCAATGTCATCCATTGAATATCTTTGACATTGCGTGAGACGAAATGTACGACCCTCAATATACCAGGAGGTGCTGGGTTTACTCAACATCAAAAGTAGCGTTAGGGATCATGCTATATTACTCAACGTTTCGGCCAGGGGCCATCATCAGGGGCCATCATCATCACTCCTGATGATGGCCCCTGGCCGAAACGTTGAGTAATATAGCATGATCCCTAACGCTACTTTTGATGTTGAGTAAACCCAGCACCTCCTGGTATATTGAGGGTCGTACATTTCGTCTCACGCAATATCTAAAACCCAGGAGCATCTAAGAGCCATTCTTCGTTGTATTAAACAAGAATATCTTTGATATCACATATGCAACAATGCTGGTTGAGTTATCACCACAATCCTTCCCCAGTCCAAACCTAACCTACCTCTTTTTCAGGAAAAACACTGTTGTTTCTATTCTATCCTCCAAATTCCAAAAACCTTGGTATTTATATATAAGAAGCTCCAATGAAGACAATTTTTAGACAGATATATGGACTGAACCTCTTGAAGCTTACTAGCAACTTCTTCCCAGTTTCCTGAAAATAATTTTCCATAAACTGTGTTGAATGAAGAACAAGGCTACTTGGGAGTAGTGAAAGATCAGAAGAAGACAGGATAGGCAGTCATGCACGGAAAGCCAAAACCAGGTTTAATTATTTTAAAAAAATGAATACATATATTTGCATGTGGCTATTTCTAACATTTTTATCATGATATTCCAGCAGAATAATGGCCAGCCTTTTCTACATGGAGTCATGATCACAGATTCAGCCTAGGATACAAAATGTATGCTTCCATTAACTCAGTTTCCATGTCACGAGGTTAATTAATATACGGTGCACAATTGATGCGAGTGTGTAATTAAGGTACAATGGATCTACCATTTCCTTCGTGAATCACGTTCAACATCCAGCATACAATATCAGTAGGTTTTAGATGACCGAACATGAGTATGTTTTAGAAGGTCCAACATCAGTTATTTAGGTTAGATTCAGTTAGGATATTTTTGTAATTTGACCTCAGTGTTCTTTGTTAGCCACCAAAAACTCAATTTCCCCACACTTTCCATATTTCCATATTATTCCATATTCTCCCCACACTTTCCATAACCTCTTATGTCTTATGGCGTGGGGGATAGCATGTACTGTCATTGTCAACATTAGTGTTTTTCCTATTGTTTGAAAAATCTTAGTTGAATGATATTAATATTATTTTTAGTGAAATTACTTTTTTTCTAAATATCAGCACATGAACTTGAACTGCCGATTTGCTGATATTTCATTTCCCATATAAATGAATATCAGCTTCTTTCAAATCACATCAGATAATGATGTGAATTGAAGGAATGTTAAATGTAAAGCGTGGCGGTGGGGGGGGGGGAATGATGTGTGCCCTGGTCCATGGCCAGAAAGAAACCAGCGGACCGATCGCTGGGCACCCATTTGCGTATCCCGAAGATGAACCACGAGAAGCTTTCTGGATTCGCCTCCTAAGCCTTAGCGGCCTGATGGTTCCCACAGAGGAATTCTTCCACACATTCAGAGAGATGGATGCAGCGTTTTGTGTTCACCATGCCCAAGAACCCAACGATCTCAGCAGACATCCAAAGGTCATTGAAAGTTTCAAATAATTCAAAAAACAAATAATACACGAGACTAAACGTGCGTGCTGCAGTCGCACCGAGTGAATGTCAAGCTCAACAACTAATATGTGCCTGTGTTTGTGAAGTCGGTAGAGCGTAGCCTGTAGGTTTACACGTACTCATCGTTCCACTACGGTGCTCGTGAGTAGTCTGTGTATGTATGCATGTCGAGTTGTTCTCAGCCACAGATGTCACGATGAGGATGTTCCATCTATTCTTGCCAGTTCGTTTGATTTTATAAGGTGCCAGATATGTACCTACTGTAATGTTAGGTATTGTAATGTATTGCCGCAATGCAATCTCATTAAGTAGCGTGGCTTATCTGCACCTGCTACCGATAACCTCTTATGTCGCGCGTTTGGTGGATCCGCGGTAGCTTAGTCCGTAGGGTGTTGGGCTCTTGACCGTAAGATTATGGGTTCGAGTCCCGCAACCAGCGGAATTATCGAGTCCACCCGCGACCAATCAGTTTGAGAAGTTGGCGAGGCTATATGGCCTAGCAGTTAATTGCGTCGTAAAGGAACCCAAGGTTCTTTTTCTGCTTCATGTGTTTGCTTCTCCCAATATATGTCTTGCGTTGTGCTTCCTCAATATATCGTTTTAATACGCACTCTGTTGGGCGCCGGAATATATATATATATATATATATATATATATATATATATATATATATATATATATATATATATATATATATATATATTCAAGTGCGCAAAATGACGAACGCAGTCCATGCGCCCAAAATGCACATTCACTTCCACCACAGAGTACACAACCGAGAAACAATCGGCAGTGGGAGTGAGGGCTTCCTGAATCTTGGCAGTCTCGTCTTCTACAGATGCATGCTCCTCGTATTAAAGTCTGATTGATAAACAATTTTTGTTGCCGTATTTATGTCGTGCTGTACTGCAAAATGCGTGATTTTTTATTCATTAAAATTTAGTCCCAGTTGTTGCTGGGGTGGCTTTAGGAACCATGGTTCTATTGCTAAGCAGAGCTTGTTGCGTGAACCCTCGCCCCACCACCCGATCCACGAATTCCTTTTCAACGGGAGAATTTTGATCGAAAGTTTAACGTGCCGTCAATACACCGGCACGGACGCCCGGTAGCTCGTCCACGGCCTTATCGGGCCAGTTGCCAACTCACACTCCCGGCCGGGGGCTAAACGCGAGCGCGCGAAGCGACTCGAACCCTGTGTTGCCAGGACAGGGGAGACCAGCACAGGCCAGCGCTCTAACCAATTGAGCTATCGGGGTGGCATTTCAGGTTGCACGACGCGAATAAAGAAATCATATTTTGAAAGGAAAATATTTTATTTAGTTAGTAAGAACACACTTAATTAAAAAGATATATGGTATTACATGGTAATTTTCCATTCCAACCACAAATTAAACTGTTATTAAAGTTGCTTCCGAGCTGGTCTGGCATAGAAATTTCTGTTACCCCTGCAATATTGCATGCATGACAGAAGTTTGATTCACATGGCGTGAGTGACGCAACCAATTCATTTCGACTGAAAATGCCAAACAAATAACGGTGTGCAAACATGGGCAAAGCCACGGTGGGTAATGAACGGGGATGCTTCCCCAATCTTGCCAAGTTCCGCGTTAAGCCTTTGACAATGCATGATAATCGAACCGAAATCCTCATGCGGGCATCTAAAATCCGTCTTGGCGCTTACGGGTTCCACAAAGTTGTTGCCGAATCTAAATCGAGCGTTCATGGTACGAAAAGCGTGATTTTTAATTTTGCGCCGGCACTCCAGAAAGTTCATGATTGTCACCGAAATATTTTTGCAAACGTCTGCTGCTGTCAAAGCAATGCTTGTCGCAGTCCTGGTGGCATGTGTTCGCCGTGTACCGTAAAAGGCGTGGAGCCGAGCTTAGAACTGGCATCGCTCTGACTACAGCTCGGGTCCAGTCATTTGACTGTTCGGCAGCATGCACAATTGTTGGTTTTGTTACCTTGATAATCATGTACTGTTATTATATGCACACCTCGAGGGGCAGGGACTAATGTTGGTCGGCGTGTACTGGTGGGAGGGGAAAGGGCAGCCGTTAGTTTCTAGCTCAATATTTGCAATGCACTGCCGTAGTGCCAGAAATTATTAAATTCAGGGGATCCTGTCTCCTGTCCCACCCCCGATGGTCCGCTGCCGGTGTCAGGAAGGGACTGTGAGCCTGGACACTGCCATAAGCGGTGACGTGTTCCGTATCTCCTATGCCTGGCTGATTAGAAGAAGTGCCCAACCATAAATTTAAGGTGGCAGAACCCCAGCCTTGCAGAATATCTGAATAGTGAATATTGCAGAATATTTCCCTTCTCTTTATGAAAAAGATGTCCCATGTGAACATTGTCTTAATTCACTGTCGCTTATTAGAAGAACTTCCCACGACGCGCACAAAAAGCTGCCGGCCTTCAGGCTCGAACCGGCGATCTCCGAGTCGGCAAACCGACGCGCTACCAACTGCGCTACCAACACCGAGTCGCTCGGCCCGCTTAAGTTAAATAGTGTCGATGGATATGACATGGGTCTAAATAACACCATTTTACACAATACCTAACACATTTGTGTGAAAGTCTCCCATGATTATCGAAATACCATTAAACAAGCTTCCAGATGACGTATAATTTGGACCACTCACGTATACTTGTTAGCCAGGAACGTACGCGGAAAAGTACCATTTCTTGCTGTCGTGGTAATCTGCTGAACCCAAATCAGCGCCCAGATGACGTCCCCGGCTGCCAATGGACATTGACAGGGGCCGGTTGTAGCCACCCATGCGTCGGATTCGGCCGAACAGAAGCTCCAGGTGGTCTTGTGACATCTTGTACGGCAAGACGTAGCTCAATCCATCCTCCTCCAGCAGGGCCTCACTGACGTCCATGACGGTTTGCGCCGCGAGGCAGAGACCCAGGATCGGAGTGAAACGGCGGGTCTGCAATATCGGTTCCTTGGATGCTGTCTGCAACCGGAACAGCGTAGAACTGAAGTTGGCCAGGAACTCCTGTCGAAGCCTAACGAAGCCTGGAAAGTAAAATGTATGCTTTCAGTTAACCTGCAAAAGGTAGAAAGCATTGTTAAATTAATATTTTCAAAATCATATGTATTTATTTGCCGTATATTGTGGTGGCATCAACAATCATGTACACATGTAGAACTTTATAATTTATATTGATTAAGTTCTTGGTGCTTTACAACTCACAAACTACTAGAGCTGGAGGCAAAACCATTGGCCAACCCATGCTTCACTAATACAAACAAAATATGGTTCTTCATTGGAAATATCACTGAAAATCTTTCACAATGAAAAGACCAGTATTCAGGAATTTAAAACTGTTCAGAGACATGGCTCCTTCCTTCCACACATTCCAAAATCCAGAATTAAATTTTATAGCTGAACCTTACAGGCAATGATAGCATAAAATGCCTAGTTCAAATTCATACCAGTGGTTGTGGATTTGTGCTTTATTGTGCATCGACTGCTTTGGTCATTTTGTGCCCATTAGTTCATACCAGTAAGATCTAATGCATATCTCGCCAATAAAATTATACACCAAATACCACCAGCTATGCACAAAACACAAGCAGTGTTGTCAAACAACTCCATGTCTATCCTGAACTTAAGATGTTCTTATTAAGTCTAAATGCTTTATAACTTTACATAGGGTGTACCTAGCAGTGGATTCAGCACCTTCTTTCAGGATGTGATACTGATTAGATTGTCTATGGTAGCACAGTGGGTATGATGGGAGGAGTTTGTAATTGTTGAGTGTATTATGCAATAGCAAGTGAGCCTCTTATTAAGTCTAAACACAGTATAACTTTACATATGGTGTACATAGCAGTGGATTCAGCAACTTCCTTTGGCATGTGATACTGATGAGATTGTCTATGGTAGCACAATGGGTATGATGGGATGAGATTGTAATTGTTGAGTGTTATGCAATAGCAAGTGAATGGTGCTAGACAGGCTGGGATATATAGCTACCTAGGAACTTTAGATAAGGGATTGATTGGGGCGCGAGTATGTACATTTCTAGTATCTTTTCTAGATAGGCTTAACCCAGATGGGCCCCTGTGGCTCTTATTAAGCCTCAACACTTTATGACTTATGACTGTATGACTTTAACGGTATGAAAGTCGCAGGTTGACAATTATGGCGCAGAAGCATACTTCAAATTATAACATTTAAATACAATTAAGCACACAAAAATACCAACCTGTGGAATGATAAGTGATCTCCATGTCTTGGCGGATCACCATGCCTCTTCCTGCACTCGATTGCAGAACAAGACTTCGTCATGTTCGATGAATCACGAAGCAACAAACCATAGCGTATAGGAATTTCAATGGTAAGGGTTCGCCGCGGAAATGCGCTTGCCACTCTACAGCGTTGCCGGGTGTCACGTTCTGAAAAGTCGAGTAGTGTGTCTAGTCTTGTATAGGTCAATGATCTCAGTACCTACTGCACCAATTTTCGTGAAAATAACTCTAAGATAAACTTCGACAGCGATTTTTTGGGGTTTGAGTCCTTTCCAGCCGATATAAGTCACGAAATCAGAGATTGAACTTTGAGATTTGCCTGAGGGACGATCTACGAAAGTAACCAATAGAATTGTGCCAAACTCACACTGATCCATGTATTTTCACAATATTAGATGGATTGAGGAGTTGAGTTGAAAAATAACATCCTACAAATATATCACCCATCTCTAATTGAATCGTGACGTAACCCCGCTACCCTTGAGACTGCCCTGGCCAAATGACATTTTACAAGATGTTTCTGCGTTTCTATCTGCTTATCATGAAGCCAGCATCATTTTGCACTACTTTTTATCAAATGACGGCCGCGTTCCTAAAGAATTCTGAATTGTCTTATGTGCTCTATGACTACTAATGGCGGATGCGCTGCATTATTTTCTTCATGAGGGAATTTTCCAACATCCATCACACCTTCATATTTTCATGACAAGTCACGAGAATATGAAGGTCAGAAAGGGTCTGATTTGATTTATATTTCCAGATATCGTTATACTGAGCACGTGTTTTCCCACAGACGTTTCTCAGACAGCGTTCACTTTACGTGTTTACGCTAGCTGTTCAGGAGCGAGCGAACGTTGCGAGCGAGCGCAATGATACTTAGATTAGATGTCCGAACGCAGTCCGCTCCACTGTCTCAGTTTGTGCAATGCATGTTGGTATGACCGGAGCCTTCATTGCCAACCTGGGTGCATTTCTTGGTGTCATGCCCACAAATATTAATATCAATAATAATTGAATTGCTTGTCATCACGCATATGTGTGGATGCGCTAGTAGATTGTAAGGTGACATTACTTGCTGATATGTGAACAACGGAGGAAACGTGGCTGGTGAACTCTTGCGCACAGATAGAACGGAGCATTGGCCCAACACATACGACATAAAGCTACATGTTCATAGCCAGTGATAAGGGATAAAACTTGCTAATTTTGGCGGAACGTTTTGTCCGAAAAATATTACTTTTAACGGTGGCAAACGTGAAAACGATATTGAAAATGAAGAAGATGAAATCCAAGGATTGTTGGGGGGAGGGGCTACAACTTCATCCTGTCTAAACTTGCCGGGTCCCTGGTTTGTCCCCCCACCCCACCCCACTCCCACCCCCACACAAAAGAACGAAACTGTGGCCGTTGATGCATTAATGCAACGTTTATGCACGAACAAAGCGCAAAGTGCTTTGCCATTGAACTGCGATTGCACAACGCGATTTCCTCGGGGCGTCGATAGAGGCCATTTAGCTGGGCGTCCGAGCCGTGGTGACATCACACACGGTGTACCTGGGTGGGGATCGACACATAAAGGTTTGCCACCAGCAGGTCTAATGTATGTCATGCAACAACTGATACAATATATCTCCATACCACAAGCCAGACCCCATGGTTCGAATATTATCCAGACCAGCTAAGGAAGGCGAACTGCAGCATTGCGAGGGTAAGATTATGCTCCAGAATTCATAAGACAGCCCGAGTTGAACGACACGAAGTTTACAAGTTACAAGTACAAGTTTACAAAGCCTGTCCCAAAAAGTGTTTTTCTTATTCGTCGAACGTGTGCTTTTCTCGATAAGGATTTCACTACAATTTGTAGCACACTCCCTATTTTAGTGAATAGTCTTACAGTTGTTTTGACGTAGGGTTTGAGCATTTTCAGTAGGATATGCAGGCACGCGATTACGCTTGACGTGGGATGTGCTGGCCCTCGCCCCGCGGCCATTGCTATGTCAGGTATGTCGACGCTACTGTTGCGGGCCAGGCGTCCGATGTGAGCTATGTCCAGTGCCCTATCCCTGTTTTTATATCCACTTCAATTACATATAATCGAGACTAATTTGAGTTGGTTGTGCTGTGGGAAGCAATGGTCCAAGATTCGCAATGATAAGTGTCGAGGAAACTTCGCCAATGCATTTCGAAGTAAAATATATCCTAAACCCTGAGTAGCATCGTGAAGGTATCAGCTACTTGCGGTTCCATTTCAATTCGCGATAACCAAATATTGAGGAATCATTTTCCCTTACATCCTGACGATTAGCTGAGTGAATTCGGTCACACTGGACCAGGGGCGTCGCCACCGGGGTGGGCAGCGAGCGAGGGAATTTACCCCCTGCCCTGTGGAAGACGGGGTTCCTGACATCTGAGGAGGCCCCGTGCCGGAAGCGCACAGAAAAGTTGAAGTGCTCTCTAGAAGAAAGGCTTCACACTGATTGTCGCTACCATCCGCTACCATATTAGATAAAAGCAGATATTTCTGTAGGAAGTCCCACAAAGCTTGATAGATTTTGACAGCCTTTCAACCCACCTTTCGGAGGGAGTCAAACACAATGTATATCGTCACACACCTTTGCGGAGGTGGCCCATGAGCCTTCGATATCTGGGTCCATCATCGCTTTCCTCATCATCCTCCATCCTTCATCAGCCTCCATTCGACATACGTGCCCGCGGTGTGGAAGGGCTTAAGTCTTCACACATTTCTGATTGCAGGCCAAAGCTGAAAACCTGGAGGCCATCCAATGCGCTTCATGACTCAACCACCGCGCGAAAGAGGGGGAACAGCTTCCTCTTACCGTGAAGGGGTGGGAGGGGTGTCGCTCCCCTGACCTTTAAAGAGGCCCCTGCTCGGTAATACACAAAACATTTGAAGTGTGGTCTTCATGAGACGGCTTCACACTGAAAATCACAACCAATCAGAAACATAACGTAAGTCAAAGCTAGTGTTTGTAGTTATCTCCACAACGATCTCAGAGGCTTTTGTTCAAGGTCCTTGGTTTTGGGATCCTTGTATTTTATGACAATGTGAAGGAAGCCATGCGTGCATTGGTGGAATATTGCATGTATTTCAGGGATGCACGGCCCTTACATGCAAGGGGCGCTTCCTCATTTGGTTCCATGTTAACAATCACCGGGCCCAAGGTAGGGGCTCACAAAGATAGGATAGGTACCCGTCTTAAGACGAGTAGCCTCCTATTTCAACATTGTATTTAAGGTCACGATTACTGACCTAAGGTCCCGATTGGGACCTATTCGCTGGTAACACTCAACCAATGACATGCCAACAAATTAAACCCCACGGCGAAACTCGTTTTGACTGGTGTCACAGCAGTTGTCTCGGTGTTAGTAAGTCAACTAGGACAAAGATATGCCGTGATGTGCTTATTTAACACATGTCAGCCATGTTTCAGGCTAGTTATTCCATGATTAATTCGTGTCCACGGAAGTCAAGTACCGGGTTCAATGTACGAAAAGCTGAGATGAGTTGTGACAGTATATTTAGAGCTTTCATGAAATGGATTCATAGCATCCGTCAATTTTACAAAACTGGTTTCATACAGCCACACATGGATAGACATGCTGAGCACAAAGCAAACACTGTTCTTCGACACGGCACTGCGGTACCTACCACACATCGAAGATGCGTCATACATCCTGCGGTCACATCACACCATTAGTCTGTTATGATCTGATGGGTGCCTGACATCTGATGGGACATGATTTCAGCTACTGTTGGCCTTATATAGAAAGCTCCATAGCGAACTCTTTCCGAGCATGAGGTAGCTCAACCCGGCTTTCTCTGATCGCCCGTGCATGGCAGGCGGACACCGTGGAGATCTACGATCCTTCCACGCAGATTTCTGGCGCATTTGGTGCTATCAGGAAGTGGCGCATAAACGCAGACATTTTTTACGTACGCTATCAACTCGTCTCCATCCCAACTCTCGCAACACCGGAGTCACATGCTTAACGTCGGCCTAAGCCACTCACGGTACGAGCACTAAAATGGATGGCTTTCGGTTCTTCTGTGCTGCAGTGCAGCTTCTCCAGGCCCCAATGCAGTATCGAGCATGCGGAAATATTTTTGCTTCGATGAACGTTCGCGTTGTGGGTTTGGGCACCCCGTGGCACATCGTAGCCAGGCCGACTAATAACATGCGACAACGTTCAACGACTGCGGGGATGTGCTTGTCTTATGTAGATGAGGACTGATGGTGACACCTAGGATTTTAACACTGAGATAAATTGAAATTCCGTCGCTTCCGATCTAAACTGAAAAGTTTAATTCGGAAAGTTGGTATCGAATAATGAACAGGGCTGAAGTAGAGGGCAGGACATATCATTATCACTGGATGAGGGAAGGCCAGGTAAATGGCAATGCGTAGTATGGTACAGTCACCAGGATATCCTTCCCCGATATACACTGGATTTAACGATTGCTATGTGTGGAGGGATTTGCAGCAGGGGAAATGCGGAGGGAATGTCCGCCCATCCCGTCGACACATTAGATGAGCTTTTGAGGAAAAGGACATTTTCTGGTTAAAAGGCAATTAGGCGCTCCACAAGGGTACGTCGAAGGTACACTTTTCGAAGATTCAGTAATATACTTGCTGCGCACACGCACGGTTGCCAGATGGCTTGGAGCAAGATTTCATGTATTATAAAGCACATCCAGAACGCACCAGTCGCTTACAGCCCTTGTTGAAATAGACGCACCACGTGTCAGCCAGACTAGCCGCGCCGGCACAGCTGCGTGCTCATTTGTCCCACACGGTTAGGACAAGTCGACTGTACTCGACGACTGTGCCTGACTGCGCCTGCACCACCGCCCCCGCCACGAGCCTCAGGTCAGTGCCAACGTTGAGAGCCGCAGTCACCTGCAACAGTTGGATTGTCGTTAGGCACAATCCGAGAGCTAGAAAGTTCTGCAGTCAGGGACCACGCTGCAATAAGCCATAGTTTCTAGATGATATATGACCAAATGCCAGTGGCGAGATATATGACGTCAATTCTTTGTTAGTTCACTGTTCCCACCTTCCCTATTTTGGAGCATATACTCGTGATCAGACCTGACAGCGACGTGAAACTTTGCGCCTTTGTAGAAGACAACATACCCTGCAACATATTCCAGGGATAACCAGTTTTTATTCTCACCTAATCTCGTGACCTGACGAGAAGACGAGAAGACTAAAATGAGAAGCGCTGCCGACTTTGACCTCGCCTAGCTCATGTGATGGTCATATCATCGATGTGACCCAGATTATTGTTGCGTTTTCGTTGGAGAAATATCTGCACATAAATGTGCAAAACAGGAAGTATTTTGATGCCTCGGTCTGACAACTCTCAGAAAGCATAACCCAAGAATGAAACTTTGATAAGAAGTCTCATTTTAGACGAGAAGACTAAAATGAGAAGCCCTGCCGACTTTGACCTCGCCTAGCTCATGTGGTGGTCATATGTACTGCCCCTCAGGGAATGTATTGTTGTCTTTTTCCCCAGGATTAAAAACGCGGCAACACATGGACACCATAGCTTGCTATCCAGTGCTTTCTTATCCAGTGAGTCCGACAAATGTCACGTTTTCCTTGTAGGCACGAATTTGAAGAATGTTCACCGGATCCTTCATCATGCAGCGACGAATATCTAACCCGGTGCACCTTTGGACATAGGAAAGTGTATCCCACTGTACCTTTCAGCTTACTTCTATAATCATTCCGGTTTTGCTACACATACACAAATTAGAGTATTTAGGGGCCGTTGGCCCGTGCCCCTCCATCCCTTAGGCGCAAAAGGCCAGTTACTGGCTAACAGGGCGCCGAATGCGCCCTTTGTCCTGCAAGTAGTGTGCCCAAAGCTTGGATGGGTGTCCCAGATGGATGAAGGATGTCTCAGGTCTGAAAACAAAAATATGTTGGTGTGCAAGGTGTGGGGATGGCCCAGTAATTGCGATGTTGAGCTCTGGATGCAAAGGTCCGGGGTTCAACACTGGCACCGCTCTGGATATTTCCGAATCCCGCGGCCCACTGGCGACACAGTGTGGGTTCCGCTATTAGGCATGATTGTGCATACAGTGCGTCGTGAACCACCCAATAAGCAAAAAGGTACGAAAGTGTGCGCCGTGGATATACACTACGACCCCAAGGCCTGTAGCCGCTTTCATAAACTGAGGGTGCACACCCATGATTGCATTATTTTTCAGGTTTTCGGTCGGTCCGAGCACTGCTCTCTCATTACCCATGTGTTTGGTATTGACTATATGCGATTGATAATTGACATATCTATATTTCGGTGGATTATTTTAAACCAGGTGTGTATGCTTGACTAACGAAATTGTTTCCTTCGTTGTGAAGCTATTGCAAAATGATGTATTTATGAGATGATCATGCCATTAAGTATGTTTTCTTTCTCAACATTTAATGTGGGATCTTTGAGTCCATTGACTCCCTGTGCTGCGAAACACTGACATATGAGACCCGCGGTTCATACTTTGATAAGATGATATGGCATCTGGCGTCGGCCGTGGGTGTCGCATTGGGCCACCGCAGGCTGAGCAGGGTTGTACTGGTGGTGGCATAAAATTAAGGTAGAAATATACTGTCTACTTTGACACAAAATTCATCCGCACAAGTATACAAATATCAACCCCTTTAGACAAAGCCTCGCTATCTAATCATGAACAACCCAGGCCCTTGAGTACCACTCGGTACTCGCTCCCAACATTGGATAATTGGAGGATTGAAGGATTGATGTCACCATACTTCTACTCCGAGTGTCAACTATGCTGCCTCTCAGGGTCTTGCATGTTTCTACAGCTTCCTTCGACATATCACTGCCTACATCGTTAACTTCTACAATTAATCATACTGTTGCAGCACATATACTACCACTCTACAATCCGCAACCACGCTAGCCTAACGCTACTACTCTACTCCAGAACCCTTTCTAGCTAAACGCTCACATTCAGAAACCGGGTTTGGGGAGCAGTAAATGATTTCCGATTTCGAAGGAAAAAATCTTCGTTTGATATGAACATGCGTCGACCCTGTTTAAGACCCGATATATCATATGCCTAAGGCCTGCTATATCAGGAAATTTCCTTAGAGTTACAGAAAATTTCATTTTGGTGCAAATTTTTGGTTTAAATTCACCAATGGGGGAAGGGACATGTTCCCTTTGACCTCGCTGGATCCGACCCTACGGGATCAACTTCCTTAGCTTAGGCCCTTGAGAAATATGCACGAGTCTGACTAGTTAGGTTATTGTTACAAGAGCCACCAAATACGTAACCCTCGAGTCACATCAGTTATTTTTGTCATCATGAGAGAAATAACTGCTAACAATGGTGCGGCCAGAAACTTCTTAAGGGGGGGACCCCGGAAAATGTGATGAAACACAGGACGCTTCTGACGGATTGTTGCGACGGATTGTTGGACACCTCTGACGGATTGTTGCGAAAACGTAGGAACAGCATGCCTAAATATCATCATCGTGTTACTTTTCAGGTGATTGTAATTTGTTATTCAGTTGCTCATATTATCTTGTTTACCTACAAAAACGCCTATTTTGAGCCAAATCATGTCAGAGGCGAATCCAGGGGAAGACAAAATTGGCAACAAGCGACCGGTTTTCTAAAAGCGGCATCATTACGTTGCCGTTATAAAGTTTGGAGGAAGGAGGAGGACAAACGGTAATAATGCGTCACAAGCAGTGACGGAGCCATAAATGTTCTCAATGGCAGATCCAGTCGATGACGAAGTGTTCAGGACATGCACAAATACGCTCAACGTATCTTCCAGCCAGACATCCCTTTCAGAGGAAAAGGCGCCCCATTGAAACGAAGAGGCACTCCCCGGTATCCTCGAGATCACCCCACCCCCACCCCAACCTGCCCGACCAACGAATTTTGCCGCCGAATGAAAAGATCGAACTAAGCACCTCCAAGGAAAATATGTCCCCACCTGAGAATTCCTGCATCAGCCCATAATCAGGGTCTTTTATAATATGATTCCCTGGTGACTACTTTGCATGAGTGTTGATTTCTGAAAATGATGGGGGGGGGGGTGGAGGCAAATACACGAAGGGAATGGGTAAGCCGAAATGGATTGATTGAGGGCACATTCCATGGCGTCATATGTTAAAAGTTGAGAATATTGAGAATATACAGACCCATGCGGCTTTAATTTTTCTCCTTGTTTTCCTCCTGACTTTGCTATTGCCAAAAAGCCCATCTCGACATCACAAAAATATAGATCTGACCGGTAAAATTATCTTGAACTATTCAGTTTTGAAATGGGCCCAATAGATTCCGAGATCTAAGGGGGACAGTTTTGGAATGCCCTCCCCAAACCTACAGATTCAGGTCTAGCAAAACCATACCGTAAAAGGGTTAAGTTAATTTCGTACCAGGTGTCTTATCACCTTTCATGGGCTGCTATTGTCCCCAGCTCCGTTATAGCTCCATTATCTCCTATACCCACCTACGAAAGTTTACCGTAAACATTTTTTTCTCGCAAAGTTATGGATACATATCACTGACTTTCAGTACAAACTCAGAATCAATATGTACTTGTGGCGACCCAATTCTGATATTCAAACGCTTGCATTCTTTGGTAAGAGAACTTTCCATACCCATTTTACTTCTATGGGTTCGCCAATGGTATAATACACAAGTTAGCTCATTGGCTATGTGGTATCATATGAATAAGGGCATGCAAAGTACGTGAAGTACTAGACTAAAGCCATTCCTTCGATGATAGCGTAATTAATACTACTTTGGTAAAACCAGTAACTTGTTGAACCAACTTTGGCCTCCCTTTGATCCGCCCTTGACATATTAGGCTTAAAATAAGCACTTCAATAGATCAAGAAGGTAGTATGAGCAGTTGAATTTCACGTTATAGTCACCTGAACAGTGAAAATATTCAGATCTACGTCCTATTCCTAAGCTTTCCAATGTATGTAAAAAGTGCCTTCCAGAATTGATTCCTGGAGCCGCCTGTGATGCGATTAAGACACGAAAATGTCGGCACGACGTAGAGTAAAGAAAGGCAGGAATGTTTATCAAATTTCACGCTCTTACCACATCAAGGTAGGGAACGACAGACGAAAAACCACAAGCATGAAGAATCTCCGTAAACGGAAGATGCCAAACGAAGGTGCTTGAGGAGCCACAAATTAATATAACTTCGCCGCTGCTACTATCATGGAATGTACCGGCATATTGTAGAAGCTAAATACATCGATAAATTACGTTGGCTTCACCAAAATAGCACTCACCTTTGAATTCTGTCCAAATCCTCTCCTGGCTGGAGCAAGCTGCAAACATCATCGAGCCGCACACCACGTTGCAAACATGATCCAGTCGCGCCCTCCAA
The DNA here is from genome assembly GCA_034440575.1 of Imbricaverruca yamaguchii. Classification (NCBI taxonomy): domain Eukaryota; kingdom Metazoa; phylum Arthropoda; class Thecostraca; family Neoverrucidae; genus Imbricaverruca; species Imbricaverruca yamaguchii. The sequence continues at coordinate 603,478 of JAOTOL010001426.1, read as the reverse complement.
TTCGGTGTAGTGGTGGGCAACGATACTTACGTTCAAGCCTGTACTTTGTCCTCGTGAAGGGCGCACAACCCAACTATATATATTTTTCATGTGTGTGGTAAATGGCCTAAAACTAAAAAGAATATGGTATAGTTTTTCTGGTTGCATGTGGTCAATAATTTAATTCAATTTATTTGCACTCACAGATGGCAAGAAACATGTACCAAAGAAGTACTCATTCGTTCCCCACCATGAATTCGGACGTCACTAAATATTTCAGCTTGCTCACACTTTATCTGCACAGTACACACACACACCTGCTGGACACACACGGTCACAAATATGGTGAAAACCGAGAATGTCGAGACAAATCTTCAGGTGACTGGTAAGCATCTGATAATGCTGCAGACGAAGTTTTAATACCGAGCACGTCAAAAATGTCCTCGGTATACACCCAACGTCCTCGGTTCCCAGGTGTGCAAACAGAAAATGGCCTCGGTATACACGAAGTACAAGTGCACAGACACACACACACACACACACACACACACACACACACACACACACACACACACACACACACACACACACACACACACACACACACACACACACACACACACACAGACACACACACACACAGACACATACACACACAGACACACACACACACAGACACACAGACACACACACACACACACACACACACACACACACACACACACACACACACACACACACAGACACACACACACACAGACACACACACACACACACACACACACACATACACACACACACATACACACACACACAGACACACACACACACACACACACACACACACACACACACACACAGACACTCACACACACACACATACACACACACACACACAGAGACACACACACACACACACACAGAGACACACACACACATACACACACACACAGACACTCACACACACACACATACACACACACACACAGAGACACACACACACACACACACACACAGAGACACACACACACAGACAGACACACACACACGCAGACACACACACACACACACACACACACACACACACAGACACACACACACACACACACACACACACACACACACACACACACACACACACACACACACACACACACACACACACACACACACACACAGACACACACACACACAGACACACACACACACACACACACACACACACACATACACACACACACAGACACTCACACACACACACATACACACACACACAGAGACACACACACACACACACACAGAGACACACACACACATACACACACACACAGACACTCACACACACACACATACACACACACACACACACAGAGACACACACACACACACACACACGCAGACACACACACACAGACACACATACACAGACACACACACACAGACAGACACACACACACAGACACACACACACAGACACACACACACAGACATACACACACAGACACACACACACAGACACACACACACACACACACACACACACACACACACACACACACACACACACACACACACACACACACACACACACACACACACACACACACACACACACACAGACACACACACCTCTCGATTGTTTAAAGAAAAGAGCTAGGTTGATTAGTCTAACAGGATTGGCCCGTAGACAAGAGGTCAATAGTATGGCATTGGCGAGTGGTTCACCAAACACGGCAAGAGTGGCCCAACGAATGAAGGCAATGTGTGCTGTCAATTTGGTGTGCGGGGCCCACCCATAGTGTCCCATGTTATTTCGCCAAGTTTTCCAGGGTAAATTTTCTCACCCCGTCTCGGGGGGGAAGCATTATAAGGCCCCTATGAAATTTAGGTACAGCCACCCGTCCCAATTTCGTCTATTGTGTGCACGGACATGTGGCGCACCTCCTCTGTCCTAAGGAGTTAAACAATTCGATATGATCTGAGAATGAGAGAGTTAACTATCCGGAGAGAGAAGGGTCTTAATCGTCTTTTCTTGTTTGCCCCACTCGCATTCACATATATCATTTTGATTTTTCCGCTGTTGGGCTACCGGTTCCGTAAGGGTGCACACAGAAGTTACGTCCGACAATTTATGTGTGCACCCTTACCCTTACGACAAGAACCGTTCGACAGGATTTGAGAAGTGGTGCAGCAAGTTCTAGGGGTCTGTGATCCCCTTTTCTGTATTTTGTTCGGGGGTGGGCACTCAAACACCCGCGAGGGCCGTTCACAATTCGCTTCTAAGTGAGGTTCATTCAGATGCTGGAAGATAGCGTGAAATATCGAGTAGCGTCATTGTCACACCGCTTAACTGGCAACATTTAACGTCTGTAGCGTTCACGCCTACTGCCCTCATTCGGCACTTTTTTGCCAACGCCGTATGGGTACTTCGGTGCCGTCCCGGATATCGCACGAGGCTTATTGAATACTCATACATTTACCGATTGCTGTGCGCTATTATTACATCCATTGCTGTGCACTGTGTACAGCCGAGATCGACTACCTTCAGGCCTGGCAAGCCACGGCCTTGAATACCACTATTGGTCTGTCCCGCTGTATTTTCTGCCAGCGGGGCAGACCAATAGTGGTCTACCCCGCTGTGGTCACTATTCAGCGATACTCGCTGACCTGTTAGTGCACGAAACATACAATTCACGGAACGTTACCTACGTCCGCCCTGCGTGCTTTTAGCGGGGCATTCTGCAGCAGCATAGACTGCTTCGGGTGGTTGTTAGCGCATGGAGCTGCTTCTGTGCCGACCGGAGGGACTGGCCGGCTGCTTCGTGAGTGCTGTGCACTGGCTGTGCAACGAGAACCTGTTCGCTTTGCTGATTGTCGCTGGGGGATATGTGGGCTCTGTAGTAAACTCGGCGGCGGTCCGGTACCAACTTTGGCCACCAAACATACATTCTAGCGAACGATTTCGTGCGTGACTCCCCACAGTGGCCATCGTGTAGTAGCCTGAAAATTTGCGGACGGCCCTGGGGCGGAATTACAACACGGGAGCCCCAAAGCAGACAGCCATCCTGTACACTCAGTTCAGATATCCGAGTTTTGTATGGAGCGAACTCGAGTCCCAACAAAACTGATGTCGGACAACCCTCCCGGACATACTTAGTCACTTGCGATAACACCGGGTCTCTCGCAGTCCACAGGCGAATCTGATCAGCCGTTACAGGAGTTGAATCTAAGAACTCCATCAAGTGGATTGTCTCAGCAGGCGGAGGGGAGATGGCACAGTCAACAGTGTGCCGCAGCGGAAGCCGGCTCAGAGCATCGCAGTGTGCCTGCTTTGCAGCCGGCGCGTACTCGAGCCTGTAATCATACGCGCTCAGCATGAGCGCCCAACGAACCGCGCCCGGCGATGCCATCAGAGGTATAGGCTTATTCTTACCAATGAGGCCCAAAAGCGGTTTATGATCAGTACGGATAGCGAAAGTTCGGCCAGCCCAATAATAATGGAAGTGTTTCACTCCAGTCAGGACCGCTAGACCCTCTCTATCAGTCTGGGAGTATCGACGCTCCGTGTCATTCAGAGACCGAGAGTAATAAGCCACAGGCTGCTCCCCATGCTGGAATCGCTGGCTTAAGACACAACCTATTCCGACAGGACTCGCATCACATGCCAAGACTACAGGTCGATTCGGATCAAAATGCGCCAGGACAGGTGGGCTTTTCAGAAGGTGCTTCGCTTCGCAGAAAGCCTGATGCTCAGCCCGAGTCCATTTCCAGGCTTGTCCCCGTTTCAGCAGGGTATAAAGAGGTGCCAATGTTGTAGACAGCCTTGACAGAAACTTGGAGTAGAAGTTGATCAAGCCTAACCAACTCCTCAGCTCTGCCAAGTTGGAGGGAGTGGGCGCGCCCACAATGGCCCCGACCTTCTCAACAATCGTCTCTATCCCACTGCCGCTGATTTTATGACCCAAATAAGTCACACTCTCAACAGCAAATTTCCACTTCTGTTTGTTCGCGCTCAAGCCCGCCCCCTTCAACCTGCGCAACACTTCACGCAGAGCTTGCAGATGAGACTGCTGAGTCACCCGCAACAACGATGTCATCTTGAAACACACACGCACGCGGAATACCGGCCAGGAGGGTGTCCATTGTACGCTGGAAGAGACTCGGGGCAGAGGAATATCCGAAACTGAGCTGGGTGGGGCGAAGAAGGCCCCTATGTGTATTTACAGTCAAGTACTCTCGGGACCCTTCGTCTACCACGAGTTGATTGTACGCAGACTTCAGGTCTATTTTTGAGAAAACCTTACTGCCCACCAATTTCGATGTCAATTCCTGGACACGTGGGAGGGGATACTGCTCAACAGGTGCAGCCTTGTTTACTGTGAGGCGATAGTCGCCACAGATCCTTACAGTTCTGTCTGCCCGGGGGACCACGAGCAACGGCGCCGGCCACCTGGAGTGTGTGACAGGCTCCCAAAGACCCACCTTAATCTGCTCATCCAACTGCGCGTCGACTTGTTCTCTATAAGCCAGGGGAACTTGCCGAGCCTTAAAGAATCTCGGCTGAACATCTGGATCCACTGAAATTCTGACCCGTTCTCCATTGTAACAGCCCAGGCCATCCTCAAACACTTCAGCAAACTCCCTTAGAGTTTCGCTCAGGCCAATCTTCTCCGACAAATGGCAGATCGAAGGCCAATCGAGTCTGAAGTGAGACAGCCAGTTGCGACCAAACAGCATCGGCCCCTCCCCTTTAACAACAATCAACGGTAACTGACCACACTGATCCCCGTATTTCACTGCCACTTCAATCTGGCCACACACTGGCAGAACCTCCCCACTATACGTTCTAAGCGTGGAGTCACAGGGTATTAGTTCAGGTGTATCAGGAGCCCACAGACGCAACAGCTCCTGCTCAAAACACACACTGACCGCAGCCCCAGTATCCACCTATATACAGACATCCCTACCATCCAGTGACACTTCCACCATAAGCGGTGGCTTACGTCCACCCCCAGATAACTGCGAATGCGATCGAAACAAATCGTATGCTTGTCGCCCACCGGCACAATGGCGATTCTCACTTGAAGTCAACTCCGCTGCACGGAGGTCTACCGTCTCCTCTGAAACGTGACAGAGTTCCTGTGCCTGTACCGCTGCGCGACAAGCTCTCCTGATGTGCCCCTCTCCACCGCATCGGAAACGGCGGCACGCTTTGAAGGGGCACGCAGAAGGTGAGTGTCGACGGCTGTGACACCGTGCGCACCGATCCAGAAACGCCGGCCCGCTGTGTCTCGAAGCCTCGCTGTGACCCGGAGCCCTGTCTATTACACCTACTCCGCTCTGCCACGGCGCCCGCTGCCTCCCAACTCTGCCGATCCCAAGTCGCAGCTAAAAGGGCCGGGAACTTGAATCCACGCGCTGAATGACGTCACCACCAGTCGTCACGGCGACTGGTTCACGACCACTGAGCCGGCCGATGGCGTCACACACGGCAGACTTCCCGCAAAGCTCCGCAGCGCTGACAGCGGCAGACTCGTGGGCTTGGGCGATGGTGGTCGCTGACTTGAGAGTCAAACCAGGCTCGCTGAGCAATCTGGTTTGCAGAGGCTGGTTCTGAGTACCGCAGACGAGGCGGTCACGAAGCATCTCTTCCAGAATAGACGGCTCGTAGTTGCAAGACGTTGCCAACTTCCGCAACCGAGCCACGTATACCGGCACGGACTCGCCACGTTCACGGATGCACCAGTTGAAACGGAAGCGGGCAATTATCGATGAATCCTCCGGCTCGAAGTGGTCGCAGAGCAGCTTAATCAAATCCTTGTACGACAGGCTCCAAGCCCCAATACTCAAGGCGTGAGCACAGAGAGAGGAGAGAGGGGGCTCGGCCGTGAAGGGCCACTGGATCGATGAAAGGGTACCGGGCTCAAGGAGAGGATTTTGGAGTTTAGGAGAACGTCGACTGCGTCTGTCATGCAGCCTCAAGCACATTGTCCCGGGCCGATGAAGATGGCCCCGGGTCAACGGAAGGTGCCCACGGGCAGACGGTGAGGACCCTATGCTGGGCTTCTAGGCCGACCAAGAGGTCTCCGATCGTTGGAAGTGCTCCCGGGCTGACGAATGGGGCTCCGAACCAATCTAAAGGGCCCCTGGGCTGATGGCGGTGCTCAAGCCGAAGGAAGTCTCATGATTTGATGGGGATGTCGAACACTTTGGAAAATGGACATCCCGCCTCACGGAAAAGGCCCTGGATCGTCCATGACGACCCATGAGGCTATGGAGGGGCTCCAGTTGCCGAAGATGACATCGTGTCATCCGAAAGGGCCCCTGGGCCAACCCATAAGGTTCAAGCCGTGCAGGAGCCTCTGCACTGATGGATGGGGCCCAAGCCTTTGAAAGTGAGGCTGCTGTCTGACGGAAGAGGTCCTGGATCTCTAAGGAGGGTCCCTAAGCTGATACCTAGCCGCGAGAGGACCCCGATCCATCGGAAAGGGTTCGAAGACGGTAAGAAGGGGCAGGCATATGTGTGAAGCAGAACATGGGATCCTGGAGTGATGAAGGAGGTCCAAGCTGCTAAAAAAGGAGCTTCTGGCAGTATCGAATGTCCTAAGCCCTGAAAGAAAGCCCCCGAGCCGAAAGCTGACGGGACGTGCTGGGCCGCTGGGTCGGCTTCTGGTCACGCTGATGGAATGGACCCAGAGCTGACAGCATTCCTTAAGCCGATAAAGGTACTCCACAGCCATACACACTATCCGGACCAAAGCGGAGGGTTCAAGGTGCTACGTCAAGGGACTCTAAGTCCATGGAGGAGAACTGAGCTGTTAAAAAGCGTAACCAATGGGTCAAGGGGCATCTGTACCCATCCCAAGGCGAGTCCGAGAGGCCTTCCGGGCGACCGCTTTGTTGGAGATGCTCTTGATCGCGCTCTGAGATGGACCCTGAAGGCTGAGGGTCAATACCAGAGCTGCAACTCACCTGTTGCGAGAGCTAGACAAGGGTATTGAGGACTGTGATGGCCCCTTGAAGGCAAAAGGATCCTGAGGGTTCAGAGGGCCACTAAGCGCGAGAGTAGATTGGACTGGGTTTATCCTAAGATTGAACAGGGCCTCTATTGGATTAACAAGATCAACAGATTCAGCAAGGGGCCCATATCAGATTAACAAGGCTGGGAGAGACCCAGAAGAATGAACAGAGCCACTTACGGGCTAATAGGAATTCTGAAAGCTGGTGATGTTTGTTGTGTATGTGGCCTATGTGTGTGTGAAGCCTGCCTGAGAGTTCGATGTCCCTGAAACCTAAACATGATTGTCGAGAACTAGGAATGGCAGATGCAAGATGGAGACAATATCTAGAGGATGAATAAGGCCCTTGAGTGCCAGAAGAGACCAGACTGGGATACCCTTGAGCTTTGGGAGGGGAAACTGAGGGATCAACGCTCCCTGAGAGATAAGCGTGTGCTTGAGAACTGGTTATGTGTGCAAAGAATACCGGGGCTCGCTTCAGAACAAAAACATTCCTGAGATACATAAACATTGCCGAGGACGATGATTGCGAACGTCCATTAAAAGTCAGGGAGGGCCATGAGGGTGAACAGAGCCAGAGTGTCAGAGATGTGTGCCGAAAGGAGGGGAAGCGATTAATGCGGAGGACCAAAATATGCGAAAATCATCTGAACGCTTGCGTTATGATGAACATCCATCCTAAAAAGTGCCGTGAACTGTTGCGACACTTTTCTTTTTTCTTCAGGACAAAAAACATCGATCTCAGTAGGTACGGCCGACCAACAGCTACCGCCAGCTAAGCAGTGGCGGCCGTCCATTTGGTCGCTGCTCAGCGACAATAGCTGTTCTAGAGGTGACGGAAGTTCCAGCGGTGACGACAATTCAAGCAGAAGCATCTGTCCCAATGGCATGGCCACAGCTGCATCAGTGGCCACGGTCGAACCAGCGTGAAAAGACGGCCCAGCAATTGCTGTGACGACGGCTGTTCCAGCGGTACTAGTCGCGTCGTCTTGCACCGGGGTGGCGTCAGTCAAGAAAAATAATTCGGGATGCTGTGTGTTGGGCGTAGCTGGTCAGGACTGTTGCTAGACTTACTCGTCCCCAAATTTTGCACGTATTTTTCCGTACTGATATTCACGGATGTATGAAGGTGTGAAAAGGCGTAACAGTGTGGGCCCACCCATATTATGAACACCCTTCTTGTGAAGCTAATGGAACCAAACTTGGTTAACTAAAATGTTGTCATAAATGCAAATGACTGTCATGCGAATGATGTCACTTTCCATGCTAGTCCCTACACATCCGGGAATCTACTGTTTGCCATTGTGTGCCTAAGCGTTTCCATGCTGTATTCATGTATTTCACTCCTTTCTTCGCGAAGACGATTGTGCAGATGAAGACGACAGCCCGGTTCCGGTAACTGAAGCAGGTAATGGCTTGATAAAGTGTTCCTATATGGGTGACCTGAGGTCAAATGGCGGATCTGGCAGCTGTATTGCATCATTAGCAATGTCCAAAACATTAAATGGGCGCTGCATGACGGAAGCAGTCGATGCGCCCCTAAGCCCAAATAACCAACCAACCATCATTAATGCCAATTTTGGAGCATTTAAACACAAACACAGCGATCCATAATAATGACAAGCCAAGTCACGCAAAACCATTCATTTTGCTACTTTGGCCCCATTTGACCTTGCAGATATTGTCCTAAGGTACTGAAATTCGTACACAATAGAGTTCACTGTCGTGCCCATACACCCTGCGAATTTCGTTGCCCTAGCCTTAATAGGAGCCGAGATCTTAGTGGGCGGAACCCGCCCCTCTCCGGAGCGTTTAATTTTCAGAGGCCCTCCAGGGCGCGTGTTAAAGCGTGACTAGTTCAACTTTTTGAAGGTAACCTCAATTGCCCTTATTTATCTCGTTGACCCTAGATGACCGGACTTCAAAATTTTGACACTACATGCCAAATTGATGTGGGAAAAGGTATGCAAAATTTCGGCGCGCTGCCACGCGTCGTTCTTTCACTATCCGCGGAAAACATTATGGGAGGGTTTGTCAATGTCCCCCTCGAGACGGCGGCGCGGGTTAATGCAACCACATAGTGTTGATCTAAAAATATGCTGAAAAGTGGGATGGTCATGCCCATTGGGCATGAGCATCCCACTTTTCAGCATATTTTTACCATATAAGTACCATTTGTGTCCAGTTGGGCATTGCCCAACTGGACACAAATGGTACTTATATGCACGAAGGGCTTACGTGAACTAGTTACAGAATGCTCCCAGGCAATACTTTTGTGTATGCCCACCCCCAAAGGTAACCTAATCACAGGAGCTTCATCACTATACTATGATTCCCAGATTTAAGTTGGAAATGACGCTCAACCAGGAATATCTTCTTTTTTACTCCTAGTTCCCAATGCCACCAATTTGTTTTCTCAATGCCACTTCCTGCTTTTACCCCCCCCCCATATACGAAGCAGTTAAAAACATTCAAGAATTAGGAATTAGCACCTATAAGGGAAATTATTGGTTATAAGCATGTATGTAAGGTAATGTTACCATAACCCTGGAGAAAAGGCACTCATCACCACAGCCAATACCGCATCCCTAATACCCCAAAACTCCATTCACCAACATCCAACATAACCATTAATGCCTATCTACCTACCTACCCAGCCCTATTAGCTCCATCGTACTTAACACATGTGGCTTGAGTGCCCTATCAATAATTTTCAGTGTAATTTCAATGTACAGTGTGCCACCCTTACCATAAGTATAAGCCAATCCACTACAACTTAGAACTAATCCACATGTTGCACCAAAAAAATGATTAATTCTGTTTTAAAATTAACTAACTGAGGGACTCCATAGCATCAGCAGGCAGCCTTGCCGCTGATCAATCATGTTTTGACAGTGACCTGTTGTTTAGCTGTTCTACACCTTGATTTGTCTAACCTGGAGTGATGATCCCATGTGATAGTCTAAATAGAAGGGCATCATTAACATTGATCTGATCTAGCTATTTAATGATTGCATGCATTTCAATCATATTAACCTTTAATCTCCTGTACTTCACTGATTACTTATATAATGCCAATTACAAGTTACCTAGTTAACTGATGGTTCTAATGAACCTACCCACAGTCGCTGCACCTCCACGACCTTCCACCCCGGCGTCGTCTTCGAGAACGGCCCTTGTCAAGGCGGCAAATGCGCGCTAAAGCCAGTGACGTCACATTTCTATCGTGATTTACACAGATAGTGCGTATGGTGTATATCCACTCAGAACTGTCGTGATATACACAGGAGACCATTCTCTGTGTAAATCGACTCATGAGTGGATATACACGGCCCCTGTCAATGTTCATTGGCAGCCGGGGACGTCATCTGGGCGCTGAATTGGGCTTAGCACATTATAACGACAGCAAGAAATGGTACTTTTCCGCGTACGTTCCTGGCTAACAAGTATACGTGAGTGGTGCAAATTATACGTCATCTGAAAGCTTCTTTCATGGTATTTCGATAATCATGGGAGACTTTCACACGAATGTGTTAGTTATTGTATAAAATGGTGTTATTTAGACCCATGTCATATCCATCGACACTATTTAACTTAAGCGGGCCGAGCGACCCGGTGTTGGTAGCGCAGTTGGTAGCGCGTCGGTTTGCCGACTCGGAGGTAGCCGGTTCGAGCCTGGAGGCCGGAAGCTTTTTGTGCGCGTCGTGGGAACTCCTTCTAATAAGCGACAGTGAATTAAGACACTGTTCACATGGGACGATCTTTTTCATAAAGAGAAGGGAGATATTCTGCAATATTCAATATTCAGATATTCTGCAAGGCTGGGGTTCTGCCACCTTAAATTTATGGTTGGGCACTTCTTCTAATCAGCCAGGCATAGGAAATACGGAACACGTCACCGCTTATGACAGTGTCCAGGCCCACAGTCCCTTCCTCACACGGGCGATGGAACATCGGGGGTGGGACAGGAGACAGGATCCCCTGAATTTAATCATTTGTGGCACTACGGCAGTGCATTGCAAATATTGAGCTAAAAACTAACGGTTGCCCTTTCCCCTCCCACCAGTACACGCCGACCAACATTAGTCCCTGCTCCTCGAGGTGTGCATATAATAACAGTACATGATTATCAAAGTGACAAAACCAACAATTGTGCATGCTGCCGAACAGTCAAATGACTGGACCCGAGCTGAAGTCAGAGCGATGCCAGTTCTAAGCTCGGCTCCACGCCTTTTACTATACACGGCGAACACACACCACCAGGACTGCGACAAGCATTGTTGTGGTGGTGGTGTGTTGGAGTTTAGGGGCGCGTCGACATCTAGGGTCATTTTGCGCCCATGCGACAAGCATTGTTTTGACAGGAGCAGACGTTTGCTAAAATATTTCGGTGACAATCCTGAACTTTCTGGAGTGCCGGCGCAAAATTAAAAAATCACGCATTTCGTACCATGAAAGCTCGATTTAGATTCGGGAACAACTTTGTGGAACCCGTAAGCGCTAAGACGGATTTTAGATGCCCGCATGAGGATTTCGGTTCGATTATCATGCATTGTCAAAGGCTTAACCCGGAACTTGGCAAGATTGGGGAAGCATCCCCGTTCATTCCCCACCGTGGCTTTGCCCATGTTCGCACACCGTTATTCGGCATTTTCAGTCGAAATGAATTGGCTGCGTCGCTAACGCCATGTGAACCAACTTCTGTCATGCATGCAATATTGCAGGGTTAACAGCAATTTCTATGCCAGACCAGCTCGGAAGCAACTTTAATAACAGCTTAATTTGCGGTTGGAATGGAAAATTACCATGCAATACCATACATCTTTTTAATTAAATGTGTTCTATTTTTAACTAAAGAAAATATTTTCCTTTCAAAATATCATTTCTTTATTCGCGTCGTGCGACCTGAAATGCCACCCCGGTAGCTCAGTTGGTTAGAGCGCTGGCCTGTGCTGGTCTCCCCTGTCCTGGCAACACAGGGTTCGAGTCGCTTCGCGCGCTCGCGTTTAGCCCCCGGCAGGGAGTGTGAGTTGGCAACTGGCCCGATAAGGCCGGGGACGAGCTACCGGGCGGCCGTGTCGGTGTTATTGACGGCACGTTAAACTTTCGATCAAAATTCTGCCGTTGAAAAGGAATTCGTGGATCAGGTGGTGGGGCGAGGGTTCACGCAACAAGCTCTGCTTAGTGATAGAACCCTGGTTCCTAAAGCTACCCCAGCAACAACTGGGACTAAATTTTAAATAATAAAAATCACGTATTTTGCAGTACAGCACGACATAAATACGGCAACAAAAAAGTTGTTTATCAATCAGACTTTAATACGAGGAGCATGCATCTGAAGAAGACGAGACTGTCAAGATTGAGGAAGGCCCTCACCCCAGTGCCGATTGTTTCTCGGTTGTGTACTCTGTGGTGGAAGTGAATGTGCATTTGGGCGCATTGACTGCGTTCGTCATTTTGCGCACATGAATATATATACATTCCGGCGCCCAACAGAGTGCGTATTAAAACGATATATTGAGGAAGCACAACGCAAGACATATATTGGGAGAAGCAAACACATGAAGCAGAAAAAGAACCGTGGGTTCCTTTACGACGCAATTAACTGCTAGGCCATATAGCGTCGCCAACTTCTCAAACCGATTGGTCGCGGGTGGACTAGGTAATTCCGCTGGTTGCGGGACTCGAACCCATAATATTGCGGTCAAGAGCCCAACACCCTACGGACTAAGCTACCGCGGCTCCACCAAACGCGTGACATAAGAAGTTATCGGTAGCAGGTGCAGATAAGCCACGGTACTTAATGAGATTGCATTGCGACAATACATTACAATACCTAACATTACAGTACGTACATATAAGGCACCTTATAAAATCGGACGAACTGGCAAGAAAAGATGGAATATCCTCATCGTGATATCTGTGGCTGAGAACAGCTCGACATGCATACATACACAGACTACTCACGAGCACCGTAGTGGGACGATGAGTACGTGTAAACCTACAGGCTACTCTCTACCGACTTCACAAACACAGGCACATATCAGTTGTTGAGCTTGACATACGCTCGGTGCGACTGCAACACGCACGTTTAGTCTCGTGTAATATTTGTGTAGAAAGTCCTGATATGCTGCTATATGATCAACGGCAAGTTATGCACCTACGTCCAAACAATGAAATATTCAAACACTGATCTGAATGTGAAGTATCGCCCAAGTGCGGCCCATACTTCGCAGTCACTGAACAAACTGCTCGGCTTTCCGCTGCTGCCGCTTTGCGAGCTTGGCGACGTTCACCTTGTTCACCAGCCCGAGATGAATAAATGTCCGGATCCTCGCAAAGCACTTAATTATATTCTATCTATGGAATTGAATCTGGATTCCAACACCTGGCGGAAACTTTCAATGACCTTTGGATGTCTGCTGAGATTGTTGGGTTCTTGGGCATGGTGAACACAAAACGCTGCATTCATCTGTCTGAATGTGTGGAAGAATTCCTCACATTTCACACAATGTGTGGAAGAATGGACCAAGCCACATATCATTCCCCCCCCCACCGCCACGTTTAGCATTTAACATTCCTTCAATTCACATCATTATCTGATGTGATTTGAAGTAAGCTGATATTCATTTCTATGGGAAATGAAATCTCAGCAAATCGGCAGTTCAAGTTCATGTGCTGACATCTAGAAAATAAGTAATTTCACTAAAAAATCATATTAATATCATTCAACAAAGATTTTTCAAACACTACGAAAAACACTAATGTTGACAATGACAGTACATGCTATCCCCCACGCCATAAGACATAAGAGGTTATGTAAAGTGTGGGGAGAATATGGAATAATATGTAAAATATGGAAAGTGTGGGGAAATGGGGTTTTTGGTGACTAACAAAGAACACTGATGTCAAATTACAAAAATATCCTAGCTGAATCTAACCTAAACAACTGATGTTGGACCTCCTAAAACATACTCATGTTCGGTCATCTAAAACCTACTGCTATTGTATGCTGGATGTTGAACGTGATTCACGAAGGAAATGGTAGATCCATTGTACCTTAATTACACACTCGCATCAATTGTGCACCGTATATTAATTAACCTCCTGACATGGAAACTCAGTTAATGGAAGCATACATTTTGTATCCTAGGCTGAATCTGTTATCATTACTCCATGTAGAAAGGGCTGGCCATTATTCTGCTGGAATATCATGATAAAAATGTTAGAAATAGCCACATGCAAATATATGTATTCATTTTGTTCGTATAATTAAACCTGGTTTTGGCTTACCGTGCATGATTGCGTATCCTGTCTTCTTCCGATCTTTCCCTACTCCCAAGTAGCCTTGTTCTTCATTCAACACAGTTTATGGAAAATTATTTTCAGGATACTGGGAAGAAGTTGCTAATAAGCTTCAAGAAGTTCAGTCCATACATCTGTCTAAAAAATTGTCTTCATTGGGGCTTCTTATATATAAATACCAAGGTTTTGGGAATTTGGAGGATAGAATAGAAACAACAGTGTTTTTCCTGAAAAAGAGGTAGGTTAGGTTTGGACTGGGGAAGGATTGTGGTGATAACTCAGCCAGCATTGTTGCATATGTGATATCAAAGATATTCAATGGATGACATTGGTTTGGATACACTGTTTATACATTTAACATTATCCTTCATTACTAATTACCCCACTCAAAGCAACACATTTCGCATTACTTCACTTACGAACTGAAAAGCGTGCATTTGCGCTGGAATACAATGGTCATATCACCTTAATGACTTTCAGAAACATGCATTTACAATTTTTTCTTGAAATGCCACCTCAACTAAAATGCAAATCTTCTTCTGCAGGTGCAATTGTAAAAACCTCACACAGCTCCAGCCTTGCCTCTTTTCAGAAGAGAACATAAATTAGCTTCCAATAAAAATAATCACATTCATGAACAACTCGATCTGAAAATTGAGGAAGCTAAAGAAATGCCTAACTTATCCCAACCTCATTTTAGCTTTGCCTCTGTAAAAATGTGCAAAACGTCACTTGTAAACACTCAAAACTGCAATAATGAACCCTTAAATCACATCTCACACAGTACAGGTGAGAGTGGTCACATTTGAATCACATCAATCAACTTTGCATTGGAAAGGCATATCAATAATTCAAATATTAACTAATAAGTACATATTTCCCTGTGAATTTATTTTAAGGTCTGATATTTTTTTGGGGGGAATTACACCAATATTTTTAGTGGCTACTAATAATTGGTACAACAACAGCTACAGTGATGTAATCCTGCACAACCACTTTCATGTTCAGAATATGGCACAACACTACAAAACAATTATATGTTTTAAAGTAGCTCTATGTGAGTGGTTAGATGACTTTGATAGAGAAAACCATCTGAATATGGATACCATCTTCATTTTTTTAAATTCAGTAAACAGTATAATTACTGGTTTGGCCACACAAAAGCAGCAGTAGAGCAATTTGTTCCATGCATTAAGTGTTTGGAAACTCCCTCTTACCCTACTACCATTATTGCCCAGCCATGATACAAGGGCAAGCAATTACCAAATTGTCCACAAGTTGGTGAATGGTACAGTATGGCATGATTACATATAGCACACAGAAACAATTTGATAACTGACAGGGGGGCAACGCACATGCTAACATTAACCACCAGATTGCATCAATGACATGCTGACCAAGTTGACATTGTGGGTATAAGGCCTTAATTCGCATAAATTGTCTGAGGTGCGTTCTCAATATCAACCGCGCCATGGATAAATTAATTATGGGTATGGTGCCTTTCGTTTCCAAGCCACCAGGACGCTAGCAGAATAATAAAAAATATTCAAGCTTCAATGAATGACGAATATGCTTTACAACCAACGGGGAAACTAATCGTGAGAAAAGCGCCATAATTGTGCTAAAATGAAAGCACCATATTTAGTATATTTATTGGTATAGTCCAAAACTAGAATATAATTCAGCAGTATTCCGGAATAAAAAAGCGCTTCTGGTATATGACGTCACTTGGCGTAGGTTTTGTCTAGTTTCAACTAACTATACTAGAACAGCCAACTTTGGAGTACCTGTTGTCTCTAGTTATCTTGGATATACACGCTTCCTAATTAATTTGAGAAGAATCTTGCACCTAAAACGCTGCCTTCCATGGCGGGGTCGTCTAATCTGCAGCCTAACTGAAACTGCTAGATTAACAGTTGAACAAGATTCTAATAGCACAGACATTAGTCTAGATGACTGAAAATGAGTTGAATTGAATATATTGTTATTTTAAGATAAAACATCCCTTTAAAACGGCCTAAAAGGTGCACCCCAGATGACGTCATTTTGAAGTTTTGAGGCGACACGCAGGAATGCACGGGGATGACAAGGGCCTGGTTGTGTGGGCTATAGACCATTATAGACAGACGATGAGATATTTCTAGGTAATTTTGTCAATGTAGCTTGACTACTAGCTGGCTTTAGATTCAACGTACTATTAAGGCTATGGTTTCCTTTAGCACACAATTCATATATGTTGATAGGCTTCCGTGAAACTCAGTAAAGAATATGACAGGAATTAAGTACGCTCTATGGAAGGTTTTTGTTGGTTAGCTCATGCGAGTTTAAAACCCCAAAGGTAATCCGAGCAGAGTATATTTTGTTACAAATTGAATAGTGATAGCCAGATCAGTAATAGAAGCTCACACTCATAATTGTAAGTGCATTTGTTGTGCTCAAGAACAGGATTTGTTTTCATTTTCCCTTCACAAAATGATTGCAATGCTGCATGGCAGTGCTTGAAATTTGGCATCCTTCTGCATGTGTTATCCAGAACATTATCCTTGGAAATATCAACTCCATACCAAAGGAGTTGCTCACAAATGTTGAAATCTTACTAGTGTTTGAAAAAGGAGCATCCACATCAAAACATAAAAAGCATCCTCTCTCCCTCTTATTTTGTAATCTTACCTTGCCAGGATCCTTGTATTAAAATTTGCCAAGGCTAAAGATGGTATTTTTATGAAAATCAGCCCAGAAATGAAAGAGGCACTTCACATTTATAGAGAACCTTAATTGATCTGGTGAGGGCAGTCACATCAGACCAGAACTTCAGGCATGCATCATTATTACATCATTATTTGTTACATTGTTATATTATTGCCAAGTTAATCATAGAAGACATAAAGACATAAAAGATTAGCACAACTATGAGCCCTTCTTGGTTGCACTCTGCACACTCAACTAGTTGCCCACCAAATCTGTCAATCAGCCCTCCCTGTTATACTGAAAAGCAAGCCCTCTATTCTTATAATGATTGTCTATGCTGTTTTTAAAGATGTTCAATGTGCTGCTACTGACAATGTTTTCTGGCAACTGGTTCCAGTGTTCTACTACCCTGCTGGTGAAGAAAGTCTCCTTAACCTTGTTCTGCTGTGGTTAACTTTAATTTTGAATTTATGACCTCTAATTGCATCATTTCTGTTCAATTGAAACATTTCCCCAAGATATCCCCTCTTCAGACCATGTACAAATTTAAAGACCTCGAGATCTCCTCTCGGCCTTCTATATCTAAGTGAAAATATATTGAATTTCTTCAATCTTTCCTCATATGGCAGGTTGCTTATGCCATGAACCATTTTTGTAGCCCGCTTTTGTACTCTCTCTAAAAGCCAACAATCTTTTTCATAGCTAGGAGAGAAAGCTTGGATGCAGTATACCAAATGTGGCATGACATGTGCACAGTAAAGCTTCCTAATGACTTCCTCACATCTGTATGATACATTCCTATTTATTGCCCAGATGATTCTTGGTGCCTTCTTCCTGGCTTCCTTGGTCTGTTCTGATGCTCCCAATTTTGTGTTTAGAATAACACCTAAATCCTTCTCCTGTTGAGTCACTGATAGCACTTGGCTGCCCTTCAAGTATGTCAAGTATGGAGCCTTCATATACTGCTTACCCACATGCATGATTTTGCACTTATCAAAATTAAATTTCATTTGCCATTCTTCAGACCACTTCACAGGTTCGTCTAAGTCTTTTTGCAGCGAAATATGCTCATCTTGACCTGTTATTGCCCTATAGACCTTCAAATAATCCCAAAATTTAAAAACTTTACTGCTTAGGCCACTTTCAATGTTATTTACAGATATAATGAACAGTTGTGGCCCCAGTACTGAGACCTGAGGGAATCCACTAAGAACATTTTGCCATGATGACTTTGTACCATTTAGCATCACTCTTTGCTGTGTATCTGAAAGCCACAACTCTATCCATTTTAAGATGCTACCTGCAAAACCATGGGACTGAAGCTGTATCATTAACCGTTTATGGCGTACCTTGTCAAAGGCCTTACTAAAGTCAAGATATGCTACATCAACCTGAGAGTACCTTGCAGACTAGGGATGTGAGTCTTACTGGCCTATAGCTTTCAACTTTCCATCTTTCTCCTTTCTTGAAAATAGGAACTACATTTGCCCTTTTCCAATCAGTTGGAATTTCATTTTGTTAAACTGATCTACAAAATATTATACTAAGTCGAAATGCCAGTTCCTTTTCAGTTTACCGCAACACCCTAGCATAAATTTAATCAGGTCTTGCTGCCTTGTTTGGCTTTATTTTCCTGATATGATTGTAAACAACATCACTATCAATGAAATCAACATCATTTATCAGAGCATGTGTCACTGAACTATGGTGTACGGTTGGCAGATTGGTCATATCTTCCAATGTAAACACTGATTTAAACTGCTTGCTCAGCTCCTCAACCATCTCACTATCCTCATCCAATGTAGTCCCATTTACGTCCAGTGGACCAATTGTGCTAAAAACTTTACTCAGCTTGTAGAAACTAAAGAAGCTTTTACTGTCCCCAGTACAGTTTCTAGCTAAATCCAGTTCTTTTGCTCGCTTTGCTGCTCTGATTTTTTGCTTCACAGTGTCTCTAGCTTTTCGATACGCCTTTAGATGAACAACATTTGAAGCTTCTTGCTCTAAATGCAGTTTTCTTAGCATTAATTGCTTTTATCAAGTCTGGTATAAGCCATGCTGGCTTTCCTACCCTTCTTTTGTGTCTTTGCTTTTGGGGGACATGTCTAATCTGAATTTCTTCGAGTAATATTTAAACTTTTCCCACATTTCACAGGCATTTAAATGAATAATCATGCTCAACAAGAGAGCATTGTAAGCTACCTATGTTGTAAGTCAATTTGGCATGGTATAATATATATATATATATATATATATATATATATATATATATATATATATATATATATATATATATATTTGCATATAACTATCTCACAAAATATTTTTCTTTGAAACACAGTTTGCAACATAACAGCATGATTGGCACTTAATTTTATATATCTCTGGATCTTAGTGATGTGTATAGAGGAAGCTCATATGCCACTGTTTGGTGTAAAATTGTTTTTGTGCTATTTTCTGATATGATTTGAATGAATTTGTTAGATATTTCTTGCAGTACTAACAACTTTGGTGGTGTTAACTAGTAAATATCTTGCTTGCAATTTTGTAATGGAATGGTAGAGGAAAACATTGTTAGGAAATCTTGAACAAATCCAATCAATAGATTCTTTTCAAATATCCCCTTGGAGGCTCTATTCAATTACTACATATGAAGTGTGCATTTGAAGATATAAATGAAGTGTCTATTCCATGCATTGGTAATGGTTGGGGTTTCCTTGTGTGAGTTTCCTTGCAGCTGTCTGGAAAAATCTTGAGCAGTTCATTAGCATGGATGCAACTTGTTCTGGAAGTAATTTTCCAATGCTAGATCAGATTAACTTGTAGTGGACATTCTTGAGCTCAATGCAGGCTTACAGATCTAAGATGGCCACCATATTCAGGCCATTTACTGTCTTGGTCCATCTCTGTTGAATAATATTACAGTATTGATGTTGTGCATTGGCCTTTGATGTTATGCATTATGCCAACAAGTTTTTAGCTTTTCCATTACATTGTTGATAATATTACAGTATTGATGTTGTGCATTGGCCTTTGATGTTATGCATTATGCCAACAAGTTTTTTTAAGAGGCCACATTAGGTCATTGGTTATGTACATCATGCCACCAAGGAGTCCATGCTTTCTATCCTAACACCGTAAATTAGCTACTATTGATCTGATCAGCAGGTCATGCCTGTATTCCTACATATCAATATGTGCCAAAGTGACAAATGGGGTGTATGCTTTATAGTATATGACAACATAAAGGAATGTAGAATCAATAGACCACTCCTTGCCAGGGTTGGATTTGTACTCAATGTGGAGTGGAACTTTTGTAGTAATTGAAGATGGAGAGGATACTTTTCTTCAACCTGTAGCAACATAAACTCTGTCATACTTTCTAGTGAATCTTATGCTCTTTTTCATAGATCAGACCATTATCAAACTGCACCATTTATCCTGCAAATGATAATGATGAGATTAATTTTTGGGAGGGGATAATGTCCTGAATGGCAAAGGCCTGCCAAAAATTGTGACAAAAAATGTTGTGAAACTATGTAGTGCAAAATATTGGTGGGCATTCTAATTGTATATCTTCGCAATTTTGCTTAAAGAAAAGAACAATATTAAAAATGTTGGGTTTGTACTGGAGTGTCAGCTGCAACCTTTGCTGATGTTCTAGAAATGGGTCCCAAAAAAGTAGCAGCTGGAGGAAAAGGAGCTGCTGGTTCAAAGGGAGCTGCAAGTGGGAAAGGAGTTGCTGGTTCAAAAGGTGGCAAAGCTAAAGCTGGAGGTGATGGTGGCAAGGACACCGGCAAGGAAGCAAAGGGTGGAGGAGCATCTCAAGTGAAGGTGGGTGATGTGCTGGAGTGCAATAATTGGGTTGAGAGGAAATGACTGATGGTACCACGAATTTGCACCTTGCATTGATTGCTGGTTCTGGTTCATGATAAAATATAGTTACATAACTTTCTTGATAAACATCATTTTCATTACTTCCCTCCACTGTATTCTCAGAAAGCCAATATCATGGTTGTTCAATGACTATTCCACTATTAAACATAATTCCATTGCCTTTAGTATGACTTTGGCATGTGCACCAAATGATGAGGTGCTCTAAAGCACCAATCCCTACAGTATGACTGACGCCGTTTTGCGCCCACGCAGCTGGCATTCACCAGCCCGGCCATGTGACCGGGTGGACGACTGTTGGCCGGGTGCCGTCGGTAACTTTCGAGTGGGTTCTGCATTCCTGGACAATGTGACCAGAGTGTTTGAGGTCCGGGCGGTCGCCTCGACAGAGGAGGATGGGGTGGTGGGTGGATTTCGGCCGAAGAAGGCTTAGTCTGGAGCGTCACACTGCTGGTCAAGCCAGGATAATTCATCCAGTTTGTATCAATGGCCTTTGAGCTGCGACTCAGCTGAAGATACTGGGGAGCGGCCCGGCTGCACCAAGACCCGCCGTGTTTCTGTAGCATTACGTTCCAGATCGGTCACCGCCGAGATCGGTAAACTCGTTCCAGCTGAAGAGGTAGCTGGACGACTCAGTGCAGACTATGCTTCAGAGGTGTGCGTTGACTCGTGTGAGGACCAATCGCGGATCTAGCCCACCGGTTTGGGAGCCAACTCTCGGATTTGGGTGTCAGCCCCGCCGTTTCCCATTAGCAGCTGTCTCCAAGATGCTCATTATTGAGAAAATTGTTAATGTGAACTTCTTCCTTGGAGTAACAGCAAGCAAACTGATCTCAGTCTCATTAGGGTGGTGCAACTCTGGATCTCAGCAGGCAGAGGGTGGGCTGGTGCAGACTCTGGTGCAGGCAGAAGATAGTGACAGGAGAAGTTGGAGGCAGAAGCTACTCCTGCAGGAGAATGTTGTGATGTTGAGATGGAGAATCCAGACTGAAAATAAGAACAGACGTATACTTCAATATCCACCTTTGAGTTCACAAAATTTTATTCCTAGACGTCTTCGTTTAGGCAATTATCTTTCCACAAAAAGAACAATGAAGTTCTTTTATACATCTATCAAAATACCCCACTTGATTATCAATCCACGATTATATCTCCAATTGAAGGTTAGGCTAGGTTAGCACGCACCCTGGAGGGGTGAAATCCGCACACGCCTCCGGTTTTTCGCACATAACTCCAGATTTTACCGGCCAATTTACGCCAATCTTTGCGTAACAGCTCAGAAATGACCGGCGCGTTGTTTAAAGCCAGAAAACGGAAATCGGACGAATTTTTTTTCCCGAGTTAAGGGCCGTTAAAGTAAAAAGAAAATCGCAGCGCCAGACAACGAAAATGGGCTCTGATGAGCTTCCCGTATGTTTGCAAAATGGAAGTGGTCTTGGCAACACTGGCGATTTATTTGATGTGTATTGTTATGCTGTATAGTTTCAAGGTCATGTTTGGTCAGCGAGGTCAAGTCAGGTCAAGTTCATGACAGGTCAATGGAACCCAACTTGGTCAACTGGAATGTTGACAAATGCAAATGACCGTCATGCGGTTGATGTCACTTTGCATGTTACTCCCTACACACTTTGAAAACTACTGCTTGTCATCGTGTACCTAAGCGTTTCAATACTGTATTCATGTAGGTACTTCACTCATTTATTTGGGAAGCCGATTGCGCCGAACCGCCCAACGGAGCAGTCGGACGGGCGGCACGGTTCCGGTAACTGGAGCAAGTAATGACCTGATAAAGTGCTGCTGTATAGGTGACTTGAGGTTAAATGCCTGGTCTAGTATCTGTATTGCATCATTAGGAATGCCCAAAACATCAATGGTGTCCATTTTGGTGTCCATTAACAACATTCTAATTTACCATGTTTGGTTCCATTAACCTGTCATTAACTTGACCTGACTTGACCTCGGTGACCTAATCTGTATTTCGTCGTTGCCACCAGGTGCGTCATATCCTGTGTGAAAAACAGTCCAAAGCGCTCGAAGCTCTCGAGAAGCTTCACGCCGGCGGGAAATTCAACGAGGTGGCGGCCGCCTACAGCGAGGACAAGGCGCGCTCTGGCGGCGACCTGGGCTGGATGCAGCGCGGCTCGATGGTCGGCCCGTTCCAGGAAGCAGCGTTTGCGCTGGCGCCATCCTTGATAGGCGCGCCAAAGTACACCGACCCGCCGGTGAAGACGAAGTTCGGCTACCACATAATCATGGTTGAGGGAAAAAAATGACAGTGGTTCATTGGTGATGAATTTGTTTTTCCGGACAGCGTGTACATATGGCCGGTGCTTGACTGATAACATGCTCTCATACGCATTTCCAATTCAGCCTTTGAGTTTCAATAAATGTTTGTGAACACACTATGAAGACACACTATGACTGTCTCCAGTTTGAAGTTTGTGAACACACTATGACTGTCTCCCTGCTGTTAGGTATGTAAGATTGGTGAAAGTCTCTAAACTCTAGCTAATTAACTAAGGTGAGTGGACAGTGCTAAGTTGCTAACTGGTGAAGCGTAGGTGTAAGGACAATTCTGCGGTCGGCTGTGCTGCCAATACGGCGCTTGTTTTTCCAGGGCAGTTCTGTACATTCCTATAGCAGGAAAGTTTCCTTATATTCTGAGTACCCATTCCTAACCATTGGATGTTGGGATAGTGCTATGCTGGTGGTAAAACATTAATGATGCTTTTGTTGAGGCAACGGGTTAGAGACATTACGTATTGTATGGTTGTACTTCGTTTGATTTTTGATCACGTTTCATTATATCCGGATTGTATCTCATCGTATTTCCTTCGTTTTGTATCCCACTACTACAGCTCTCATGTTATGCCCATTACGCATCCCGTGCAGCGGCATTAGCGCTACTCATGCGATGTTTCAGGCACTCGTGTTTCTCACAACTGCCGACAGGTACGTATATCGTAAGTAAAACAATCCGCGGCGCTCGGGAGCACACCTAAAGTTGCTCTAGTGTGGAATGGAGCATATTGCTGGAAGTTTGGAAGCATTGAGTACAGTACAGTAATTAAATTGTCATTGGAGCGCATATTCCATGCATAAGTGGGAATGGCGGCTGAACATTGGTAAGCATAAGAGCTGTGAGTGATTATATACCACGGAGTTAGAGCGCGCCCGACTTCCTGAAAGTGGAAAGTTGTTGTTATTAGAGTTTATAGGCGCATCGACTGTGTCGGCCATATAGCGCCCAGGGAAGAGTAGCTCTCACTCTCACGCTACACTTTGACTTGTGGGCGTACATGAATTTATGCATCAGTGCATGGATGTAACCACAGATTCGAAATTGGATGGGAGGGGGGACCAATCATGGACGCAGTAAGTTTGAACCAGATAGAGGGGCCTGCCCCCAGGAAAAACATTTTTGGAATTCAGCCACTTCTTAAATGCCATTTTCAGTCACTTCAATTCAGTTTTCAAGGTACTTTAATTTGTCAGATGTACAATTGTCAAAACGATATTTTGGGAACTAAAAGTGCCGTCAAAATTAGCAAGTTTCACTACTTATCACTGCCCATGAACATCATAGAGCAATACTGAAAGTATGTTAAACGTTGCCCCCTTGTAGGAGGAAAAATATAAAATGTTGGACTGGTTTTATGGCAACAAATATTGATCTACTTTCCCATGTTTTCCTGTTTTACGGGCACATATTTCGATGCGATGACAAGCAGGGTGGATAAAGGGTATGGCACCGTGGGTATGTACCCCCACGTGGAAGGTGGCGTCTCCCAGGCCAGGAAAAGGCGTCCCTCTGAAAAGGTTCTAGTGTACCCGCTCGAATGTTTCAACCCGAGGCACCCCTATGGAATAAACTGGCACCCACTTTTTATGAGGTTTTATATGCTTTCGCAGTGGCGCCGCTCCAAAGAAATGGCGCCCCTCCAGACAAGTGCCCCCATGACAATGCCTGTATCTACCCCTGATTACAACATTGATCTCTCCAGGTTATGAACTCCGGCTAGTTATAAAATTGTGCGCATTCACGTGTGGCTTCTCTTGAGACATAAAGACATAAAGACATGAAAGATTAGTGCAACTATGAGCCACAAGGGCCCTTCTTGGTTGCACTCTGTACACTGAACCAGTTGCCCACCAACTCTGCGCACCAAAATTGAAAACATGACATGACTTCCGTTGAACCATTCAGAGGAAAGCGGCACTTTGAAGAAAAAAGTTTTATATTTTATATATCCGGAACAGCAATGTAGCAGTGCAAATAAAAAAAAAACAACGATGAGAGCACCGTCCAATCACGTTGGGACGGATTTCCTGGGGGAGCCCCTGGCCATATACGATACGAGTGCTTGCTATCGCGACGGCTGCAAACAAATGCAGACTTAACCCTCCTAGTCTTATTACACTCAATCATTGTGCGTACGCTGGACCTTCGACTCCTTTTAAATTATTTCGATATTTCAGCATTTTGATACCGTACGGCAAGCCACGTCGAATGACACACACACAATGCAAGTTGAAGCCATAGCCACGAAACGCGAGGTCTCTGAAAATTAAACGAACCTTTGCCCTTGAGGCTTGATCTGACATGTCCCGGGTTGAAATAGTACTCTATGGTTGTCCACAGGCTTTCTCCTCATGCCAAGCATGGGTAGCTTTGGGAGAAAACGAAGAAACGCGGGGCGATCGAAGAAATGAGTTCGACCTTTGACTTAGAATATTAATGTGATTTCTGAACAATTTGCTGGAGTACCACATGCCACATCGAATGACTACTGGATGAAAACTGAAGACATAGCGACTCGGCGCGAGGACTTCGAGCAATTTAAGCTAGCCTTTGGTTTTGTGGTGTGACATTAACGTGTTCCGGTTTGAAATATTACTCGAGGTGCACCACGGGCTATTGCTTGATACAAGACACGGGCAGGTTAGGGCGAAAAAAAGGTGAGGCGAGAAAAGAAATCGGTATGACCTTTGACCTTATACATTAGTTATATTTCGTAACGTTATAATACAACATAAGTCACATCGAATGGCACCCACTTGGTGCAAATTGACACCATAGCGACGATCACACAATCGCGAGGACTTCGAAAAAAATCAAACTAGCCTTTGACGATGGGGTTTGACCTTGACATACCCCGGTTTAAGAATTTTCGAAGATGTTCGAGGATTCACCATGGACTGCCACTTGACATCCATTGTCAGGATTGTCCATTCGTTATCGCGAATGGCATCCATTTTTTGCAAATTGAAGCCATAGCGACGCAACACAATGACATCGAAGAACTCGATCAAACCCTTTACCTTGGCATGTTCCGATTCTAAATGTTACTCGAGTGCTCACCACAGGTTATTGCTTGATACCACACTTGGATAAGTTCGAGAGAAAACGAAAACAAATGGCCACCGAAGTATCAGCTTGGCCCTTCTTGACAAAAAATTCGGTTCATTAGCCTTCTGATACTGCATAGCAAGCCACGTCGAATGACGCTCATTTTATGGAAATTGAAGCGATAGCAACCGAACCTAGCGTTCGGTCGATATCGCTTTAATATCGTCATCTGATAGACGAAGCTAACCTTTGACCTGGGTTGGTTATTGGAGTTTAGGGGCTCATCGACTACATCGGTCATGCAGCTCCCAACATCTGACAGAAGTTTTACCTTAACATGTTCCGATTTGAAATGGTGCAGAATGGTTCGCTACAGGCTATTACTTCATTCCAGATTTCGGCAGGTTTGGGTAAAAACGAAGAAAACGGGAGAGGAACAAAGAAACTGGTTTACGTTGAACCTTCACCGTTAAGGTGGTAACACGATATCTATGTAGTTCCTTCCAGCGTGTTCAGTGTTAATTGATTCGAAGGATCATAAACCCGTCGCTGAATGTCGATGCCAATACAAATACGCCTCTGGCGAACTCGTAGCTGAATACGAATACGATTGCGACGTTAACTTGACGAACGTGCGTAAAGTTGCCCATGACTTCCCCCACCCAAAGCCGCATTTGTTCAAGATATATCAATATATGAGCAGGGGAATGTAACATAAGACGTATAACGCCTTGCGATAATGCAGATGTGTTGCCCAGCACAGCACAATTTTCCACCCAAGCGAAAGCAGAAGATGACTGGTCGAAGCGCCCTAAAACCCAAATAACTAACGAAAGCAGAAGATGGTGAAGGTTCACGCTGTTCAAGAATGGGCTGGAGGCAGAAATTTCTAACGTTTGCTCATTCACTATTCGGAGCTTTTGTGACAACAGATAGCCTGTGGAGCTCGTTTATTGTCTCCATCGGCTTTTAGTATTCTTGGTGATTCTCTTGCGTTATTTTGACTCTGCAGATAATTAAATATAATTTTGCGGCGATGATACTCAAGTAGCTGAGGCTTGAAGGGGGGACTCGGAAAATAGTTCGGAAAATAACAATAAAAACCTTCGGATTTCGAAGGTTTAAGTTTCCGTATGATCGTCAAGGCAAAAGCTCTCATAAGACATCTGATTCTGGCAAAAAGCCTCAAGGTGACTTTTCCCATTCGGGCTTGGTCATATTTCCTCCACTGTGTCCACTAGTGCATTTACACCTGGCTTACCACTTAAGATCGCGTCACGCTTCCGGTTGATGACTATAAAATAGCTGTTTTGCCCGTGCACACTCAACATAAACCGTGGAGAACTGGTAAAATTCGAGCTTCGGGCAATGCGTTATCATTACGGATGCCGGGTATTAGTGTGGCTACCTTTTGTTATCAACGGATGGCTAAACGCATCGTCTCAAATTATCGATGATGAAGTGAGAGGATTGACATGTTGGTTGTTCCCGTGCAGCGCCGTTGGGCTGATTGATAATTTCAGCACGTTTGGAGGACGCCGCTGGCGTCCCCTCAATTTGGTTTCAGCTATGAGAAGCCTTGCTCTTGGTTGGGTGGGAAATCGCCTTTGAAGAGACCAGGACTTCACAGTTCGAGTGTAACAGGTTTTGTAGGATGCACTGCGAACATGGCACCTTTCATATTTGAACTACTCGATTTCTTTGCTGTTTCATAACTTGGCAGCAAATGACCTGCAGTAAATAATGTTTACTGGCAATTTTCCCTTTGTCTTGCGTCAATTTGTTTTATCAAGTGTAAAATACTCACCGATTACATCTGAAGCTTGTGCATGTATTACGCGATTCAGGTAAATATGGTTAGTTTTTATGCATGGGTTTGCCTGCATGCTTTATAAATGTGAGATCGGTTAGTTTTTTTAAACGTATAACACCAGTAATATATCTCTTTACAATTTAAGTTGGGAATCAGCGGGAGTCTGGTTGCGGGTATCACTTTCAACTGGTATCACTTTCTCTACGGATATATCATTTTCAACTGTGAAACGAATCGGCGTAGACAAAAATGTGTGGAGGAGTATATGTGACTGCTGAATGGAGACCTGCTGGAAAAAAGGTTGCGCTTAAAATGCGATCGGGAATCCATTACGTGGTCGCATGGGGAAAGGGTGTTTCGAAACGAGACTCATTTGGAAAGGGTTTACGGTGTACTGATATCACGGAAAATTGGCGGGGTTTTGCTGGAAATTAGGAACGGGAAATATGGGAGAGAGCACGGAAAATACCGCTAGATAGGGAGTCTATTATGGTGCTATTGCATGACCGCGCAAAATAAAGTGATTCAGAAATGCGCAATTTTTGGCTCCCGCATTGTTACTCGATTGAGTTGCCGGGGTCACGAGGTCAGCTTGCTCTAAAGGGACCTATTTGGCAAACATTGAAGTTATGATTGAGAAATGTGACCTCATCCTGCTCATCGGGATGGCCAGGGTGGATTTTTTTTAAAGGAGCTGGACCAACTTATATATGTATATATACATACCAATATATATGTAGATGCAGGGATCCGCTAACACAAATTTCCACAAGTAGGGTGCGGGGGTGCTTCAGAAATGTGGGTGAAAGTGCAGTAATTTGTTAGCTGAAGCTCTAATGCCCCTGAAAAGGAAGACATTTGCCGATGCCGTGAGGAGGGAGTGGGAAAATTTCAACTTCGGTTGATATGCTATTCCAGTCCCTGCATGGAGAAGGAGGGGGATGTGACATGGAGAGAGAGAGAGAGAGAGAGAATGGGAGAGATATTCCGAACAGAGTTTGCATAAAAACGTGCCATTGGGAGCGTGAGCAACAGAAATGCTATCGCGTCATTGCGGTGCTGTGATTTCCGGCATGACGTCTGTGATCCGGGGCCGGAAGACGTCAGCGCCCAGTCACCACTGCCGCGTTGAAGCCACCCCCACTATCAGATGGCAAACCAGTTGGCAGGTGAGTCATGCTCGGGTTGGAAACAAAGAAGTGCGCGAGAACAGTGTGCACTTCACGGACAGGGGTAATATTAGTTCACGTCTGTTCCACATAATCACATGACACTTTCTACAGCAATAGTTTGAAACTGTACCGGCAACTAGCCAACCCCAATCAGGCCTAATCACACGCAAAGAGGAAGCCACAAAAACGTAAGTCGTAAAGTGTCAAGAATCGTAAGTCATAAGAACGGCAGGGGCCCATCGAGGCTACGCCTGTAAAGGGAATACTATAAGACTGGACAACAGATTCTCAATACCAAAACCAATACTATATCCTTAAGAAAATACTGACGTCCTACCAACCTACTAATACCTATCCACCCCAGCATCTAGCCTTACTTACTCGATCTCGCGTGGCACACGCCTGGATCGAGTGACCGACACATCCCAATCAATACCTGATAAGTTCCAAAGTATCTATTTCCCGCAACTTATCTGGCATCATCCACTTAATTTGCATAGCATATTCTTCCACACCCATGCCCATGCATATATGTCAAACTTACTCTATACCTACTTAAGGAAACGTACACAGTGTGCACATATTAGCATAAATATCACCCCATGAACCACAAATTACAACTGAAAAACAAGATGGTCGAACCCCCAACAAATGCATCCCCCATACTTTTAATTACATTCAATACGGGACTCCTCACATCACCAAGCAGCCTATTGCATTGATCAGCTACCCTTTGACTGAAAACCTGTTACCTCTTGGCTGTTCTAGACCTTGATTTGTCGAACCTGAATTGATAATCTCTATGTGATACTCTAAATAGAAGAGCATTATTGATATTAATATTCCCTAACCCTTTAGCGACTTGATGCATTTCAATCAGATCCCATTCATCTCCTGTACTTGAATGTTGAGTAAATGCATGTTATACTTGAGTGAAGAACGGAGCACCTCTTTCAGAGACGTGCTAAAGAGTTTGTAAGAATTATAAACCTTATCTGGTATGACCATTTATGAGACAAGGCATGCAGTACCGCCGCGCTTTCCATTTCGATACGTACGAAAATAAAAACCTTCGAGAGTGGCATCCGTGGCAGGCGCTTTCCTTGCAGAGTCTTCAGGAAAGTGTGGCATGCACCTTTCAGTAGAACGATCGGTGGTGCATAATCACAGACTTCAGCAGCGATGGCATGTTTTGCCGGGCCGCAAAGTGACCTCACCTGATCCGAAGCGTGTCAGACGGCTGCTCGTGTGTCGCGTCCCTGTCTAAAGAAGATGGACGAACGTGCACCTCCATGATCGCTCTGGCCGAGTCCGACATGCAAACGCGTGCGCCATGAAGAGGCTGACAGCTAGGCGTTGATGCAGTGTACGTGCTTCCACGTCGATGCTCTGGTCTGACGTGGAGGCAGGGATGTTGTGTTGTATAGACCTTTGAGGGGGAAAATTCCCCTCAGTGTTAGCTTTGTCACCCCAAGAACATCAACTTTTAATATGGGACCCAATGGAGTGTGCCCCCAATCCATTTGGGTCTGCCCATTGCCTTCGTGTCCCCCCCCCCCATCCTTTGCAGAAATCAACAGCCGTGCGTGGAGATCCCTGTTGTCAAAACAATTCGTTGCGTCTCCTGTTTATTTCGGTACACTGGTAGATGGGCATACTGTGTTGTTGGTCAATCTGGCAACTCCGACAGAGGCATCGATGGCAGTAGCGTCACACGAACAGAAACTGCGCCTTCTCCGGCTCATGCCGTGAGAGGCTATCGTCGAGGACCCGTGCTTGTGGCCTGCACTTTCCACAGTCGGGTGGCTGTGCAGGCCTGGCTCAACCTGGACCAAGGTTGAGTTATGTGGAAAATAATCAGATCACTTAGAATGTAATGATGATCGTCGTCGGGTGAGACGCACGGCTCGCCAGCGTTCGACAGCGCAATTGTTCGTCGTAGCACCCGTCACTCAGCAGCTAAGCAACTCGCGATGTCAGCAGCGTGGTCCCACCTTCCCGGTGCGCACATGAGGCGATGGATACTCTGAATGTATTCTCCAACGGACACCTGATGAGCGTGTGTGATTTATTTTTAATGAGGGCGTGTCGGTAGGTTTCGCCTCCAGTTGACTCAGTGCACCAACGGCCTAATGGTGGCTGATAGCTTTGCTGGTGCCGCCGCATTGATGTGGATAATCAGAAGCACAGCAATGGAAAACCACAACTTTGCCCAAGGTTCATCAGCTACAACCACCGGTCAGGATTGGGGCAGTTCCATAGAGATCAGAGGAACTGCATAAAGATCAGAGCAGATCCATAGATATCAGAGCAGCTCCATATATAGATCAGAGCAGCTCCATAGAGATCAGAGCAGCTCCACAGTGGTCTGGCCAGCTCACACCAGCCGCAGAGCGGCTGACAGGGCGGCGACTGCCATCAGCGCCGGGATGGCCGCGGCACCGCCAGCAGTCTGAACGTTTCCGGCGGTGTTGCCTGCCTCGGAGTGCGACACCACATTGGTGTCGTCGCGGTCGAAGCAGTTGGCACGCAGGCCCATGCCGGGCCGACCCAGGTCCATGCCGGATATGTCCGGCACGCAGATCTGGTCGCTGGCGCACGGGTTGTTGCCGGCCGAGCATGGCGTCTGCGCGCCGCTGGTGGTCACCGCGATCAGCAGGCAGACGGCGAGCAGGGCGACGCGAGCGGTCCACATTGTGCGGCGGGTACGGTCTGCAACGGCGCGTCGGCACACGTCACCGGCCACTCTGCCAACCATCTGGCGGCACGGGTGCCGTGCGCCCACTCGTAAAGGTCGAGTTGTTTTCCGAACTTTGCACTAAAGTAGCGCTTTGTCGAAATCTAGAAACATTCTGTAAGAAACAAGCTTAAAGGACCCGTTGAATGCCAGCTGTTCAAATCCTCAGAGTAATTCGAAATAAGAGAATACATTGTAAAATTGCTTTCCCCTCAACCGGTCGACAACCAGTCTTTTGCATCTGCCAGTCATTGGTGATTGCCGTGGCGGCTTATAGGGTAGGTTAGATTAGGCTGGGCCATGTTAGGATAAGCAGGAAATTGGCGTACATGACCACAACATTTAGAAAGCATGATTTTGGAACAATTGGCTTTAATTAGAGGTTTAAAATAATATATTTGTGTTTGTTTATTCTTTCATCCATTAACAGACCATGAACATGTACAGGTAAGGTACAAGAAAGAAAACAAACACCGTAGCATTAACAGCGTCACCATACGAGACCGCCCACAATGCGAATAGGGTAAGCACATGAATACATGCACATTGCAAAATAACAGCACGCTTACAGCACAGCATTGGACTATAAAAATGTGCTGTTATTTATAAGGTGTTTGCAACACCTTATAAATAATAGCACGTTTACAGCATAGCGATTCGGGCCCACCTCCAATATTACACTTCACAGCTTCAGAAACGCATGACTGCCTACATATGCTTTAAAAGCCCGTCGTTTATTCGGCGTACGTGTTGCGGCGCGTTTATGGGTGGAAGAGAAAAGGAGAGAGAAAAAAAGTATTTGACTGCCCCTACTACTTCTGCTTTGTTAGCGCCATCGCAGCATGAATTAGACCATGCCATGGATTAGATTATCCGTGTGGGTTTCGGATTGGGTTTGGCTTAGATCGGGTTGGACATAATTATGAATAAGAAACTGAATTCGATTGCATTTGTGATTCATCCTGATGATGTACCTACAGCTGTTCCAGTTGATGGAGCAAATATTTGTTTCTTAATGAATTGTATTTAGATTGGTTGTCTATAGTTGGAACGTATCCATTGGATATGGATTGGATCTCATGGATTCGAATTAAATTTGATGGAGTAATATCAATGTTGTTGTTCAAGTAAGAGCGCATTTGAAATTACAGCCGGTGCCCAGGGACCCAGCCAGGATTTTATTAATGGCGGGGGCCGACCAAAAAAAGAATGTCGTGATACAGAGGACGCTTTTGGCGCGCCGAAAATGTCTGGATTTGCACGGTGAAAATATCAATTTCTTGTTTGATCTGGTGTATTTTTGGTTCCTAAGGGGCGCCATCGCAGATTCGCGGCTGATTAGGGGAGTGGTTTATAGTTTAGCCCTTTGCCAATACATGGTGGCCAAGATTGTCGCTTTGGCCTCTCATTTCCCTGTTGTCGCAAAAGAGGGACCTTCGTAGACGTACTTTTCATTTTACAACACTACATTTATACCTCTTCTCAAATTTCAAATCAATCAGCGCTTTATGAGGGGGTTTG